>CALSBZ010045110.1:142842-167665 GCA_943591055.1 Gobionotothen gibberifrons | reverse complement strand
GTGTGTGTGTGTGTGTGTGTGTGTGTGTGTGTGTGTGTGTGTGTGTGAGGCTCTGGCTCCCCCTGCTGGATGGGTGGATTTCAAAAAGAATAAGGCAATTTCTTGTTTGAACTTCTTTATTGACATAGCATTGTTTTGTTACAGTAGCAGCAGGTCAGCACAGGAGTTTCAAATAAGAAAATAAATAATAATGATGACTTTATTCATTATAACGCTAATACATCGATGGAATGTAGAATACACCATAGAAATACATAAGCAATAATACACTGTAATAGATTACTACAACTAAAGTATATGATACTGGAAGTGTGCAAAGTAGTTGCAGTATTTTATTAATTAAAATGTAAAAGAATAAGGTAGAGTGTGAGTATTTCAATTGAAATAAAGCAAATCCTCCAGGTCTTCCATGCAAAACAGAGTTAAGGTATTTAAAAAGAAAATAAAGAAACTATGGAGCTGGACCTTCGCTGCTAGACACTTCTTTCAATAGTTTCAACCTTCAAACAATGCATGCTGGGAAGTCTGATTACACTCTTACTGTGTCACAGTTTCTTCAGAAACCTTTTGTTTGTCGATTGTTTGGGAACTTTAACCACAAGTAGGCGAAGCTCAGGTGTGGGCCCTGAAGGAGAAGCTGACACCTCAGGCTGCACACACAACATCTCCTTTTCAACCCTTCATTATGCTGCATTTGGTCAAATCAATTTTATATATCATGTTACCAAAGTATATAAGGAACTAGATATCTAGGTGGAGAGCAGAGGAACAAAAGCATTTAGACAGTGTCCCAACTCCTGCCCATGGAGTTAGGACACTTTCAACCCTAAACACAAACAATGCCAAGTAGGTCACACATACAAGGAATTTGCATTGGTGTTTTGTTGCACAATATAAACATTTAGCAGTACATTCATTCAACCCGCCTTTTTCAAGTCAAAAGACTAATACGTTCTGAAGCAGATCTGAAAATAAGATAAAATGACGATTAAACTCACTGATGTTTGACAGTGTGTGTCATAGTGTACATGGTATTAAACATTTTAAATATACTTAATATTTTATCTTAAAATAAGTAATTTGCCACTCAAAGCAGTATACCTTATATATACTATATGATCAAATGTGACAAATTGATTGATTCAGTCTTTCTTTAAATCATTGATTGATTGATTGTTAAGTTTGCTATCATGTATTGGGCTATAACAAACCCAATATGGTACACTATAATTACTTAAAATGCAAATACATACAAACATGTAATATTACTGGTCCTCTAATACGGGCGGAAGTGATGATGCTCACCCAGTATCAGTTGTATCTCCGATTTCTAAATAGAGTCCATGCCTCTTTTTACAGTGTTGTTCTGCTGAATTGAGAGTGGAGGGGGCGTTAAATACAATTTAAGCAGAAACACATTTTGCATAGGCTACTACTTGTGTGGGAAATGCCACAGCAAGAATGTGCTGCAGGGAGGCAGTGCCCTCTGGGGCTCGGTGGAGAATCTCATGCCGGGACCTGACACTACATGTCTGTCTCTGCACGACAGCTAGCCCAGAGCATCAAAGTGTGTCCTGCTTTACATGCTGCCTACTGTATATAAAGTCATAAATCACATCATCACACACATCACCAAGGGAAATATTGGACTACATATCTTGGTGGAAGGCACAAGGAACAAGAGTTTACATTATTCTTGAGCTCTGTTTGTTTTGTCCGCAGGTCTTTTTTAACTGGTTAATCCAGTTAGGTTTAAATGCTGTTCTAGAGTGAGGTAATTTTCCACCTTCAATTAAGTTAATTGCCAAGTAGGTCACACAGGGAATTTGCGTAGGCGTACAAGTTCCTACCATAAACACAAAAAGAGGAAATAAAAATGTTTTTAAACTTTCTATAAACTATATAAGAAGGTTTCTTTCAAGCGTCAAACAATGCATGCTGGGAAGTCTGCATATAATCTGTTTCTGTGTCTTTGACATTTGAATTTGTAAGGTAGATAAACACTGAGCAGTACAGTCATTCAATGCACATTTTCAATTCAAAAGATGGAGGATCTTGAATTGATTTCCCTAACTTGCTGTTCGTTGTTTTACAGCGAAGTAAAGCATGTCCAACCCTGCATCAGAATCGGCTTTATTGTAATACATGGAATGTGCATTTGTGTATCGGTGCATTAAAAACACACCTAAATAAAAGCAGGTACACAAAGCAAGAAACATAAATGTATTCCCGAAGACAATACATATATGAATAAATACTATAAATGTTTTAAAATGTGTTTTAGATCAATTGAATTGCAGAGAAGTTTTAAACACAGATCAGATTCAACCAGATCAACCAGAAAGGGGTCGGATTACAGGACTTTAGCTTTCAGGATCCTAAAAGCATCCGCCTCCTGTTGACCTGAGAAATATTTACCTCAGAGACACTCGTGCTGCCTCAACATGTCTGTCAAATCTGGGCCTGTGGTACTGTGGTGAAGGAACAGTCTGACCTTTGATTAAACACTCATTGTTCACTGTCAGTCAGATCAGTTTCCAGACCTGGCAACCCCATCGTCAGGACAAGGATTCAGACATGGTGCTTATAAAAATCACAACACATCCACTTTTTTTTACATTTCTTGCTGTTAAACAAATTCAGTACATTCTAATGTTAGGTTTGTATGTGTTCATGTTTTTTTATCTACTACAATCGATGGTCCAGCCCATGTGCACTCCCCTCAGCTTTGTAATCCATTCAAGGTGGGAGTGGTCGACTCGACATTCCTGCGGATCTGTTGCAACACGTTCTCATTAAAACCGGAAATCCTTCAAATTAAGAGCCTGTAGTAATTTCAACTTTGTTCCATTATTCAACCTTTATTTAAATCTGCTGGAGTTTTTGAGGGCTTTTCTTTCCAATGAAATATAAACAATGCAATACAATGTCCCCTGTGTAATTTCATAATTTTATGCTTTCGTATTTGTATTTAATAATATTTTTCTATTTTATATAAAGTACTTTTTTTGTAATGCACATAACACCAAGGCATATTCAATGCAAGTAATGAACTCACTTGGAATACATTGTTTTGTGATTTTCATCTGTATTATTGTGATTCTCATCTGTATTGTTGTATACAACACAACCCTACTCACCTGTATTGTTGTATACAGGTGAGTAGGGTTAGGTCCATATTCTACCATGTATACATGGAAGAATATGGATAGGTAGATAGATATTTATCCCAAATTGGGAAATAATTTGTGTTCCAGCAGCAGTGTCCACCATTACACGAGTTACAAATGTTTAAAAGATGCAATACACATATAATAACAAATACATTAACATTGGCAGTAAGTAGATAGGCCTATAGTAAGAATACAAATGTAATTCAAATTGACACTAGCAGCAAGTTTATACAAATTCACAATAGAAAATACCTATATCCCCAGAGTATCTAAATAATACACAATATAACGAAATATGAAATACATTGAGTAGTATACAGTCTAGGCTAGAGGAATATATAGAAATAAACTATTGACACAAATATCATATCTGTAGTTGTTTCTAAATATATATCAGGCCAAGCACAATAGGTAATTGTGAATAGTTAAACATATTTGTAATTTAGTAAATGGAAATGGGAATAAAAAAGGAAGAATTTGATAAGTCAATTATGTGTGACTTTTATTTTTAAAGGGTGATACCGGAAGTTGTGTTGCGGTTTGGTCATTTTATGTGAGCAGCATCTTGAAGTAGGGGAGAGAAGAAACAGCGGAGAGTGTCTGTAGTTATTGACACAGTATAATAATAATACTGGTCAACAGCAGCAGCATGAGCAGCGCAGGTAAGAACAGACACAGGCACCACATTACCCGGGTCTCCAAACTGAGCATTACACCTCTGAATAGCTGCTGCAGGCAGGCTTTCTAGCGTCCTGCAGACATTTTAGAAGCACACACCTTTTCACCGCAACTTCTACTGTGTTTTATCGATTTTAAATGTATATGGTGGATTTAAACCCGGTGTCTTGAGTGTAGAGTGTTCTATAGACCTGTGCTGCTGTGATGTGTCTACACTTGGAAAAAGGTGGATATGCCGTTACATTTCTATTAATAAAGTGTTTGCAGAATCTAACCAGCCTTTAAGACATGCTTCCAATAACATATATGGAATTATTATTTTCTAAAAGGGATTTGTTAAAAAAAAAAAAAGACAGGTTTCCACGATGGGCGTGGAGTTGCATTTATCAGAGTCCATTTGGTGGCTCCAGATTAATGAGCCTATCCTCCTCTGGATGATGACTGTGCACTATATCTACTTACAACTGTATTCAGATAAAACACTATATTATGGACACATTTAGGCATAACACATTGAAGTTAGATTGCGTGTCATTATTTATAAAACAATGTAGACAGATATGCAGCAAAGTGGATGTAAATGTGAATATGGACACCAATTAACATGAATACAGTAATCTTCTTTCCCTCCTCTACTTCCTCCTTTTCAACTTCCTGAACTCGTTTCCCATCCCTTCCTCACTTTCACCATATCCTTCTTCTCTTTTTCTTTATGTCCTCCTCCATTCGTGCCCTACCTCTCCCACATACCTTATCCCCTTACTATACCTCCTCTTTCCCTGCCCACTTACCTGTCCTCCCCCCTCCTCCCCTTCTCTACCTGCTACACCACACCTTCAAAATCTCCTCCTTCCATTTTTTACTTCCTCCTCAGCTTCTCTCCCCCACCCTTTGTTATTTGTTACTTCCTCTTCTATAGCTAGTTTCTGACTTCCTTATCTCATTGTCTACCTTTACCTCATCCTTTTTCTTAACTGGTTCTTTACTTCCTCTTTTTAAAGTCTTCCTCCCATTTTCTGCCTCCTCCTCCTCCTCCCTTATCTAATTTCTACCTTCTGACTTCACTCCTTCTACAACAAGCCTAACATATTTCCTTCTCTACTTCTTCCTCATGCCACCTATCTTATAGCTTGTCCCTATTCTCCCATTCTCTCCTTCCTCCTCATCATTTCTCCTTCCTCTTTTCCTTTTCAAACACCTGTTCTTATCGAACTCTTCCTCTCCTACCTCTTCACTTGATTCTCTACTCTTTAACATCTCTCTATTTCCCTTCTGAGCCTGTCCTATACTTCCCCTTTTCCTTACATACACATTAGGGCTGCATGATTTGGTGAAATAATGTAATTGCGATTTTTCGGACAGATATTGCGATTGCGATTCGATTTGCGATATTTGTTTTTAAGCGACCCAACGGAAGTTTATTGTAAAATGTGGCCATATCTCCGACTAGGAAGGTCGCATCAACGTGCTCCCGTCTCTAGCACCCCCGCAGCCCGAGCTACGAGTGAAAGAACTAAACTTACATGAAACTTCCGTTGGGTTGCTTTAAAGTCAAGCTTCAGTTTCAGATTCACCCTGTAATAGAAAACATGTGATGGAGCATTATTAACCTGAGTCAGATGCTTTGTTTCACCAAACCATCTAGGAAAGCTCCATTGGAAGCCATTTGGAAAGGGCAGGCACTTTCAAAAATACTTGGCAGGTGATTGGATCAATCTGTCTATCACCTACTATCATGGGCCACTACTGATTGGTTAACAATGGCTGGTACAGGAGCTAGAGATGTCCCGATCCGATCACGTGATCGGGGATCGGCGCCGATCACGTGATTTTCAAAAGATCGGAATCGGGAGAAAAAATTCGGGGATCGGTATTCTTTTTTTTTTTTTTACTTTTTTTTTTTTTTTTACATTTATTGTTACAAAACAAAGTTAAAGTCATCCTGAGGCCTTAGTTTTGGTTTCAAATTACACAACATCATGTATGTGTGCTTCTTTTGGGCTTGTTTTCATAGACCTGGTTGCTTATTTCTCTCAAATCTGGCAACAGAGTGGGCGCAGTGTCTAATAGTAGCAGTAAGCTAACGAATACTGATAAGCTTTATTTTGTTTTGAATGTTGCTGTGAAAAAAAGAAGCTATATCCATGTTGGATAGAATGGGTAGTTGGGTACTGTCATTTAAATAAAAAAATAACCTTAAGGGACAACTTGAATGCTTTTTTCCTTTTTTTTCTCTTAATGCATTGCATAAAGATCGGCTCGGGAAAAATCGGTATCGGCAAATTGTCAAAATCAAATGATCGGAATCGGATCGGGAGCAAAAAAAGGTGATCGGGACATCCCTAGGAGCACAGCACTTCTGATTGGTGTGGATGACTGACACACAAGAATAATTTTAATTATTATCTTTAAATCGCAGGCTTTGCGATTTGATAATCGCATCATTTTTGATTCAAAATCGTTCAGCCATAATACACATACTGTTTCCTAACCCCTTGTTTCCTTCTATATGACCTCCTTTCATACTTTTTTTATCTACTTCTCTACCCCCTCTTTCCCCCCAACTTTTTTTTACAAGCAGAAGTTTCACTTCACTTTTTTGTGAAAGACAGCACCCCGCCAAAGCAGTAAACCTAGGGGAAACACTGACACGGCATCTATTGCACGTCTCTCCGTCCTGGGAGAGGGATCCCTCCTCTGATGCTCTCCCTGAGGTTTCTCCCATGTTCCCCTTTAAACTGTGGAGTTTCTTTGGAAGTGTTTCCTTGTACGATGTGAGGGTCTAAGGACATTGTATTGTCATATTGATATTCTGTACAAACTGTCAAGTCCACTGAGACAAATGTAACATTTGTGATATTGGGCTATATAAATACAAATGTATTGATTGATTGACCATCAGAGCACTGTGCAAAGTGCTCTTACAGTACTCTGCTGTACAGTAAACTGTAGTTTCCCCACAGCAGACACACATTAATAACAGCTGCTGGCGCATCATTAATGGATATTTTTTTTTTTTAACATTTATATTTGATTAGACATTTTCAAAGACAAAACCATACGGACAAGGACATGGCTCACACACATCACAAATAGGACAGGACAATAACATGAAGGGTGGTGGGTAGGGGGATTACAGTGTCAGTTACATTTGATGTATGCATATGGCGTTGTATTTATACATGATTTGCTTCATAATATAGATACACTTCATTGTTTCCTCATTATTATTATAAAACCATTTTTTTTATAATAGATGAATACATAAATAGTCAAATGTATATATGCATATATATATACACACACACACACACACACACACACACACACACACACACACATCTCTTCCTTTTCTGATTAAGTTACCTATTCATCCATTCAGTTTATTTCTCTTTATTTATTAAATTATTAATACATTATTATAATTATTATATTTGTTATTGGCAGCCGAGATGGTTTGAGTCCAGGAAAGCCCTTATCTTATCCCAAAGCCTGTTGTCTGGCTTAACCAAATATAACCGGGAGAAAGCAGCTTCTTCCATACTTAAGATGTTTAGGAAGTCCTCCAGCCATCTATTTAATTAATTAATGGATATTGTTGCAGTCGCATTCTCAAAGCACTGCAGTGTCTTTTCCTAAGTCCTTTTGAATTCTCCTATCCACTATTCCTTAACCCTGTAACGTTTCACACAGAGGTCAAGGAATAGTGGATAGGAAAAGACGCTAGGAGCTGATTTTTGGACAATTCGACTACAACCATAGTCTTGTCACACCTCTTTCTTTCCTTCTTTCACCTTCATTACCATCTCCTTACCTCCTCATCTCCTTTCCTTCTCTATGTCGTTCTTTCCTTTCATACCTCTTTCTCTCCTTCATTTCAACCTCCTTTTCTTTCCCACACCCTTTTCTCCCTTTCTGGCCAGGCTAGTTGTCTCCCCCTGTCTGTATACTGTTATACAGATACAAAAGAGAGCAATCTTCTCATCTAACTCGTGCAGAAACAAATACGTGTACTTTTCCAAACTGTCCAAAACGATTCCTTCCCCTGCTCACTCATGCTGCATCCACTCAGGTGTTTCCACTTTCTGATTTCCTGTTGTTTATTCCAGCGTATCCCCCCCCCTCTGTACCCCCGGCCAACATGTTTGGCACCGTGCCCGGCTATGAAGGCATGGCAGCAGGAGGAGGTAAGAGGAGTCCAATCCACACTGTTTCTCATTAATTTCATTGTGTTGCAAGTTGCAACTACTTACAGTGTGTTTTTGTTTGTGCAGGAGGTTACCTGCCCCCTCCTATGCCCCTGCAGCCTGTGGCCCCGCCCCAGCCCAGCCCCGAGCCTGAGGACTGGAGGTGAGACCGACACCACCAGCCATTCATATAATGCTCGTATCACTGAGCATTTGGTAGATAAAATAGTTAAAACCATGATTTACAGAATTTACAGTGCTGCTTTGGACAATAAGCTTTTTTATTAATGGCCATCGATTGAAATGTCATCACTCTTTTTACCATGGTGCAAACAAATGTATCTTGATTACTTAACCGTCATTTTGGTTGAAATGAAAATGTAATATTATAGTTGTATTTATTATAGCAACGATACATGTGTGTGTCTATATTGATCAATGCTTTGATATGTCTTTTTAATCGTCAGGGTGATAGAGACTTAAGAAGGTTTCTAATTTCTCTATTTCCCCTCCTCGACTCCTATCCTCGAGACTTAGTCCCGCCCACAGGAGATGTGAGCGGAGGAGCCGAGGAGGGGAACCGAGGAGAGAGGAGGGGAACTGAGGAGAGAGGAGGGGAACCGAGGAGAGAGGAGGGGAAGCAGCAGGCGGTTAGAGAAATGAGAACTCCTCTCCTCTGAGCGGTCATTTTAAAGAGACGTCCATTAATGGTGACAGGAGGCACAGCAGCCCTCTGTCTGATGGACAGATGTGTTCATGATGACTTATATATTTACTTTAATTCATTCACAGTGCGGTATAATGACACACACACACATATTTATATAAATATATACAATTTCAGAATCAAATAAGTATGAGAGCACTCGCAGCATAATAGCGTAACACTATCAGAGACTGGATATATCCCCCCCCACCCCTCTGGTCGCTACAATGAGGAAAATAAATTACGGGCCAAAAGTTGTATTTACAAGTATTAAAGGTAAGATAGGACACCAAACCAACTGAGACCTGTCTGTCCGCTGCATCTACGCACACACTGTACCACACACACACCTACACACTGTACCACACGCACCTACAGCTCCCAAAGCATATAATATCAGGCTACAGCCATTGTGTATTTTATTATGTGAAGCACTAAATGGTTTTAGACAAATATCGACTCTTTGTTTGTAGTTATCTACTAAACTAAAGCAAATAAAGAGAGTAATGTAGGCCTGTTGTTATACTGAGTGATATATATTATACACACTGCTCTGCTTTCTGCACGGACCTCACAGCTGTTCTCACTGTAAACATCGCATCGCGATGAAAGCAGTTAATAAAATAATATCCAGGGGATGCATGCAGAGCTGTCATTGGCTGAGATCAGTCCGGCCGTGTGTCACGACTCTTATAAACATCACTGTTGCCGGAAATACATCCGCGGAGGAGCCGTGGAGGACCCATCAGTGTATCCTCGGTTATAGCTCCTCCAGAGAGCCTCCTCGATGCTCGATCCTCGGTCCTCGATGTGCATTTCGAGAAATGAGATGTCCTTCAACATGGCGCGCTGAAATCCATTTCAGGGTCACTACCGGAGGACCGACGAGTCGAGGAGTCGAGGAGGGGAAATTAGAAACCTTCTAAGGCTGCACAATTGTTGTCACATTTTTTCAATTGAAATGTGAGTAACGCAATATTCAAGTTGCAGGAAGCACAATATTTGTTAATGGATAAATATGTGGTAAAATAGATTCTTTTGAATGATGTATTGTGGAGAAATATTCCAGCATATGAATCGTATTCTACAGATTTAACAAACCACATTAACTTACTTCCTAAAAAACTCAATCTATGTTAATAGTAATATATTTTTCAATAAGAGATTAAATGAGAATAATAATGCAAAAACTATCAATCCAGCAAATTGAAACTAGCTACATCCTCCATAAATAATCTCTTCTCTTTTTGTGACTAATATATATTTGTATGCATGGTCCTTGTTTAATAATACACAATAATAATGATGTGATTCTGTGTGTGTGTAGCATCCCATCTCTGTCTGAGGATGATGCCCGTGATGCGTTCAAGGACTATGTGTCGTCTCACTGCTGCTACAATAAAGGTCCTGCCAGCGATGGAGTCATCACCAAAATGGAGCCGTACGACACGTACAGGGTGAAGTGATGTTCAAACTGTTTATGTTGCTGTTGACTGCTGCTATTGGTGGTGTGTTTGTTGCTTTAAGCAAGGAAGGCAGGGTTTTATTTGCAACATTGGGCAAACTCCTCATAAAAATATTTCAGCAAATTGCAATTGTAGTGGTCTGAGAGAAAAAAGGAGTTTACACCTCCTCTGGTTGTCAAGCTTTAGAAATCTAGCCCATAATTGCAGACTTTTCCCTAACAGAGACAATTTCAAATACCAATTGGCTGTAATACAAATGCACATGCTTACTGTATAAGGAAAGCATAGATGCCTGCTTTGAGGGGGATTTAGGACAGAGAGGGTGAAGATGCAGGAGGATCTTCAAAAGCGGGAGTGTTCTTTTGTCAGGAGTCTGACATCACTTCACAGCAGTCTGCCAACAATTTAATGATGTCACTCTGGAGACTCTCACATGACTGTCATGTGACCTCAGGCACTCTCATGTGACACTTAAATGTAATGAACAATAATGGTGTAAATATTTTGTGATGATGAAGCCTCCTGATACCTTTTAATTGTGTGTCTTCCAAGCACTGCCAAAACACAGGTGGCGTACACTCGGTAGTGTGCCTGAATGCATCGTGTGTCAACCAAAGAGGATTAATATGCTGCTAATCTGCTTCTTTTACGATGTAGACATTGTGTTCGACTAAAGGTTTAAAAAGTCTCACAGTGGCCCCCACTATAATACCCCCACCCACCCCTCCTTATTCATCCTGCATTCGTTATTAGCAGTTCCCGGTTGGTATTAACCCTTGAATGGTTTGAAAAATATTGATTACTTTGATAATAAATAAAACTTAATCTGTAATAAATCTTATGCAAGTTCAGAAGAGTGTTTTTTTTGTAATCAAATATATGGATGTTTATATGCAGATACTGTTATAAGTGTAAGTCACCCTGAATGGAAAAAAAGAAAGATCCTAATCAAGTAATCTGTAATAAATTTCAGTTTTGTTAAATCGATTGATAACATTGAAACCATTGCTATGATTGTTAGTAATTTGATGAGTGGTACTTGTTTTTTTTTGTTGCAACAATGACATCTCTGCTAAGTAAAATGTTATTGATGTTGCACATTCAGTGTTTGTTAAAGTGTGTTTTCTGCTCTGTAGTATCGACTGGAGACGTATACTGAGTCCAGGTCAACTGAGTGGGCCACCAAACCTCATGAAGGTAAACACACACACACGTTTGTGCAACCTGAACATAACTCTGAGCACAAAAGGTCCACTAGTTGCTTTTGTTTGATTCATGTACGTTTCATTGTGTGTAAATCAGTGGGTTTCATCCGTTTTAAAGAGAAAGGCAGTTCGATTTTCTGGGATTTTCTTTCATCTTAGAAAGCAGGAAGAAAGGGTTTGGTTAATGGACAATTTGTGGTGACTTTATTGACACACACTTCGTAGTGCATCATGAGGTCACCAGCTGTTGTTCAGGATGTTTAACCACCAATTTAATTGGGTTATAAACCTTAAAACCAGGTCTGAACCTTCAAACAACTCTTTGAAGAAGTGAGTTAAAGTGGCAATAAGCTAACATTCCCATCCCCTCTATCGGTATTAAT
Source organism: Gobionotothen gibberifrons (assembly GCA_943591055.1). Lineage (NCBI taxonomy): Eukaryota > Metazoa > Chordata > Actinopteri > Perciformes > Nototheniidae > Gobionotothen > Gobionotothen gibberifrons. Next base: position 155,867 of record CALSBZ010045110.1, on the reverse strand, counting down.
GTGGCTGCCTTTATCACAAAGACAAAAGGATCACTTCCTGTTTTACCAATGGCGAAACATTTATTTAGACTCTTAGGGAAAAAGCAAGACATATAGATATGTCATGCTGCAAGTGCCAGCTACTGTTGTTGGAAAATAATTGGCAACAATACACAGCATTATCCTTTCCTGGACTTTGTGCCGTAAATCAGAATACTGACCTGGTGACAGACAGAATTGACAGCTGAAGTCGAGGGTTATAGAAATCGAATCTCAATGCTAACTTTAAGTACCATCACTCTGCCAGCAGCTGTTTTTTGATTGACAGGTTAGTATAACGTCTCTCTTGTGTGACCCACAGGTGAGCCGGCTGACTTCTACACTCAGACCGCCCCCCGACCCTGGGAGGTCCCGGCCACTGCCCCGAATCTCTTCACCAATCACACGGAGGAGATCCGCGTGCCCTACACCTCCTCCGTCAAGGTGATTGGTTAACACAAGCTGTCCTTCAAAGATAGCCATATTGCTACGTTTACCTACAAACTGCTGACCTGTGCAATACTTAATTGAGTACACACTGCCATGTCGGGTATGGTGAACATTTGTGTGTGAAAAATCCACCGTATATAGTTGGCACCTTTGCCTTCTCAGGAAGTGACGATCAGCGCTGTTGGCTCGTTTTTTCGCCTCAGAAAAAAACAAACCCTCATTAGGCGGGATTCTCAACTGAGCACTGAAGGGATGTTGCTAAAACTAATGTGACAACATGATGTCAAAATGCAACACGCAGACGAAAAGGAGAACAGTGGAATCACAGACAGACAGATGAAGCATAGAAGATCAAATAAAAAGCATGCAAAAAAGAAAATAAAAGAAATCTAAAATGAATGACAGTGTAAAGTCCAGTGTTTGCCAAGATAGCAGCGGTCCGGGGCCCAACTGCGGCCCGTTGTCTATCTTTAATTGGCCCTCAGCAAATTCAAAAAGTTTGCTTTTCTTATATTGTTCTTCTCAAATATATATCCAAACATATATTACACAGTAGTATTCACTTAATAAGCCCAGTTAATACATTCAGTCAAAGTTGAACATTTGTTTCTAGCAAATCTTAGTTGATACAAAAAGCCCAATAACTTATTTGCATAACAAGCTTGAAATATACTCTTCCTATTTCCCCTTATTATAATCAATTTGACGTTCCTGTTTTAAGGAATGAGCGGCCAACACTTTTTATAACAAAATAAATGAAACCCTACGGAGAGCTGTGATGTAGGCTGTTTGTTTTTTCAAAGCATATTCAAGTATCAAGCATAATTTGATTGATTTTGCTAACTTATAATTTAACTTATGAGGCAATATACCTCAGCTCTAGCTAGCTAGTGGCCCAGCCCTTTGCATGTTTTTCTGTCTGTGGCCCTCGTTGGACACCCCTGGCCTATATAGGCCTATATATCAGCAGTACATAGTACGCAATGGACATACTATTGGTTTTTGAGTACTTACAAATATTCTTAAGCGTACTAACTAGCATGTTGGTATGGAATTTGGTTTGCAGGCCAACTGTTGACCTCAACTTAGTTTTTATGTATTTTAGCTGATACCTGACAGCCAATCAGAGAGCTGGATTCTGATTTGGAGAATTTTGCAGCTTCTCTGTGTCAGTGGGACTCCAACAGTAAAGTTATTTTTAACTGTGTGTGTGTGTGTATATGTTTGCGTGTGTGTGTTTCTTTTTTAGGACTGCAACAGCTGCCATTCCACAGGGACGATGCCGTGTGATGAGTGTCATGGAGATGGATCTGTAAGAAGCCTTCCAACCAGTCAATCATTATCCCATCAGTTATAATAAGCTACAAAGTGATTGAACTGACCTAATGTGGATTAACTGTTAATGTTAATATTTCTGTGTGTGTGCAGAAAGTCTGCTGGGTGTGTAACGGCTCTGGGAAGAGAGGCGAGGAGAACTGCACTCAATGTGACGCTTCAGGCAAAGAAAGGTCCTGAGGGGGGGTCGGGAAGTCCAGCTGCTTGTGACACTTAAATTAAAAATCCATGTTCCCCTCTTAGATTTTTAGAGACTAAAATAGGTAAAACTATCCAGGGTTTTCAAAATAACAGACGCAAATAAACAGCCTTATAAATAATACAACAGCAGAGCAGCCAGCTGGAGAATCTGTTGACCCTGTAGACAAATCGTGTTTTAGTCCGTGAAACCCCTGTGTCAAATGTTTAATTTGTGATATTGGCCGATATAAATACAATTTAATCAATGTTTTAAAGAAAATTGCAACCATAATAATGATCTCCTATGATACCTGGAAGAGACAAATCTCAAACACACAGTGTAAAGACAGAAAATCGCCATTTCACTATAACTTTATTTGGACAGAAATGTAAAGCTCCTTCAATTGTAATTTGTTATCCAATAAACAAAAGTTAAATCAATGACTTGAAGATAATCAATCTAAAACACATTTTATTTGAAAAATCTTCGCAAAATGAGTGAACTAGGACACGAAACACAGCGGTATGGCCCCTTTAAATGACACTATACAGTCAGTACACTTTGATAAGATTGAAAAGAAGATTGTGAAACTTGTCTCGTATCTGACTGTGTGTTTATGTTGGTGTGTAGGTGTGATAAGTGTGATTCTAGAGGAACGAAGGAGTGTGAAACCTGTAAAGGAAAACGACAACTGCTGACCTACATCCAGCTCAAAGTGGAGTGGTGAGTACTGATACAACTTTGATATGGGTCCTTGAACAGATTCCTGGAGTCTTGGAAGAACAGTCCTTAAAGAGCTTTGCTGCTGCCTTAACCTGTTAAGCCCGACAGACCCCGGTACCGGGGCCCTCCCGCAACATCTTGCAGGAAACAGTGTCTGAGGGCATGTTCATTTAATAAACTATGAATGTTTTATATCCATGTAATGGGAAGAAAGTCATATAAGTGATCATTTAAAAAAAAAAATCAAAGATACCCCACAATGCTAATGCTGAACCTCTGAATTAGCAACGAGCGAAAAATGCTAACAGATGACTGCACCGAAATTCACTCACAAAACCTTATTATTTATCTTTGCTGCACATCCAACCCATCGTTTCACATCGTGAGATGACACAGAATCGATCGGTGCAGACATTATCACTCAATGATACGAACTCGTGGAGATAATAACAAGAACAGACATCAAAACATGTGGTGCTAGGTAGCTAAAAACGCTAACATGGCTCACCTGTGTCGTAGTCTGATCAAAAGTGGTCTTCAATGGCATTAAAACGATAAAAACGCTGCTGAAGTTAATCCATAGGTTAATCCAATGTGTCTGTGTCCCTTTGAAATGATTTCTGATAATCCATAAGCAATAAACCTGCTTTTCCGTTTCTAGAAGTCAGAGCTAGAAATATTTTCACTCTGATGCAAAACTGCGTGTGCGAAGCCCCCACCTTTTTGTTTCAGCATGTGTGTGTGAGCGGGGAGATTCCCCTTCGATTCTATTGGCTCTAGCGGTCAGAAAGAGATGTCAATCACCAAAATCGACCAATGGGTTCCAGAGAAACGGTAAAACCCCCATTTCCACCCAAATCACCTCAGAGCAGAGTCCTGCATCGGGCAAAAAAGGTGATTCGCGAGTGGTATTTTTTCTAACGCTTTTTTCCGGGTTTGGTTCTGGGTAAAACAAAGATGATGCGGGCCGGGTCGCAGGTGTTGCATAATAAATGTATTAAAATAATAATAATTTAGTTTAATGTTTAAATCCTCAGACCTCTCCCCCGTGGGACCGCGCATAATCATAACCTCTGCAGCGCATCAATCTGCTGCTGAGCGCGCCACATTCGAAATGGCTGAGGTGAAGCTCTCTAGCGGAGAATACAGCATTTTCAATAACACTTCCTCAAGAGCAAAATCCAACGTCTGGGAGGCTTTTGGTGTCATCCTAGATCAGGGGTACTCAAATACAAATCTTAAAAGGTCCAAAACATTTTTTTCAATAAGACAAAGGTCCGTTTATTACGGTCATTCAAACTTTTAAACAATTGCAACAAGATTCTTAACACGAGGTTGCAAAAACAAAAATAATCTGTATGCAGCAGTTTTCATTGTTATTGTGTCTGTGCTTGATCCCTCAGAGTCGCAGTGTAAGAGCTGCACAGTTACGAATAAAGGCAGCTGCACCCTCTTTCATTCAGCATTCCCATTATTGCTTTATAAATGTCTTGCCCCCTTCTGTGTCCACTGAGGTTCGTCAGGCCCAACACATCTTCAACAAACTCCCCCTTTGCCTCATCATAACAACTCACAAACACCAGCAACTGTCAGTGGTGTCAGTGGACTCATCCACAGCTAAGGAAATGCACTGTGCATTTTTTATTCCATCACAACGCTGATTAATCAAATTACCAGCCAGTATTTATGTTCTTCTGGTTGCTGTTATTTCCTCTTTTTGTTTGCCTTCAAACATGGTCTCCATCACTTCAGTCATGCATTCTTTTATACTTCAGTTATGATCCAGTGGAAAGCCCTTACCTACTGGCCTAGTACAATCAAAGTGGTTACTTTCTGTTGGCTGGGCAGTGTAGTTTTACACACCGTCTTATTTGACTTTCTCAGGACTTAAAACTGTTTTTTGGGGGCAGACCCCCTCAAAGAAAAAAATATATTTACACACGTAAGGTCATCATCTTAACAGTGTTGTATGCTCATCCGTGAGCAGAGCATCAAGTTGGCATGCCTATTGCAGCTGAATGCGGCGATTACCATGTTGATCAGCAACACGCCTCACAAACTTATTAAGATCAACAGCTTTAGTGCGTTTTGATTCAATGCTGAGTACAGCCACACTGACAGTCTCTTCTCTATCATTGTAGACCGCAAATACCTCATTCCTTCAGTACTTGGGTCAGAATGCTTCTCGTTTTGCGCCGTCCCATTCAAATGAAATCGCCGCCAATCATATTTCCACGCTCGCGCCAGGGCCGGGGGAGGGGTTACAAGACGTGCGTCTTGTGCTGCATTCACTTGCACTCGGACATTAGAGACTTTCTCTCATAAATGTCCGATGAGCCACAACTTTTCTTTCAAAACAAAGCTGCCAACTGGGGTGGCAGCTGGGGTGGCAAGGCCTATTTGTAGGGTGGCAGTTGCCACCCCGGTAGGTGAAACTAGGCTACTAGCTACAGTACAGATGCAACTAGATGAGCTGTTAACTCTCGCTCTGACTTTTTATTTTATTTAAAACACACGTATTTCTCCCACCCGCATTCCGCGAAGACCCGCCCTACTGTGCCTCTGATTCGCAGACTGTTGGTGGGGGGGAAACAACGCTGACGGGATGCCGAATGTGATTGGACCAATGCGTTGACAGTCACACACACAGACAGTGGAACAGTCGTACATGCAGAGCGCTGTTTGCAGTGGACATAGCGGACCATTTTGACCCGTTGCATTGTGGCGATGTCTCACAGATAACACAGATAATACATATGAAAAGTATAATTTGCTCAGAGTCCAGAGACAGTTGAGGTTGGGTCCGGATCCGGACCGGAGTCCGGACTTTGAGGATGCCTGTCCTAGATGGAGAAAATAACCAACATCCCACGCTTTTTGAGACAAATATGCAACTGCGTGTGTTAATAATTGCACGTTTTCGCTGCTCATATATATGCGGGTTCGGGTCGGGCTGCGGATCTTGTGCCGACGGGGTCGGGTTGCGGAACTAATTGGCAATATGTGCGGGGGGCGGGTTCGGTATTGCACGTCGCGGGTGCAGGGCGGGAGCGGGTCTTGAAAATCAGACCCGTCTCTGAGGACTCAGAGGTGGAGTTTCTTTGCTAAAAAGGTCAAATGTCACTTGTGTTGCATCAATCTTGATACAGGGTACTTATTATATGTTGTACTGTGGATTCCTAAAGCTTTTAGTCTACCTTACCATCATCCAAGGTTAGTTTTCACTATAAGTAAAAAAGAATTTTTGGACGGACACTATAATTTACAGTTTTTTACTATGTTCAATCTGAATTTTCTTTAAAATAAAAAACATCTATATTGATTCTGACTTTTCTACATCCAACTCACAGGTTTATCATTACTTTGATTAAAAGGATTGTTAATTTAACCCTTTTAGAAGGGAAGATATGGTCATTTGTTCTGGGAATGTCATTTTCGAGCCTGAGACCTGAAAAACAGGCTCAGGGCTTAACAGGTTAAAGAGTTTCAAGGGGTCCTTGATGATGTTTCATGGTTTCTAGGAGTGACGGTGAAAGTTCAAATGGTCATTGAGGAAGATGTGAAGGGTTTTGGCGGTCCTTGAGGAGGTTCCCTGAGATTGAAGATGTGCTGGTGGTCTTTGATGTAGTTCTGTGGGGTCTTATAAAGATCCAGAGGGTTGTTGTTGGTTCCAGAGGTCCTTCATGATGTTTCATAGTCCTTTTTAGGACGTTTTTGATAGTTTTAAAGAGTGTATAGCAGTTCTTTAGGAGATTGTCTAAAAGTGTTGATGTTTTATCGGGTATAGTAGTTAGGGTTAGTTAGTGGTTGGATGTTCAGGAGGTCTTTGAGGAAGGCAGAGGAGGAGGTTAAGAAGACAAACTATTTAGCGTCAATAAACTGCCTTTTTAGATACTGTCTGAGCTAAATCTTTTATTTAACTTCTGTCATGATATAATAAGGATACATTGATTTTCATAGTTGAGATATGTTAGCAATTAGCAAAACAATTTGAAATCATCGAGTTTAAAACGAGTACAGGAGCATGTATTTGCCCTATTAGGTAAACATGAAAAAATACCTCACAATGATGGAAAATATTTAAATGTACTTTTTGGAGCCATGGCTCAAGTTTAAACCCTGATTTTAAAGAATGCGTGATTTCTGCCGTTTCAGACACATTGTCAAGAGTCAGAGTGTCTGAGATTTGGCTTAACAGTCTATTATAAACATATTACAGCAGCCAAGATCACACTTCTAAATGTATGCCATATGGATGAGAACAAATAAAAAAGCCACACTTTTTACTAGTAAGACACATGGGTTAAGAGGGTCTAATTGGTCCTGAGGAGGTTCCCTGTTTCCTTAAAGATGTTTCAATGGCTAATGAATATGAATCTGACCCAGTGTGGGTGAAAAGCAGCACAGACAGATTGTTTAATGCCATAAATTCTGACCCAAGGTAGCTTCACTGTAGTTTGAAATTCAAAGAATTTGTAGGCAGTTGTGTGCGGCTCTTTAGTGACCTCTGGCTGCGTAAAGACAAACCTACACCATGTGAATTTAAATTAATACATACTGTACTCTGTATCCGGTTCAAATAACTGATAACATCATGTGTACAAAGCATATCGTTCCCTGCGTGCGTGTGTGCGTGCATGTGTGTTTGTGTGTGGAAACATGTTTGTTTATATATGTGTATCTGTGTTCAGGACTAACAATGTGGAGGACCACGTGGTGCGGCAGGACTCTGGTCTGGAGGCCGATGATCTTCGTTCAGTGACCGGGAAGGAGCTGTTTAAGAACAACCAGTACCTGGTACGCAACACACACTCACACACATTTACACACATTACAGCATATTTCGTAATATCCTGAAGGAAACTCTGACTCCATATCTGACTTCCTTCATTATGTTGTTCAGTATATAAGTATAAAGACATGGTACGGTGTTCCTGTATTTATTTTCTTCTGTAAGTTTACCGTGTTTTTGCACAATACATCTTACTGTATACTACATTATGCTCACACATTAACATCTACATTTCTGATGTTACAAAGGAAATATTTCCTTTAGATTGTGCTACAGGAATGTTCATGTGTTAATTAAAGAATGTTGCTATTGTTAGCTGTGTGTTTTATTGTCAGTGTGTAAACCTCTCTCTCTGGCTCCTCTCAGCTCTACCCGCTGCTCGGCTTCCCCAACCCGGCCATCTCTGAGGCCTCTGAGAAAATGGTCCGAGAACACCAAAGCAAGTACGCTCAGAACGGCAGGATCCTGCAGCAGGTAAGTCATCAGACTGCTGACTGACACATTCAGGAAAAAACAGGAAAATATATAATAATGGAAGAGAAAAAATATAATCTCTCTTCTTTAGAGTCAGGTGAAAATATGGATATCCGTGTCATCATGTGTGTCCAGAGCAGAGATGGGCATTGCCATTTAAATCATAGATTGTCATTATTTTCTACCGTCATCTTTTAACCAACATCATTACCAGATCATAACTACTAAATGTTCATTCTTTTTTTAAGGTTTTAACCTTTTAAAATGTCCATTTGTTTAAATAATGTCACTCTTTAACTAAAAGGAAACACATTTATTAAAGCTATAGTTACCTGCTAGAGTGTATGCATTGTCATTGGTGTATTACATATATACTTTTTAAAATATATATTCATATCTGTAAGGTCGATGCAAGTTTATACAAGGCAATTCAAAGTGCTTTAGAAAAATAATGTACAAGCATGAAGACATATTGTAAAAGGAACAAATTATAAAATTACAATCTAAATGCATTTTAAAACTTTCATTTAGAACCCAAAACAAGATACAATAGAATAAGAAAGATATAAGTTAGGGTGTAATTAGAGATATGAAAAACTTTGTGTTCACCTATTATGCAAAATCTACTTTTTCATTTATTTTATACATCAACATTTGTCCCCTCTGTGTTAAGAGATTCAGGAAAAAAATGTTTCTCTCTTTTTGTCCTGATCCATTTATATAAAAACCTGTCTGAAAATGAGCTGGTCAGGTTTTGGCCACTTTATGTCATCTCGCAGAGGGGCGTGGCCTGCAGCATCATTAGCATTTAAAGCTACAGACACTGAATCAGCATGCTACAATGATCTGTTTGGTATTTCAGCCAAACACTTCAGTGACATCTTGTTTATATATCTGAGACCTGTAATATATTGTTGAAAAAGAGTATAATAGGGTACCTTTAATAATTATGAATGAATGCAGATTCCTTGCATGTGTACACAAACTTTCGGAAGTTTAATTCATTTTAATTCTCAGTTTAAAAAAATTGAAGTTTACCATATTCAGACTTTTGCTTTAACATCTCTGTCTCTGCCTGTCTCTCTCCGTCTCAGAGGCAGACAGTGGAGCTGATCCCCATCACTAAGGTGAAGTACAAGTGGAAAAGCGACTCTCACAAGTACTACGTCTACGGCAACGAGCGTACGGTGGACTGCGACAAATACCCTGCAACCTGCTGCTGTGTCATCCAGTAGACACACACACACACACACACACACACACACACACACACACAGTAACAAACTGTTATTCTGTTTCTTTTTAAACCTTTAACAAATCTCTCCTCAAATGTTCAAGATTGTTCTGGTGGTTCCCACTCTTGCATATAAACCTGTATTTTGTGTATGCTTAAACACGCACAAATGTTTTCCTGTAATAAAGAATGAATTTAAAATATTATCTAAAATTAATTCAATAGTTAAACTTCAGTATGTAACGTTTTACACAAAAAGGAATGGATAATTAACCTTATCGGTATGGCATTGAGTATTTAATTAAAAAGTACTCAACACTAACTTAATAGTCCTGCAGGGACTCCATTTATTAGTTTGTTTGTGTTTCCATAACTATTCTGACTCTACCTCCTGCTAAGAGTTAGTGATGCTCCACCAGGTGTTCTAATAAGAAAACAAACATAATTTAATCATTTATATTGAGATTTGATTTATAGAGATTTGAAAACGATAACTAAATTGTCAATAACAAATAAAAAAAATGTTCTACATTCAAACCACACTTTGGTATCCCTTTTTTGTCCCTGTATGGATACCTGTGTGGACCAACACGACCAACAACCAAAGGCTTTTTGTTAAAAAAACAAAACATTTGTAATATAACGTCTACTTCAAACACATGCCAGTATGTACCGTGTAGTGTCCTCAGTATTGCATTGAAAGCGCATATGTCCAAATCATTGCTGTTTCAAGAACAAGCAACAGTTTTGACCAAAAAAAGACTGCATCATATTTACATGTGTGGGATCTGTGTATTTTAACAACAACAGAAACCGGCTCATCTGGGGCCTGTACTACGAAGCAGGATTTTCGCTTAGCCGGCTAAATTCAGGGAAAACTCCGGCTTTCCGGTCCTACGAAGCTGGTTCTCTTTTTAGCAGGCTAGATCTCCATGGTAACTTATGCTTGGCGGCTAACCTGCTCAGGACCAGGTTAGGTTGCAGGCTAAGAGCTCAACTCAGTGAAAGCACTGCCTGCTGACCAATCAGAGCTCCGTGTGCGGAGTTTAAAGCGATCAAGTCACATTACAGGAGAAAGGAAATACAGTTTAAACTGCCGTTGCAGGAAAGCCGGCCGGCAAAAATCACCGACTGTGTGAACGTGAACATTAATAGAATATCACCTCCCATCTTCAGAGCAATCTGACTATTATAACATTAGCGTTAAGAAAGCTTACTTAAATATCTGCCACAACATGAGTAACTGAATCAAAGTTATGGTCTATATGCTGTAAAATGTATTATCTCTTCGATTTACACACGGAATATATTGCACATCAGTCAGCTGAGCCGTATCTGGCCCTGCAACACTCACAGTGTCACATACTGTATGCAGAAGTATTATTTTAAGCAACACATTAAGTTGACGAAACACTCGAGTCAAATGTAATTAAAGTCAGATCGTGTCAGACGGGGCAGTGATATCATAAACCTGTTAATGTACGCATTCAAACACTTTTTCTTTTACCAGCTGTATTCACCTTGCAGGTGCAGCTATGTGGCTTTGATCCTGGATAAAGTGTTTAAGTCATGGATGTTTAAAGTTTAACGTCTTCATATTTGTCTAATTATATAGTTGACTTTTCATTGAGGAAGTATGACGCTGCGCTGTCAGTACGCTTCTCCATGTTTGTGATTGGTCGAATGCTCCAAATACCACCCCTTTCATGTGAACGCGCACCTAACTAGATAGGGCACGGCTGGCTTGAGCGATCCACTTGATAACCCGTGTCGTAGTACCGTTTAGCGAGAGCGTGTATGTTTTGGTTTAGGCCAACCGGCTAACTCAAACATATCCAGGTTATGTTGAACCAGCTTCGTAGTACAGGCCCCCGGTCTCTACTTCTCTTTTTCTACCTGTGGGTTAATGTTTCATGAAAGTAAAAAGGTGTTAATGGCCAAATGTATCTGCATGTGCTCATTGAATATGTGATGCTTTGTGATTGACTTGTAGCTTATTTTGTGAGCAAGCATGGTGTTATGTTTACAGCTGACTGTCTGTCTTGTCTTCAGCTGACATTCACTACAGGATGAAATGTACAAGTTGTCCCTTTTTAAACTGCCTTCCTGTCTTACACCAGAGCTCCTGCAGAGGGTGCTTTAATGATGTATCTGTGACAAATAGGACAATGCCACTTCATGTTTACACCTGCAACCAGGCTTATGCAAAACAACTGCAATTCTTTACATGACCCCCATGCTAAGATGCTTAACTTTACAGCAGTAGTAAAAATGTTAACAGCCTGGAACAAAAAAAGTGTTGATCTCTATAGCTCATTTCCCCCTTCATGTTAACTGTTCTTGGGGTATATTTTTACATCATCTATTTAAATTATATTAAGGCTTAAAATGACAAATCATGTCTAACCACAGACTTTATTTCAGGCATCTAATCAAAAACACATTAACAACCAGAAGCCGTAGAATGCTAACTTGTTTCCAGGTTCTAGGACTCCTAGATACCGGCACCTCTCTATTAGGGGTGTGGATGCTTTGAGTGACAGGTGCTATCTCAGGTCACTAACCGCTAGCTGTCCACTCTGCTGCGTGACCCGGGCCGCCTTAATACACCAACAATGCCTGGTTTTAGATTTGTATGCAGTCTATGGTTTTAATCTTAATCTTAGTTGAAATACATGTTAATTTACTAAATATAATCAATTCCTTCCATCTTGCATTTTATAATATCGATGTTGCTTATTGTTTAACCTTAATGTGACTTTGTCTAAACTCAAATGCTGGTGTGATGTGACAAACTTTTTATTGCGTGTAATGTTAATGCCTTGAACATTACTGTGACTAACACACAGCTCTGCTTCTAACCTGATGGACCTGATATAACTCTTGTTAGTACTCAATAATACTCTGTTGTTACAGTAGATTATTAATCGTCTGTGACTGTTAAAGCTGAAAAGAACTCTAAGAATCACCTGCTTCTCTTGCATCTTTTTACATATGCGAAGCAGCATGGAGCCCCAAAACTTGTTCAAGTAAAAGTACTTATCTGAGAAATGAAAATTAGAACAAATAACTCTATATTAGAATAGTAATTTTTTACATACAAGAAATTTGCATCGGCAAATTACAATAACATTTTGAAACAATACTAGTATATAACATATGTACAGTATATCTGAATTCAAATGAAAGTGCTCTGCAGTGTTATTGCTGTAAGTTGTCATGTGCAGAAATGTTTAACATTGATCGAAGAATGTGGAAAGGTTCACAGTACGAAGTATGAAAAGAATATAGTGACATATCACATCAAATAACCTAATGTTTTGTGCATAATGTGGGTTTAAGGAAACGCCTATTAGCATTGCACAACATAATGTTACAGCACCAGAAATGTCAGCCTCCAAAATAACCGAATAACCAATCAGTTGACATAAATGCTTTCAACAAAAAAACATTTATAACCTTCATAAGGGTAGGATTTATTTTATCACTGTATTAGACTGTTACTATTAGCTAGTTGTACCTAATAAACTGGCAACTGAATATATATTTACAGTAAAATCTCTCCCTACTACACATACAAAAAAATATGTATAATATAAGTAGAAATCATATATGACGGGATTTCAAGATGGCACCTGTGTCGGAATGCCGCTCCCTCAGCTCTCTGCCTTTAGCTATCCTGTTTTTGCTTTATGTTTGTCAGAATGTCCCTGCTCTGCTTGTCTATGATCGCCAAGCTCTCCTCCACCTAAGACCCTCACTGGAGTTTATACTGCTGCCCAAACCTATACCTGGCAACTGTAAATCGACTCCCCCCC
>CALSBZ010045110.1:69674-98392 GCA_943591055.1 Gobionotothen gibberifrons | reverse complement strand
GGGGGGGGGGGGGTGGGGCCCCCATCACTGTTTTTTGAGCACACCTTCTGCGAGGCAAGCGCGGCAGGGTGTGCTCTGTCAGCCGCAGCCCAGACTTCTCCACGGTCACGACCGGGTTAAAGGAGAATGTGGGGCAGCAGCTGCTGACCAGAAAGGCCGGTCAGGGACAGTAGGGTGGAATGTTGGTTTTTGGACGACAGTGCGTACATTTATCGTGGCTCCACCCACTGTACCCATAGAGTCCAGTAGAGGGCGGAGCCTGTGAGAGATATAACGTTGGGTTACGTATTGTAACCCTTGTTATATTAACACAGGCGGAGCCCTCTACTCAGGGCACTGTCTGTCCTATTCCGCTCGCTGAAGAGAGGGTAGGATGACAGTCAGGAGGCGAGGCCTCCTTTTATAGGGTGTGATGCGCGCGCATTCAGGTAGGCCCGCCCTTGGCCGGCCACGTCTATAAAGAGTTTCAGTGAGAGAATGCTCGCAAGATAAGGTAGTACCCATAGAGTCCAGTAGAGGGCTCCGCCTGTGTTAATATAACAAGGGTTACAATACGTAACCCAACGTTCTTATTGACTCTGGTGCTGATGCCAGTCTTTTGGACATAACACTGGCCTTCCAGATGGGACTTGGTCGGGAGGTTTTGGAGAAGCCCATCAATGCTACAGCTCTAGATGGTCGTCTTCTCTGCAGAGTGACACACCGATCAACTCCTGTTCAAATGAGCATGTCAGGTAATCACAGGGAAACACTCTTTTCACCTTATCCATGCACCACATCAGCCTGTCATTTTGGGGTTTCCTTGGTTAAAGGTGATCTATCATGCAAAATGCACTTTTGTATGTCTTTTATACATGAATATGTGTCCCCGCTAGTGCTAGTGGAGTACTCCGTGACCACAGAGCGTGCCCGTTGTGATCAGCTGGTTTAGCGCAGTTCTCCAGTGAAGGGGGGGAGTCTCCCTCCGCAGCCGGTTGGCGTAGTTTTGGCACAATTCCGTTGTACAGACCGACGTTAACAGCAGCCCTGTCTGTGCATATGGAGACCGCCTTCTGGAAAAGCTTCACAAGTACGTCGGTATGCAAATGCGCTTTGTGACACAAGAGACGGTACGCATTTCAGATTGTTGCCGCGCATGCGTACCTGCGTACCAGTTATGTGCACCCCTGCTTATATAGGTATGGTCCTACACTATATTATTCAAATATAGCATGATAGGTCCACTTTAAGGAGGCATAATCCTCATATTGATTGGGCTTCAGGGACTATTAGAGAGTGGAGTGCTCATTGTCATGCTGTCTGCTTAAAATCTAGTTCCTCTATTGATTCCAGTCAGCCGATTACCTCTGAGTGTCAAGACATTTCCGGTGTTCCCAAGGATTACTGGGACCCTAAAGAGGCCTTTAACAAGGTTCGGGCCACCTCACTCCCACCTCATCGTGCTTATGACTGTCCTATTGACCTGTTACCTGGTACTTCTCCCCCTAGAGGTCGACTTTTTTCTCTATCGGCTCCGGAAACTAAGTCAATGGATAAGTATATCAATGACTCTTTGGATGCATGACTTATCCGGCCTTCATCATCTCCTGCTGGTGCAGGTTTTTTCTTCGTGGGTAAGAAGGATAAGACTCTGCGCCCATGCATTAACCTCTTAAGCCCCAAGCCTGTTTTTCAGGTTTCAGGCTCGAAAATGACATTCCCAGAACAAATGACCATATCTTCCCTTCTAAAAGGGTTAAATTAATAATCTGTTTTCTCAAAGTAATGATAAACCTGTGAGTTGGATGTAGAAAAGTCAGAATCAATATAGATGTTTTTTTATTTTAAAGAAAATTCAGATTGAACCATAGACTGTATATATAAATGGACATAGGGTCTGTGACGTCACCCATAGGATTCTGCAGAGTTGCCGAGAAGCCCTTAGTAGGCGGAGTCGGCCACTAACGGCTCGACAGTGACGTCAGAGTTCAAATCCCGCCTGCTCCAAATAAGGGCAAAGAGGCGGAGCCGAGGCGGGACCTGCTGCCACCGAGCTGCAAGCTCCAGAGCTAGCTGAAGCTATCAAGCTAAGCTAACATGCTCCCCATCTGCACACTGCCGTCGCATTTTACGTTTCTAAGGTAAGCGGACATGAAACTATTCAGCAAAACTATAAATAATAATCTAAGTTATTGAGTTTTTAGCATAATACTTCAGAATCTTAAAATCCCTTAACGTTTGTTTGCAATTGTGCTAAATTCAACACTGGAATCAAGCAAATATTAATATGTTTGCATGACATTAGTTATTTATATTTTGATATCACTTAATTATACGTTTAATACATTTAAGTCAAGCTAAGGTACATGTGATGGTAGCTAGTTAGTGCTCTTACCTGTGAGGCCTCCTCCAAACAGCATAATAACCAGACTGTATCATTAAAACTAAGTACCAGTTCTAGATCCTTGACTTTAGACAAACAATTCAAAAGACAAAATGTATTTAAAGACCAATCTTTATTTGAATGTGCCTCTTAACCTGATATATTAGTTATACAGTAATAGTATTGACAATCTAAAAAAACTGAGCAACTCAACAGTCAACTTTATATTTCTTATTGTAAAGCATTTATTATTTTCATTTTTCCCCTCTCATATTCAGTGTGGACGGATTGAGACAGCGTGGTGTCCAGAGAGCTGCAGAGACTTCAGGGAGAAACCTCCGTGTGATGGACGTCCTGTCTGTTGGTTTGGAGAGGACTGAGGGTCTTTCCTCAGCGAGGATGACCAGGCCTGATGGAGGAGCTGATACCATAGCTGATACCAACTGCACAGGCCTAGTCTGTCACTAAATATGTTTACTTATATTTAATAGGTTTACACCTTCTGTCCATATGTGCTTTTTATTTAAAACACGTTTGATTAACTTTTGGTTCACATTTCAATAAATTGTATTTATATTTGCACTCCTTTCGTCCGTTATTCTTACTGAAAATGTTAGATTACACATTCACATCTGACTGAAGATTGGCCCCATTGATTTGTGACGTTGCAAACTCTGCGGTACAAGGCACAAGTGATGTGAAGCTCATAAAGTGAGGCAAATAGAAATAATCAGCTGATGGAGTGTAGATGTGGAAATAGGTGCATTCGATCAGCTGACCGTTTTCACAATAAAAGTAGTTTCTTAGCGAATGTCCTGTACTGGTCTTACAATCTCATAACATCAGCTTGTAATGTTCCTCTTGGATGTTCTTCTTGACCGAGTCGTGTCTTTCAGGCATGTCCTTTCCTATCAAAAATGACAGGAAACATAAAACATATTATTGCAGAACAAGTGTGTTATTTATGAAAGAGGTGTGTTTGTGTGTTTAGGGGCTGTAGATATAATTATTTTGTAATTGTAATGTTTTTTTTTGTATTTCAACAGAGCTACAAAGACAATCAGATTATGAATGAACAGTATGAAGTTCATCAACATTGAAATATATGTTATTATCAAAATAATATTGAACTGTTATCAAAACGTAGTGCAACTGTAGAAGCTTGCTCTGTTGTCTCACTGAAAGAATAACTTTTACCACGTTTTTTACAGACAATATTGAGAGATAAATAGTAGCAGTTCTCACTATGTGTTAAATAGCTTTGCCTTGAATACATTACATTAGAAAGCTGACAAAGTCATATTGCTAAATATCTAAATGTAACTTTTTGAATGGAAAAACCCCTCAACTTAACTGATGTGTAGGTGATCTAGTATTTAGTATTGTTTAATGGAATGTATATCAGTGTATTAAAGTCAATACTTCATTTATTTAAACCAATATCTTTCTTGATTCTTTGTACAGTATGAAAAAAAGAGTCTTTGTACCTGTGCTGAAGTTCACTGCTGTGAGGAGTCCAGTTCTGTCTCTCACTCTCTGGTCCAGCCTGTCTGCATCACCTGGACACTTTAAACAAACAGATATATATGTAAAGTACCATGTGTACAAACAATAAAACTGATTATCTTCTGTTGAACATGTTGGATTGTGTATTGTCCGAGTCAGGGTCCTTTTTATTTTACTGTAACTTTGGAAGTTGTGTTACCAATGCTTACTGTTTATTTGATACCCATTTGGTAATACAATTAATAAAAACAACAAGGTTTGGGTTCGTTCTTCAGATGACTCTGACGTTAACGTGTGGGGCTTAACAGGTTAACTACAGAGGACTCAATAACATCACTATTAAGAACAGGTATCCCCTTCCACTTGTTTCCTCTGCATTTGAACTGTTACAAGGCGTTACTATTTTTACCAAGCTGGACCTACGTAACGCGTACCATTTGGTGAGAATCAGGGAGGGGGACGAGTGGACCCGGAGGTTCATTCTAAACTACAGTTTGGTGGCAGCCAAACCCGGAGGTTCATTCTAAACTACAGTTTGGTGGCAGCCCCTCTCACAGCTCTCACCTCTCAGAACATTCCCTTCCGGTGGTCCTCAGTGGCAGAAGGGGCTTTTGGTGAGTTAAAATCACGCTTCACCTCTGCTCCTATTTTGATTTTTCCAGATCCTACTCGGCAGTTTATTGTCGAGGTAGATGCGTCGGACATTGGAGTTGGGGCAGTTCTTTCTTAACGGTCGGCCGAGGATCAGAAAATTCACCCGTGTGCCTTCTTCTCTCTGAAGCTGTCCCCAGCAGAAAGAAATTATGACATTGGTAATCGAGAACTGTTGGCGGTGAAACTTGCCCTGGAAGAATGGAGACACTGGTTGGAGGGAGCAGAGCAGCCTTTTGTGGTCTGGACAGACCACAACAATTTGGAGTACATCCGGTCAGCAAAGCGGCTGAACTCTCGTCAAGCCAGATTTCGTCACTGGTCTACCACCCTCAGACGGTAACACGGTCATACTCACAGTCATAGATCGGTTTTCCAAGTCTGCCCTGCTTATTCCATTAACCAAATTACCTACTGCCAAGGAAACTGCTGAAATCATGCTACAACATGTGTTCAGGCTGCATGGTCTCCCCAGTGACGTTGTTTCTGATCGGGAACCACAATTTACTTCTCGTTTTTGGTCCGGGTTTTGCAGGCTGCTGGGAGCCCGTGTCAGCCTCTCGTCCGGATTCCATCCCCAGTCCAATGGTCAAGCTGAGCAAATGAACCAGGAGATGGAGACTGCCTTACTGCCTTGCCTCCTCCACTCCCTCCTCCTGGTCGAGGCAGCTTCTATGGGTTGAGTATGCCCACAACACCCTTCCTAGTTCTGCTACTGGTCTTTCTCCATTCCAATGCTCCCGGGGATACCAGATATGGAGTCAGATTTGGGTCAATATTCTTGCGCGTAAAACAAGCTACTCACGAGCGGAAAATGTGCTTTTACACGCGCATAAAATGACCCTCGCGTGCATATTAAACCCTGCTATGCGCTCGCTCACGAGAGAGACAGCCCTGTTGCTCGCTCGCGGGAGTGTCAGCCTCACTCGCTCGCAGAGTCTGTCTGCTCGCACGTGAAACGTTTCTGACACTTTGATTGACAGCGGCCAGGAAGCCCGAGGTTGCCAGGTTTGATAAATGCCTGAACTACCAAGAGCCGAGGAGTGACGGCAGCAAAATCAGTTGGACGAGATTGAATGGTCCATAAAAAACTATTATATTCGTATATATATATATATATCAATTAATTTTATATAAAACAATGTATTTTTGAGTGGGCTGTATCTGTCGAAAATTGCTAGCTACTGTCTGCTGTACACAGGGATGTGTCAAAAATGACACAACATGTGTTGAATTTCAACACACCTACAGAGTGTGCTCAGGGACAACACGTGTTGTGTTTATTTATGTGTAAATCATTTTTACACACAAAATGTGTTACATGCCCCTAACACACAATGTGCACATTTTACACGTTGTGTGTCATAAATGTGTAACCAAGATGAACCCATTTCATTAGCACAATATGTCATTAAGAAAATAATTGTTAAGATTTTAAAACATTAATATTTTTCTAATTCATCAAATGTTGACAGAACAGATCATTTAAAAAAAAATCACACCTAAAAAAACCTTATACCTTGGTTAAAACAAACTTAATCTTCAGCAAACTATTGTTGTAAATGACTTTCAGCTGAGGGAATATAGTGATGAGATTCTTCGCAAGGACCACCTTGTCAGTGTTGGATGGATAATTAAGGATAAAAATGAATGACATGTTTTTATTTTTCAAAAAGAATACAAAAAGTTCTAGCATACAAATATTACAAATGCTTGATAATAAAGCAATTGGTTATAAAGAATGTCCTTTTGTATCAAGCAAATAAAAAATTTTTTTTACAACCAATATATCACTTAAATGCAACAATTATATATAAACACATTTCACATTCATATACTTACAACCCATGCCTCTCCACCAAGTCAGAGATGCAAACTTTGACAAGTTTAAGCCTGGTCTTCTCCGTAAGAATGCCATTAGTTTGCAGAGGCATGGGTTGTAAGTATATGAATTTTTATCCTTAATTATCCATCCAACACTGACAAGGTGGTCCTTGCGAAGAATCTCATCACTATATTCCCTCAGCTGAAAGTCATTTACAACAATAGTTTGCTGAAGATTACGTTTGTTTGAACCAAGGTATAAGCTTTTTTTAGGTGTGATTTTTTTTGTTGAATTATCTGTTCTGTCAACATTTGATGAATTAGAAAAATATTAATGTTTTTAAATGTTAATAATTATTTTCTTAATGACATATTGTGCTAATGAAATCCTTGTAAATAAATGTCCAATGAATGTATTCTTGCATTTGATTTTTGAATAAAAACCATATCCACCACCTGGTACTTCCAGTAATCGTCATTGACACACAATGTGCAGATATTAACACAATCAAATGTGGATGTTCCTCCTCAATCTGAGGTTCGACAATCGGCCTGACCCTCCTTTCGAGTACCTTAGAGTAAACTTTCCCGGGGAGGCTGAGTAGTGTGATGCCTCTGTAATTGGCACACACCCTCTGATCCCCCTTTTTGAAAAGGGGAACCACCACCCCGGTCTGCCACTCCTTCGGTACTGTTTCCGACTTCCACGCAACGTTGATGAGACGTGTCAACCATGACAGTCCCTCAACACCCAGAGCCTTCAGCATTTCTGGGCGGATCTCATCCACCCCCGGGGCTTTGCCACTGTGGAGTTGTTTGACTACCTCAGCGACCTCCCCCCGGGAGATTGGTGTTGATCCCCCGTCATACTCCAGCTCTGCCTCTAACATAGAGGGCGGAGTTGTCGGGTTCAGGAGTTCCTCAAAGTGTTCCTTCCAACGGCCCAACACTCCATCAGTTGAGGTCAACAACGTCCCATCCTTACTGTACACAGCTTGGATGGTTCCCTGCTTCCCCCTCCTGAGGTGTCGGACAGTTTTCCAGAACAACTTTGGTGCCACCCGAAAGTCCTTTTCCATGTCTTCTCCGAACTTCTCCCACACCCGCTGCTTTGCCTCGGCCACGGCTGAGGCTGCTGCCCTTCGGGCCTGTCGGTACCTTGCAACTGCCTCGGGAGTCCCCCGGGATAACAAATCCCTGAAGGCCTCCTTCTTCAGTCGAACGGCTTCCCTGACCACCGGTGTCCACCAGGAGGTTCGAGGGTTACCGCCCCTTGAGGCACCTAAGACCTTGAGACCACAGCTCCCCGCCGCGGCTTCGGCAATAGAGGCTTTGAACACCGACCACTCTGGTTCAATGTCCCCAACCTCCACAGGAATGCCCGAAAAGCTCCGCCGGAGGTGTGAGTTGAAGGCCTCCTGAACTTGGGCCTCCTCCAGACGTTCCCAGTTCACCCGAACTACACGTTTGGGCTTACCAGGTCTATCCAGAGGCTTCCCCCGTGTACTCTGAACTGTTGTTTGGTGCATAAGCACACACAACAGTCAGAGTTTTCCCCCCCATAACCCGCAGGCGTAGGGAGGCGACCCTCTCGTCCACTGGGGTAGACTCCAACAAAGAAGCACCCAACCGGGGACTTGTGAGTATCCCCACACCCGCCCGGCGCCTCACACCTTGAGCAACTCCGGAGAAGAATAGAGTCCAACCCCTATCCAGAAGTAAGGTTCCAGAGCCGACGCTGTGCGTAGAAGTGAGCCCAACCAGATCCAACTGGTACCGCTCCACCTCCCGCACAAGCTCCGGCTCCTTCCCCCCCAGAGAGGTGACGTTCCACGTCCCCAAAGCCAGCTTCTGTCGCCCGGGTCTGGTCCGTCGAGACCCTCTGCTTTCACTGCCACCCTTTTGGCAGCGCACCCGACCCCATCGCTGTTTCCCGTAGGTGGTGGGCCCGCGGGGCGGAGAAGCGGAGGTGTTGTCCACGTTGCCTTTTCGGGCTGTGCCCGGGCCGGGCTCCGTGGCAAGCCCGGCCACCAGACGCTCGCCGACGAGTCCTCCTTCTGGGCCTGGCTCCAGAAGGGGACCCCGGGCTTCCTCCGGGCTGGGTATCCTCACTTCTTGGTTTTTCTATCATGAGGTCTTTTTGAACCAATCTTAGTCTGGCCCCTTGCCTGAGACCAATTTGCCATGGGAGACCCTACCAGGAACACAAGGTTCCAGACAACACAGCCCCCAGGTTCATCAGGGCACACAAACCTCTCTACCACGGTAAGGTGCTGGTTCTTCAGAGAGGTAATAATTATTGTGTTCCCACGAAATGCGTGGGAACATAATAACTAATTCGTGGCCACAAATTAATAATGCGTGGGAACACAATAACTAATTCGTGGCCACGCATTATTAACTCGTGGCCACGCATTATTAATACGTGGCCACGTATTAATATTTTTCTCACCAATGTCACCAGAGGGGCTCCGTAGATATGCTTAGGGGCGGGATATCTCTAAGCTGTTGACCAATTATAACAGAGCCGGCCAGTTAACCAATCAAAGGATTGTTGTATATTTTCTGTGTAATATCCTGGGCTATTTTGTGTTTCCTTTGTCATTGGACCAGGGGGGTATACTACGAAGCAGGATTTTCGCTTAGCCGGCTAAATTCAGGGAAAACTCCGGCTTTCCGGTCCTCCGAAGCTGGTTCTCTTTTTAGCAGGCTAGAGCTCCATGGTAACTTATGCTTAGCAGCTAACCTGGTCCCGACCAGGTTAGGTTGCAGGCTAAAGGCCCTGACACACCAAGCCGAAATCGGGAGTCGGAGGCCGTCAGAGGCCGTCAGAGGCTGTCGGGCAATCGCGCCCTACTCAGGTTGGTGTGTCCCGCACCGTCTGCCGTGACACTCCTTATTTCAAATCAAATCAAATCAAGTTTTATTTATAGAGCACATTTTAAAACGATTTTTGGTCGAGCCCAAAGTGCTGTACATACAATAAAAATGCTTTACAATAAAAACACTTTACAACAAATACAACAGCACAAATACAAAATAACACACAGCGAAATGTCAGGAGTCGTGCTCCGCTCTGACTAGAAGGCCAGAGAGAAGAAGTGCGTTTTAAGAGTGGATTTAAAAAACCCCTAGGGTCTGGGCCGACCTCACATGGAGGGGCAGAGTGTTCCAGAGCCTGGGGCCAGCTGCTGCGAAGGCTCGGTGCCCTTGGATTATTTGGACTGCCTGACGACTGCCTGACCAAGCAATCACTCTGATTGGCTGTTCAGCTAGCGAATCAGAAGCGAAACGGAAGTGAGGGACGTAAACAAACGATTTAAGAAGTCACACACAGGCCGTGTCCATAGACTGTATATATAAAGGCCGTGTCTCAATTCAGAGGCTGGACCCTTCGGAGTACGGAGCCTACGCGGTCCACGGAGGACCCAGCCCACGTAGACCGGGTAGGCTGGACCGAGCGGCCTACGAAATGAGACGGTCTAGCCTACGGAGCGCTTCTTATTTACCTCACGTGATACGCGCTGTTCGGTTGCGTTGCTCCAGCAGCCTGCTAGCAAATTAGCTTACAAGCTAACTCAGCTGAAAAGGATCCAGAAACTTGACTTTTACATTTTTTCTATGACCTAAACTGAAGACAGTTTAATGACCTAGAGATATCCTATTATGCCACTGCTTATGTACACATGTTGTAAATAATGGTTACAACCTCAGTAAATGAAATAAACAATGTGTTTAACAATTACAATTTAATATTGTATTTTCATGTTATCACAAAGTAGAGGTAAGAATATATCCATCCTCTCTCTGCAGCTTCATGTCTTCTATTATTATAACTTTCATCATTGAGACAGAGGAAATCAATCATGTTATTTAACATCACCAGCAGTAAAACAAATATCAGCAAAAGTGTGTTTATGGAGTTGTTTATTTGTATTATATGTGCAGCAAGTATATAGAAGCAGCTGTTTGGGGAATCAGACAGAGTCAAGCTATAATATCTATTAAAAGAAAGGACACATACAAAATCAAATTCTGAAACTAAGACACAAGTCTGTAGGACGGCAGTAAGCAGAGGTCTGGATGGAGGATGTTCCTGATCGTTTTTCTTTCTCCAGCACCACGGGATGTCCAGGTGGATGGCAGCTCTGTCCTGATGATCCGCTGTGCACTTTTCAAATTAGGGGTCCTTCTCCAGCAGATCCATTTCTCCAGAATTGTCCTAATTACAGAGAAAAACAAGAGAAAAAGAAAAAAGTGAATTAATCATATTAAACACAGGGTTGCAAAAGTATTATTGCGAAATGTAACTAAGCATTTCAGACAAACAATCCATAAAGGATCATTTAAAATGATGTACTGTTGTGGTTTTTAAAAAACTAAAGAGATGAAATGACAGTCACACGCGCATCCCTCTGACAGCACTGCACAAACTAACATCAAGCAAAAGGCTGACGTCTATTTTTGATTGTCTTATTATTAGGGATGCACGATATTGGTTTTTTGAAACCGATACCGATAACTTCCTGCTTCTCAAGACCGATACCGATAACTGATAATAATATAATATATATATATATATATATATATATTAAATGTACCTGTAGTTTTTGCACACCTGGTGGTAAAAAAAAGACTAGTAGTGAGCAAATGACATGAGCATTACTACTATGAACAAAACAAAGCCAAGAACAGTTTTGACTCTTCAAAGTGACCATATTTATTTTCCCAAATAAACATAATTGAGTCAATCAGTCAATGTTTGTAGTCTTTGTCCAGCCACTGCGCCGTCAGACCTAGCATGCTAACGGGGCTAACATCACTGGTCCATATGTCCGTGGTGAAACTTATGTCCCGTATATCGTTATCGATCAGAGTATGAAGGAGTGTGCATTGCATTTGTTAATACAAATAGCAAGCGAACTATCTAACTCTGAAACTTTGAAATAGTCCCATACTACCGACGACATGTTTGTTTCCTGTCCTGGCTTCATATGGGATTAGTTTTGTATCATAAAGATAAAGCAATACTTTCTCAGAATAAAGCAAAACTATGAGTTTAAAAGAAAAAAAACTGAGTCAAGCAAAATAAAATAAAATTCAAAAGTAAAACTATAAGTTGCAAACAAATCATTTGTGTAATCATGTAAACTATAAGTCTTTTTTCTTTGTTTTAACATAGGTTTTTGTTTGCAGTTCTTGTTTCTTCTTTCTCAATGATCAGACTTTTGCTTTCGCTGCAGCTCTTCTTGTTTGCGCTCCCACATTTTTTGTTTGAGATTTTGACACAAACATCCCAGGTGGGCGGGACTTTCAGGGGTGCGTCCCCATTGGCTACTCAGTTGTTGAGTGACAGCCCAGTCCTCCAGCGATTGTACAGTCAGTGAGTGCAGGCTGCTGCGGTGTGGTAGCTGAGCCTGGATAGAACACCCCCAGAAGAACCAGCATTTCAATTATTATAATATACAAGTGAAAATATATGTAAGTATTGATCATTTGTGTTGTTTGTGCTGTACTATACGGTCTGTTTCTTTATTGTGTTAAGTCAGAAGTAAAGCTGTGCTAAGTTAGCTTAAATTGCTACCTTTAGATCCATAACAATGTAAGCTAAGTAGCCTAACAGTTAGCTACATAGCTAGCAGTGAGTGAGCGTTCAGACACCGGCACACACACTCAAACGGGCTCGTGTGCCTGACTCTACCAACATGCTTTCATGATTCTGTTTAGATATGCAAGTATAAGCCATGATAGCTTATTTTATTAACACGCTAATTTGATGTGAAAATCAATGGAGGCTGAGTTTACTTCTTCTCTCTGTAGGAAAACCTACCGTCCATGACTGCCCCTGAGCTGTGTTTTATTTGTTAACTTCATATTTTTCATTTCCTAAAACATTTATTTTCCTCTCATATTAACAGTGTGGATCATTGAGACAGCGTGGTGTCCAGAGTATTATCCCATTTCCCCACTTACTCTGAGGGGACAGCACGGAGAGAGACCTGCACCATCTTCATCCACACTGGCATTGCTGTTATCACTGGCTCAGTGTCATTTCATTTGACCAAATGTCTTTGCATATACATTTAATAGATTTTATTATTATCCACCTTTTTGTTTTATGTCCTTTTATTTAAAACATTCTTTGAGACTTCATCTTCTGGTTCAAATTTCAATAAATGTAATTTGCATAATCACTCTTTTGTCTTTATTCTACATGAAAATGTTAGAGATTCCATTCAAATCTGTTGATTATTCATATCTTCCTCAGGAATAGTATGTTGAGTTTTTAATGCTAAATGTATATCATTTTCTCACAGGATATAGAATGAGACAACACAGTGTGTATCCATTGTGTATGAATGCTTCAGCTCTTCAGACCAACATAGTAAGATGTGAGCATGTTCCTAATTGTGTTGGTATGCAGGTCTGCTCGGTTTAATAAAGCAAATCTGCCACTTTTATATTGTGGAATTTGTTAAATTAAAGCAGTCTTTAGTTGTTTGTCCTAAACATAGCACTATATGCTTTTGAAATGTAACATGTCTTTGAAAAAATAACAGTATACCGTTTATATTGTGTATCACCTTTAGCTTGAAAATACATAGATGTGTTTTTTTAATCTATAAAATAAATAAATAGACAGACACTATCAATCCCAAATTGGGAAAGTATTTAACAGCAGCAGTGTGTTCAGGTATTACAATATTTAAAGTTGGAATAAAGTATAAACTACACAACACACGTCTAATGCACAGCAATCCATAAGATAAGTCCGATATGTTCATGAAAACTCCCCAGGAGGCACCAACACAAACGTGGCCGAGTGGACTCCGGAGTTTGCTGCATGAGATGCACTGTATGACCTGTGGTGTAGTGGGCTGTCACTCAAAAACTGAGTAGCCAATGGGGACACACCCCTGAAAGTCCCGCCCACCTGGGATGTTTGTGTCAAAATCTCAAACAAAAAATGAGGGAGCGCAAACAAGAAGAGCTGCAGCGAAAGCAAAAGTCTGATCATTGAGAAAGAAGAAACAAGAACTGCAAACAAAAACCTAAATTAAAACAAAGAAAAAAGACTTATAGTTTACATGATTACACAAATGATTTGTTTGCAACTTATAGTTTTATTTTATTTTGCTTGACTCAGTTTTTTTTCTTTTAAACTCATAGTTTTGCTTTATTCTGAGAAAGTGTTGCTTTATCTTTATGATACAAAACTAATCCCATAGCTTCACGGCTGCACACCATTTACGTCACAGCCAGGCATGAGTTAGGGAGCGCTGGATTTGTGAAAAACTCCCCTCTTCCTAAACCACTAATACCACAGTACTGGCAAAACGGGAGGAGCCGAGTGAAAAACAAGCGCCCCTCATCCCAATCCACCCACACCGCAGTATTTTGTTCTTTTTTTTTACCCAAAAAATATATTGTATATTATCGGGGCTATCAATACTTTTATCGGGATGACGTCATAATTCCTAATATCGGACCGATAATTATCGGGCCGATAATTATCGTGCACCACTACTTATTATTATGGGATTAGGATAAATTACATACACTTTAACCTAAATAAAAGATGATCAAATCTGGTGGAAATATTTAAAATAGGCTTTTCTTTTAGCCCTACCTCAAAGCAGCATGAGCTGAATAAAAAGGTTTTAAAGGTGAGGTGTCATGCTATTCCAGTTATTACCCGTCCCCTTGTGTGTTATGAAGGTTTTTCTGCATGTAAACGGTGTGCAGAGTCAAAACCCTCAAAGTACACCCTGTAGTGAGTACAACTCTAAAACAGAAAATACCTCCCCAAAACGGCTTGTTGGAGATACGTCATTGTCCATTTTTTACTTCCTAGGTGCTGTGTCGTAGGAGCACCCAGTAGCCACGCCCAGAGCTATGGCCGTACCCTCTGCCAGCCTAGCATTATTACTGTTGGAATCTCAGGTTCAGTTCAAAACTGTATCCAGTCATGCCAACGAGGGTCTGTTTCCTGTCTTGTGAGGGGAAATGTTCAATGCATGCCTTACCGAGGGCAGGACGAAGTCAGTGGTTGACATTCCTTTTTAACACTGTTCCTTCAGATGTTGGAGCCGGTATTTTACTGTGTGTGCGGCATTTCACGGAGAATAGCTTCACAAAACATGGAGCATTCATACCGGATATATACAGCGTAGGACACTGAAGGACGATGCTGTTCCTACTTTGTTTGGACCAGCGGGAGATTCGGGTACCCAATCTGTAAGTATTCATTGTTGTTTGTGTATTTATGATGTTTAAAACAAGCAAGCTATATCTACCACAACTGTGAAAATGGGTAAACGTTTTTTGGGGTGCTGAGCCATTGACACGGTGCTAACTGGGCTAACTCAGTTGCTAACGTTTACACATATAAACTACAATGTCAGCAGATGGCTTTACATGTTTGTCATGGCAGGATAATGTCTGCATTCACACACGGAATACTCATACAGTATACTCCGGGTGATTTCCCCTACCGCCAGTACATTATATGTAGTTTTCCTCCAAGCTGCGACGGAGCTCTGTGCATGCTAACGAGGCTCATGCCAGCTACAACGAATGACCGAACGTAGTAGACTACTGTATACGATTGCAATTGTAAACACGTTATTGCTAGCCTAATATGAACCACTAGCTTTTGTTCATAGTGGTTTTATTACACTACATCATACTCGGATCACCCGGAGTATACTGTGCATGCTAACGAGGCTAGCTATACATGCTCGGCAAACACATTGTTTTCATGCCAGATACAAGGAATGACCGAACGTAGTCCACTGTATAAGATTGCAATTGTAAACACGTTATTGCTAGCCTAATATGAACCATTAGCTTTTGTTCATAGTGGTTTTATTACACTACATTAGTTGCCTTTTCTCCGAGCTAACGTTCATATGCTACCATATGTAGCATGTAGCATGCTCCCGATGGCATGGCCAACGGTGTGTGAATGTGTCTGAATGTTAGATCCTAGAGCAAGATACACTGCTCTGTATGAATGGGTGTGAATGGGTGATTGACATGTAGTATGTAAAACGCTTTGAGGGGTCGTAAAGACTGGATAAAGCGCTATATAAGTACAGTCCATTTACCATTTACCATTTACCAAGGTAAACAAGGAAGCTAGGTTAGCATATTAGCTGGCAATATCTAACGGTGTTGAGATACACATTCCTACCACAACTACTACTAACGAATCTAAAACAACTACGTTTCTATTATATAATATTTTCTGATTTGCATTTGATTTCATCCAGCCAGATCAGGAAACTCCTGGCGGACAATACATGATCGAGACGACCACTCTGATGCCTCGTAACAGCCCCGGTTGAAGCTTGCAAGACGGCGAAAAGGGGACAACGCCTATAAGGGGAGGAATGGATGATATACCGTGTATATATGTATATATGTATATGTATGTTCATTTTGTACATTTCTAAAATAAAGTTTGATAGAAAATACTTAGTAGCCTTTCTTCCCTGAAGTATTTGCTCCTATAACATATCATTCATATATAGCAAACCATGATTAGATTTTTCATCAAACAAAGTAGTTTGTTACAGGTAAAAATAACGTACTCTTCTTCCGTTCTACGCCTCAAATGTCTATACTCGAATCTGTACATGTTATAGGGTGTGTAAGGTGTATATATTGGCTTATGATGGTGTGTGCTACCGTTGGTGTTTTCAGCTAGCTAGCAGCTAACTGAAGCCAGCGAAGCCTCTCTGGTGGTTGACTAATCAGAACAGAGGGGCCGAGCTGACCAATCGGAGCACACTGGGCTCACAGGGAGGGGGGGGGGAGCTGCAGCGAGCCGTTTAGTGGAGAAAGTGAATACACACACTTTACAGAGATGCTGTATGCGAAAACCAATGTGAGTTTGGAAAATTGCACAGTATTTTTCTATTTTAGTATACCTCAACAATGGAATTATGATCAGTGGAAATGGCCATGACACCTCACCTTTAATGTTGTCCCAAAGTTTAATAAAGAGTAAAAAATTGGAACATGTCAGAAAAATAAATAAAGCTAACAGCAGCTACACGTCAGGGTAGCATTTTATAAATCCCACCGGACTGTAGGCTATGCCGGTCTAAATGTCTTCACTTTGGTCTATTTATGTAACATAAAGTATAACTTATCTATAACAGAGCCAAGATCTCTATAGGCCTATGACTTTAGTAAACTTCTGAATTGAATTAAAAAATAAGTGCAAACAACAGTGCAGTACGTCCAGCTAGCTAGTTAGCGTCACATATTTATCCGTATTATTTAACGAAAATGTACGTTTTGATGCCCCTTGGGTTTGACGTGTGTGACGTTAATTAATTTAAAGTAAGTTAAAACCCAATACTCACATTTATTAGTGATTCCTCCGCTTGCTGCCGCACGAAACATGTTTTCGATGGACGAGAGGGAAATGGAATGCACACGTTCTATTTCGTATATGGCTTCGCCCTCTAAGGCTATCGCTATTGGGTAATCCCCCTGCGCACCCGCGCAGCACTGAAACACTTGTAGTCCACGCCCACCCTCGGGCTCCCTTCCGGTATAAATAGGAAAGAGGCCCGACAATCTCCTCCCTCTTTTCTTCAGCCAGCGTTACTGAAGCACAGAGACACTAAACAAAGTCAATTATGAGCAACAACTGTGTACGAGATTGTCCCTCATGTGGCTCAGGATACATCATGAGCTACGACCAGCACACGATGTGCGAATCCTGCCTGGGGCCAGAGCACGCGGACGCGGCTCTCAGCCAGCAGGTCGCATGCTCACACTGTGCCCTAAAAAACGGGCAAACATACGGGCTTATTATGGCACCTTTGGCTTTCCATAGCGCCCGTCTCCCCTCGGCCGACAGGAAGCGAAGAGCGGACGCTCTCGCTGCGGCCGCCAAGGTGGACGATTGGCCCATCCAGGCTTTCGAGCACGTGGACGGCAGCAAAAGCAGGCGGACGACATCCGCCAGCAGGCTGGCTCCAGCCTGCTGGGCGGTCACAGCAGCACCAACGCCCGCAGCAGCTGCAGCGCCCAACCCGGCCACAGCGGCAGGAGGAGAGACGCTCACAGCAGCCGCAGCGGCGTCAGGCTCGCACTTCGGCGGCTGCAGGGACTCCGTCCCACGTCTCCGCTCCCCCGCCACCCCAGAGACAGCGTCTCCCGGCGGCGAGTCAAAGGGGAGTGAGGCTCCCCCGCTCCTGGTCTGCTAGTGATGTGTCGGTCGCGAACAAGACGATTCTTTTGAACGGCTCTTTGGTATGAACGAGGGGAACCGAGTCGTACTTGGTGAGAGCCGTTCTTGTTATCGTTCAATCGTTTGTCCGCACTCACTGCCTGCCAACATCCACTCGCCTTTTAAAAAGCTTGATTTTGTGCCCCAAAACGTATTCTGTGAAGACCTGCCCCTACTCTGACTGTATCTGGGGGTGGTCTTAACGGAATAGAGAGGCGAAGTCCCTCCCCTTCCGACGGAGCTCATGGGACCCCGGAAGCGGAAAAATATACATTGAAGTCAATGGAGAGATAAACGTTATCTTTTGATCCCGTTTGAATTGTGCCACGAATTACACATAAGATGTTTGTCAATTTAAAAGATAATTTTGCAAGTCAAAAAAATAATAATGTGTCGTAAAACTGTGAAGTAAGACATTTTTTGTGTGAAACGCTGAATGAACTACATCTCTGGTCTAGCAGTAGTGACGGCCATCTTGGTGACGTGTGTTGTTCTGTCTTGTCAACAAAAGGATTGACTACGCTCACTATAACCACAATGAAACACGTCCAGAAGAACGTCATGCAAAGCTCCCTGCCTCATTTGATTCTCTCTGAACTGCCTGGTCTTTTTAATGTTTAACGTCAACCATTTGTGCAGATAGCGTGAAGTAGAAAATATCGTAGATGCTATAGCTAGCGTTAGCATTTCTCCCCCGGGCTTAAATGGTGTATTATAGAATGATCACACAGGTGTGACAGTACTCTTCAAAGTACACGAAATATGACCACTACTCTTACTGTTTAACATGTTGGGTTACTTAATGTTAAGGCTAATAAAAATGACAAGGCTGTAATGCTAACTAACGTGCTAGCTACTAGCTAGGTAGCTAACTTGATCCAGCCACTCCTGGTCCTTTCATCAGATGGGAAGCGAAAGAACGAGCAAGACCCATTGCTGGTATGATAACAACCTGGTACTAAGCACACAGGCATCTTGTTAAAGTTATCTTATCTTATATTAGCTATATGGCGCTGATTTGAGCTATCTCTTAGTGGAGGAAAACAATGGTGACATCACTTACGCGACTCTGGGATTTGTAGTCTTTCTAGTTGCGTATTTTTCATAGTCTTATATTTCAACACAGCACAGTACGAGTGCAAATGGAAGCTCTTCTCTCATTGGTGTTCGGGTAAAACCGAGAGGCCGGAGCATTGCTCGGTGTCCACCATTTTAGAGTTCCTGCAGTCCCTTCTAGATAGTGGTCGTTCTCACTCCACTTTGAAGGTCTACATGGCCGCAATATCTGCCCGACATGTGGGAATCGACGGCGCCACGGTGGGGCGCCACAGGCTGTTGTCCCTCTTCCTGAGAGGGGCTTTACGGCAGCGTCCCCCTCGCACCCCAAGGGCTCCGGCTTGGGACCTACCCATAGTGCTGGATGCCCTATCAGCTCCTCCCTTCGAGCCCCTGGCCCAGGTAGGGCTGAAGTGGCTGTCCTTAAAGACAGCGTTTCTACTGGCGGTGACCTCAGGGAAACGAGTGGGAGAGCTACATGCCCTCTCAGTGAGCGAGACATGCCTGAGGTGGAACTCCGATGGCTCGGGGGTTGCCCTATGGCCGAATGTGGCGTTCCTGCCCAAGGTGCTTCCACTAGCCCACGCCAATCAGCCTATCCAGCTGGCACGCTTTAACGGCCCACAAGAGAACGACACGCCAGAGTTACTGTGCCCGGTGCGGGCCCTAGAGGCATATATTGGGGCTACGGCCCATATACGTCAGGCGGAGCAGCTCTTCATTTGCCATGGCGGCACGAGAAAGGGTTGTGCTCTCTCCAAGCAGCGGCTGTCCCACTGGGTTGTAGATGCGATCTCATACGCCTATGGGGCCAGTGGCCGCCCCCCGCCATCGGGGGTGAGATGTCACTCGACAAGGGGCATCGCAACGTCTTGGGCTGCCCTGAGAGGGGTGCCCCTGGAGACTATCTGCTCCGCGGCGTCATGGGCATCGCCTGGTACATTCTCCAGGTTCTACCGCGTCAACGTCGCCACTCCCCATCCTTTGGGCGTGGTCCTGTTGCCGAGCTCCGCTGCTTCCAGCTAGGTAAGCAAGTGTTCGGATTCTTCATGACATGGTTGGTATAAGTCATCCAGGTGCTAATGCACCGCCTCTGGCGGTCATTAGGGACGAAATAGAACGATAGTTACGACTGTAACTACGGTTCTATGAGTCCCGGATGACCGCCAGAGTTCCCGGTCACTCAGAATTCTCGTGTGCTCGCGAGAAGATTCCGGGAACAGATCCGCTGATGACACCAGCTGATATAGTCGGTGTCACGTGGGTCACAGGTGACTTTGTTGTTATTAGGTACTCGAACTGCGCATGCGTACGATGGACATATCCAGGTGCTAATGCACCGCCTCTGGCGGTCATCCGGGACTCATAGAACCGTAGTTACAGTCGTAACTATCGTTTTATCTGGACGACCTGCTATTGCTGGCTCGCTCCAGGGAGGAAGTCGCTTTACAGACGTTACATCGCGTATCGCATCTGTCAAAGCCTGGGTTTCATAATGAATTTGAAGAAGAGCTGTCCTCTTCCCTCTCAGATATCCTTTTATCTGGGAGTGGAATTAAACTCAGCCAGCAGAGCGCGGCTCTCGCGGCAGCGAGTGGAGAAACTGACAGCTCCCTCTCCGGCGTGTCACATCCCGCAGGCCCTCTCCGTGATACAGCTGCTCAGCATGACATCAGCTGGTCACGTGGGGATCCCCCTGGGACTCCCCCACAGGAGGAGTCTCCAGAGGTGGTTCATTCGGCCGCGCATCGACCC
This sequence comes from Gobionotothen gibberifrons, assembly GCA_943591055.1. Classification (NCBI taxonomy): domain Eukaryota; kingdom Metazoa; phylum Chordata; class Actinopteri; order Perciformes; family Nototheniidae; genus Gobionotothen; species Gobionotothen gibberifrons. Next base: position 77,987 of record CALSBZ010045110.1, on the reverse strand, counting down.
TGTGAGTCAGAAGTAAATGTGCTGGAGCTGTTCTCCGCCCTGTTGCTGTACAATCAGACATGTGTTGATTTGCACAGACAACAGGCCATGGCAGCCTACCTCAATCGCCAGGGAAGAGTACGATCTGCGCAGCTTCTGAACGCAGCCAGGCGGCTGCTGTTCTGGGCGCGCACACACGTTGCTCTGCATCAAAGCAATGTATATTCCCGGCGAATTGAACAGAGGGGCTCGCAAAACGCTCCTCTGTCCTGTGCGCGCGCTGTCCTGCTATGTGGCGCGCACGGCGGCTTTGCGCCGTTCTCAGCACCTGGTTGTGCACTATAGAGATCGCTCGTTAGGGCAGCCTCTATCTGCACAACAGCTGTCACACTGCCTGTGTGAAGCTGTGTCACAGGCATATGTCTCCTCTGGGGTGGATACCCCGGAGAACATCAGTGCGCACTCCACCAGAGGGATTTCCTCCTCCACGGCTTTGCACGGAGGAATGTCAGTGGAAGACATTTGCACTGCTGCATCTTGGTCTTCCCCCTGTGCAGTTATTCAATTTTATTTGAGGGATGTCTCTCATTCCTCTCTGACGCACCATGTACTGAGTGTCCTGTCAGAGTGAGTGACGTCAGGGACCCAGCTGTGCGCCTCTCTCCTGCCTCTCGGCACACGGAGAGCGGCCCTTTTCCCCTCTTATGAGAGGGATGTTTCCTTTTTTTCCTCTGACACATTTTTGGTACGGAGTGTCCTGTCAGAGTGAGTGATATCAGGAATCCAGCTGTGCGCTCTCCTGCCTGTCTGTACGCAGGGAGCTGCTGTTCCCCCTCTTTTGTCGCTGGACAAAGTGTGACCTTCGTCTCTACTTGTCACAGCGGCGGGTATGTATTGTTCCCAGCCTTCGTCCCCTCATGGTAAGTATTCATGTTATGCTATATTCCAGGGACTGTGATGCGCCATTCGCATGGCGCAATAGGCATGGCGCAATAGGCATGGCGCAATAGGCATGGGATATTATCTGAGCAGGTGTGTCTGTGCTTCTAGTACCGGGCGGACCCAGTGGGGCGCAGACTACATCTTGCTTCGCCCTTAACCCAATAGCGATAGCCTTAGAGGGCGAAGCTATATACGAAATAGAACTGAGGTTACCTACTGTAACCCCAGCTTCTATGAGTATTGGCGTAGCCCTCTAAGTGCTGGGCCCCACTGGCTCCACGAATAGCTGAAGAAAAGTTATTTTGTATGGGAGCAGATTGTCTGGCCTCCTTCCTATTTATACCGGAAGGGAGCCCGAGGGTGGGGCCCACCTTGTGGGTGGGCGTGGACTACAAGTGTTTCAGTGCTGCGCGGGTGCGCAACACTCACAGTGTCACATACTGTATGCAGAAGTATTATTTTAAGCAACACATTACGAAACACTCGAGTCAAATGTAATTAAAGTCAGATCGTGTCTTAGACGGGGCATATCATAAACAAATCAAATCAAATCAAGTTTTATTTATATAGCACATTTATAAACGATTTTTGGTCGAGCCAAAGATCGTTGAGCTAAACCTGTTAATGTACGCATTCAAACACTTTTTCTTGTACCAGCTGTATTCACCTTGCAGGTGCAGCTATGTGGCTTTTATCCTGGATAAAGTGTTTGAGTCATGGATGTTTAAAGTTTAACGTCTTCATATGTGTCTAATTATATAGTTGACTTTTGATTCAGGAAGTATGACGCGCTGCACTGTCAGTACGCTTCTCCATGTTTGTGATTGGTTGAATGCTCCAAATACTACCCCTCTCATGTGAACGCGCACCTAACTAGATAGGGCACGGCTGGCTTGAGCGATCCACTTGATAACCCGCGTCGTAGTACCGTTTAGCGAGAGCGCGTATGTTTTGGATTAGGCCAACCGGCTAACTCAAACATATCCATGTTAGGTTGAACCAGCTTCGTAGTACAGGCCCCTGGTCCGATATAACAATAACAATATAATAATAATGATACTTAGTGACTTCATATGACAATCTATAACTAAAATCCATAATAAAGCACATTCAGGTATTCAGGTTGACTGAATACTGAATGCTAGTTGAAGAAGGACTAACAAGCAAAGATTTTGTTAAAAAAAGGGATGGTAACCAACAAAGGGCATTTTTCCAACTAGCTAAATGAAGCATGCACAGGTTGATCTATCTCATAACATAAATATTAACTGGCATTTTTGTAAATAAATTCAGCAACAGAAGACACCCTGAAACCCTGTGTTTACTCACTGCAAATACCTTTTGTATAACATCATCCCACATCTAAACTCAAACGAAACTGAGTGTTTAAATGTGCACAGCTGCATTTCCTCTCATTTCACTGATTGTATCTTAAAGTTTTACACAATTTAAACATCATTTACTGTTTAAACACACATTAGAAGGTGTTTGTACCTTTTCTTTTTGACATATCAAGGGAGTATACCACTAACTCTAACACACAAAGGTAATTGTATGTATTGGTCATGCATATTCTGACTCAGTCTGAGAAAACCTGCGTTTTATTTTTCTGGTCTTAAATCTGAAAAAGTAAATCAGATGACTTCAGACTTCATGACTTACTCTGTTAAACTGGAAGTACTGTGTTTGAAAGTCGGTGGTATTACCAGGATAAGAGGGTCCAATGATTATGACAACAAGTGCATGCTTTAGGAGCCATACCAAAAGTCTCTAAATATATCTCAGCATCTGCTGCTCAGATTGCTGCAGATTGAGACCATTCTACTCAATCCATCTCCTGTGAATCCTCTAACTTTAAACCTCAGCATTTTACCTCTGCAAGCCCTCAAAGAATCTGAAAATAATGATAGTATATCAAAATGATGACTAAGGATCTCTGAATTTGGATTCATAAAGCCATGAGATAGACAATGTCAATGTTAGTATTTTGCGGAATGTCATTCTTAATTTTCCATACTTTTGTCTTCCCCTTTTTTCTGGCAAGAGCTTCATGGAAAATTAGATTAGAGAGAAACACAGATCACTTCCTCTGTGTCAGCATGAGCCTCTCTTACTGAAACTCAACACATCACAGATGTTTAGGTTTTATCCACCCCCTCAGTTTAAAAGTTTAAAAGTTAAGAGGAAGAGTTTCCTGCCAGCACCTCGTCCAATCCATTGAGCCATATATACAGTTTACTTTAGCCAATCACTGACCATCAAGCCCAACCAGCTGCTTCCAGCTCCACCTGCAGCTCCACCACTCCCTCTGCAGGCCACTGATGATACTGACATGTTACTGATGCATACTGTTTTATTCATTTCTCTGGATGTAGTTTTTGGCTGGTTATACCGCCAATATATAAAAAAAGACCACCCACAAAGCTGTGTACCTCCTAAACTAACCACCCACAAACCCCTACTCTATGCAGTTTAAATGTTTTTTTAAACAGGAGATGATAAAAGCATGCCCTTCTTTAATATTCAGTGTTTTAAAAACATGCTGAGTTTTATTGGACAGTTTAATATTTAAACATCAGTAAAGTTATAGTTAAACGGTATTCATCCTATAATGGATTCCTATTTCCTATGGTTACTTTATTTCTCTTTAAAATTGTGACTCATCATGATGATCCTCTGCCCAGGATGCACTGCAGGAGGCGCCCTGAGAGGAGAGAGGGACATTCTGGGATGCGTCTGACCACTGGAGGTCTAGGCCCTGAGTCAGATCCTCATTGGCCGGGGGAGGAGGGGGAGGAGGAGGAGGAAGAGGAGGAAGAGGAGGAGAAGGAGGAGGAGGTGCTGTAATGAAAGACAGCAATGCTAAACTAATTATATTGTTTTATCATCTTTTTAACAAAATGTTTTAAGTGACAGAAATTAGGGCAATTTTAACAAAAACATTGAAAACCACTCAAAGCAAATGCATGCAAATAAATACAAACATTGAATTCATCACCTATTATAATACTTTGCTGTATATTATTTCTGAAGGTTATTACGTTTTTCATTTATGTGAATATTAAAGCCACTTTTAATTCATGCAGACTTTTGAAGGTACTTTTCTTCTCACCTGCACAAGGAATAGCCACAGTGATCCATTTCCACAGTTTGTCATGAAGAGGTCTCACTGTGCAGGAGAGAAACAAATCCAGCTTCAGTCAAAGTTACATAACACTGAATAATTCAGATGAGCACAGTTTGTCAGAGTTCACTCTCAGTAACATCTGTAATTCATCTCAGTGCCAGCAGTGGCTGCTGCTGCATGAACAACATTACATTCATGAAGAAAATACTTGTTACAAGTGTTAAGTTAAGGCAGTAATACCTAAACACGTGTACATTGCATCTTATACTTACTTGACTGGTTATACTTTCAGGTAAAAACCTTTGTAATGGGGGGCCTCTATTTACTGGGAGCTTGAAACTTTATGACACTTTGACTCCTTTTATTGCAATTGAACCAATTCTTCAACTCATATCTGCGTGTGCACTCCATCTGACCCTTTCACTAATTCTAGTATTTTCCATTTGGTTGACACTTTAATGCTTTGGCTGCACTGACCGGCATTTGATAATTTGACTATTTAAATGTGATTCCTGTAATTGTAGTCTTTTGTGATGAATGGTTATATTTACAGTCTACTTAAGAGAAGTTTTATTTTAAATAATACCTCTGCTGGAAAGAGGAGCCGAGGTAGAAACTTCTGTATCTGATCCAGAGTCTGATTCAAGTTGTACTTCAATATCCTCTCCAGTCCCTGCAGCTAGTTCCTCTCTATTCTCTGGTCCAGGTTCTACCTGGAGGAAGACTCGGTCCAGCAGGCGGTCCAGCAGTTGCTGGGCCTGGTCTGGTTTGGTTCTGATGGTCAGGACACGAAGGGGTTGCCCTGCTGAGACCCTCAGCTCAGTGAGGTTTCTGGGGAATCAGAACACATTCAGACATGCAGAGCTGAGAGACACTCTGGTGTTGTTTAGGGCACTTTACTACTCAAAGTTACTTTGATCTGGTCCAAATGAGTTGAAAAGATGTTAACGTGTTGCATTTCCCCTCTGCTGGGTTAAGGTTAAGATTGTTATAGACAGTGAGTGATTTATTTTCTATCTTACTACCAGCAAGCATTGGTTTCGCAGTATTATGCCATTATTCCAACAGCCTATTTCATCTATAGTCCAAAAAACATCCAATGGGCCAGATCTGAAAATACACACTTTAACGAACTATGAATTATTATGCATAAATGACACTAAAGGCCAGGCCTACCCTCTCCGCCTCTGATTTGTTTGCCTTAATATTCTTAACCTCAAAAATCGTAATCTTCATACTGATTTAAATATTGACTAAGTGTTCATATTAGGGAGTTGATTTACCAATTAACATATTTTCAGATGTTTCTTTTCCAATGTAAGTCTTTGGGGAAGTCTTTTTAGGCCCAATGGCATTACATGAGCTACATGGAAGTTGTCACCTCATGGTTAGGCCGGTACAAATATTGTCTTCAAAGCATCCCAATATGTAAGGGCTTCTGGCCTCAGGAGGCACTCAGCTCAATTTACACAGTAATCCTTGTATTTGTGTCAGGTGGAGGTCAGATGACCACAAAGTGTAACAAGTGTATTCATGATATTACGAAGATCAATTCTTCTGAAGGGTCTAAGTGTGGTTGTTTTGGTCCACATGCCCAAGTTCTATTTTTGTGTTCACATTTCATAAAGAGGGAGAAAACCAACCCGATTCAACCAAACTAAACACAGAACTGCAATAAAATCTACAATCAGCCAAATCTTATTATTACCATTGTTGATGCAGCTTTTAAAAGCTGATTTTAGCTGCTGATGTCTCTACACAGGCTGTGGGTTCTTACCTGTTTCTGCTGAGTCTGAGGATCCAGCAAAGATTCAGAAGAACCAGCAGAACCAGCTGCAGAACCACCAGCGACACTAAAAAGAGTTCAGAGGTCATCGACACACTGATATGTGAAACACAGGGATACTGTAGATCTCAACACACCTGTTTAGAGAGACAAAAAGTACATTAACACTGGAGTTTAGAGTTTATTCCTGATTTTATAAGAAGCAGTTGAGAAACGTAGCTCTCTATACAGTCTATTTAGTAGCTATAATCTCTCTGAAAAGGCAAAACATTGTTCTTCAAACATGTATTGATATGTGGGTTTAACAAACCTGCCTCTCCTGGTGGGATCTTGTGGTTTAAAATCAGTTTGTTGATGCTGAGAAAATCAAAAGAAAACATTCTGTTTTTCTTTGAATTTCCTCAACCAATCAGAGTAAGATATGACCTGCTCAAAACTGATCATCATTTAGACAGTAAACCTTTCTGTTGGAGCAGCATTCCTGAGTAGGAAACATTCAAAAGTCTAGCTTTTATAGTAAATGAAGTACAGTCCCTCTATTCCCCTATTTGATTCTGGTCTCAGTATAAACTTAACGGGTTTATTGCAACCTGAATCATTTGACTTTTCCAGAGGAAGGTATTCTGTCCTATAAACCAACACAATCTGTCTTTTACTTCGCAACCTCCAAAAACCTTAGAGCAACTTTTTCAATTCATCATAATTTTTCAGAAAACTGCCAGTATATTAAGAATCAGTTCGGCACCTTTCATTTTGTGGTGAAAAAGAATAGGAAAAACAACAACATGCACTGTTGCTTTGTTCTATTTGCCTGAATGCCGACATGACTGCAAGGATACTTGTACTACAAGACTTAGAAACCCAGTATCACTGCCATGGATCAATAAAGATTCTGATTTTGAACTTATCAACTGATGCATCATTGGAAAATGGGCACTTACAGGGATTGTTCAGGGATCAACTGTTCCTGACCAAATCTGAACTTGTGTATTGGGACAGTATTTGGTCCACAATAAATTACTCAAAGACTCAAAAAGACGAGGAAAGACAAAAACACAGATTCAGAAGGATTTAAAAATGTTTACTTCCTATTGTCTTCCCTTATGTCTTAGTAATGGTCTCTGAAAGTCTTAGTATTTACTGACCGAAGTTGGGGGTTATTACCATTCACTTCAATAGAGTGGTGCAGTGATGATGTATTTGTGTAGCCCGACCCGGAAGTAAGCTGCGCATGGGTTCCATCGACAAAAAAACAATGGGATTTCTCCATAGGATTTTGGAATATTGTAAAAAATAAGATCTGTGGAAAACGAACCTGTTTGATAAATGCACATTTTGTTCAGCCGTATAATATCCACATTTGTACCCCATACATGCCAACCTTTCCAAATCCAAAAGAGGTAGGTTTGCGCACGGCAAATGTGCACGCCCAAATTAGGTAATCAGAAGAAATGGAACCCCAGTAATTACATGTATAAACCATCAATTTAACATATATTGCATCATTTTAAGCATTTTTCAGAAAAAGTGGTAGTTTGGTAAACAGTGACATCAACGACATGTCTGGTCTGTAAAATACAAGTTGATGCCTTTCTTTTAACAGTTTGCAAGAGCACAGGTACTTGCTTTCAAGCAGAACAGGGGGAAAACAAATTTAGCGGGAGTGTTTACGTGTTAGTGCGTAATGACGTACAACGTCCTCGACAACTCCTGTAGTCCTATTCAGCCACTTGTTAACAACCATCGTTTTTCAGACACGTAAACTCTTCAAAAATCACCAGGGTCACTGCTGCGTCTCCGTCTCTCAAATTTGGGTCATCCACAGACCTTATTTCGAGCTATTTTCCAAAAACGAGTTAAAAAAAAACATCCAGCCTCTAGTGGACAATGGGGAGCTCATTCCACCATTTTGGAGCCAGGATAGTATTCAGATTAACATGGATCAAGAAGTCAGTGAATGTTTTACAAAATAAAATGTACACGAGGAGAATCTTCAGAAATGTTTTGTCTTTTTATATTAAAGCATCTTCAGACACGGTCATCGTTAAATTAATTTATAGGAATAGCATTAAATATCATACATGAATACTTACACATAAACGCACCCTGATAGGTAACTATTATTAAGCGCCATCTTGATATAAATAAGGTTATTATTACACCAAAAGTAAAAAATAACAAGTTGATAAAATAAGAAATAGCTCAATAGCTATTTTTATAGTTTTTTTTATATAGCAATCAAATATATACACAGTGTGTGTATGTGTGTGTTCAGACAGCATTGTTGTTGTTGTTGGTCTCCATCCTGCTGACCAGCTCGGTCACCAGCTGCTGAACGGTCTGAGAGCGCAGCCGGCTCATCTCCAGCACCCCCTCATGGTTCACACTGTCCGAATCCTCGTAGCTCTTCACCACCTGACAACAATCCATCCATCAATCAATCAATCAATCAATCAATCAATCAATCAATCAATCAATC
>CALSBZ010045110.1:30193-45092 GCA_943591055.1 Gobionotothen gibberifrons | reverse complement strand
TAAAATGACTCCAGTTTGAGATGCTAGCAGGTTGTTTGTGTGTGGTGGAAGGATACTTCCTGTTAATTACATGTACGTTTGCAGGCATAGAAAGTAACTAAGTACATTTACTTAAGAACTGCATTTTAGCCCGCTGCTGAAATGATGTGTGCGCCTTTTCAAAATCAGTATAAACTGTTCAGCTAAAAGGCAAGTTTTTCTTATAATGCTATAGTTAGATTTTGGGCACATACGACTGTTTTTCTTTATATTTCAGAATATTTTAGGAAGAAATAATGGTCCCATCCGACCAAAGATAGCACGATAGGACTAATATATAACTCAGAAGAAGCATAAAGTATTTGATATCTATGGATTCATAATAAGTTGAAGGGACCACACACCTTGTTAGGACAGGTTTTAATTTCAGATTTTTTAATGCAACTTTAATGAAATCGTGATAATAAATGTCAGAAAATAATCAGTGTCATAACTCCATAAAATCCAACTTGCCATGTGTAAGTACTATAAAGAACTGTTAAAGACCCATTTAAAGGTTCCATGTCATGGCCATTTCTACTGATCATAATTCCATTGTTGAGGTCTACTAAAAGTAGATTTATATTGTGCAATGTTCCAAACTCACATTGGTTTCTCATACAGCATCTCTGTAAAGTATGTGTATTCACTCTGTCCTAAACGGCTTGACGGAGGTCCCATGTCATGCTTTTAAGATATTTTAATACCAACTAAGACCTTATTTTTAGATCGAAAATATTTTTTTAAAGATCTGCAGGAACCGTGAGGGAACAGGCGTTTTATTACAAATATCGCCGTGGGTCACATGCACCTTTGTTGCATAATACAGATTTTTTTTCAAATAAACATTGCAGATGCCTTAAAAAGTTTCATATGAGGGCCTCTCCTCTTTAGAACTCATTCATTAAAATGTACCCAATGGGCCTTGTCTGTTACATACAGATCATGTAGGAATATATACACAGTATGTCTTGTAGTATATATATATTTATTAAGGCTGTAACGTTTTTAAATTATTAAATATAATTAATGACATGCTTTGCGATTAATTAATCAAAATTAATCCCATATAGCAATATTTGCCGTGAGAAGCATTTCAAAATATTCAAATGGGTTTTGGAAGATGAGTGAATCAATGAGTAGGCATTATAAACGTATAGGTCAACATGTCTTTAATTTCAATACTATTTCTCCAATATCTTGTATGGGAAAATGATCTTAGGCAACACAATAAACAATATGTTGTACGACAAAATTAACAAAACCAAGCAAAAGTGTCAGTGGCAACAATGGCCATAACAGTTTCATTTATGAACATGTAGTGTAACTTAATGGACCCATCAGCCTCACAATACCTCTCACTTCTCCCTCAGCCAGACAAACTAGCTTCCTCACGTTCTCAGATGTCAAGGTGGATGTAAATGTTCACTGGGCCAAGTAACGTTTTCTCATCCGCTTCCATCATGTTGAAAAGCTACTTTGGAAATTAAAGCACTAATTTGACAGCCTTCATATATATATATATATATATATATATATACATATAATATCATATATTAACAGGGTTCACACACCTTCTCAAGCACGAAATATAAAGACTTTACAAGGTCACCCTGAATCAAAAACAGAGACAAATACCGTTTAAAAAGAGAAAGGTTTGAAAGTTTGAGCAAAATAATATTTTTTCTTCAAAATATATACACAGACACTTTCAATGGCCCATGACTAGTGTCAAAAAACTTTTAGGCCAACATTTTCTTCCTGAGATTTACAAAAATGTAAGTATTTTAAGGACCTGAGAGCCGTGTTTTAAAATGATATTAGGACCATGTATCAACAGTTCTTGCTTCAATTCTTTATTTGGGGGCAATATTGAAGGGGTGATAAAAATGTGTGCCAGCTTTTGCATTTCTTTGATTGATTTTTAAATATTATTATATTAAAGTTATAGTATCCAATTCTTATGACACAGCTGATATAACTTAATCTATGCCAGGAAGGCAGGTGAGAGGAGACAAGAGTTCAGAGAATGGTGAAGCGTGCAAACAGCCTATATTTAAAGAACGTGCCACACGTGGATGCAGATCACACTGTGTTGAGCCTCCAGCAGCAGACTGCGGACATATTAGGGTCAAAGGTCAGCAGGTGGTCCACGGTCAGGTTTTGCAATCAAACAAGACTGGGATCTGTCAATTACTGTCCTTTGCAGTAAGGTCCTTTTACTTTATTTTGCACACTTCTGCACAATGCAAAACTGCAAATAATTGTTATTTTAAATTCACACATACTGAAGATATTTAAAAAACTCACTGTACTGTAGTTACTATTAGAGGAAAACATCTTTGAGATTTCTATTACTTAATAGTATAACTGGAGATTCTGGGTAATAAATGAAAAAGTCAAGCAAACTTTATTTTTACACACAGACACAATTCAAAGTGCAAACTAAACGTTTACGCAATAATTTCTTTTTGAAGGCACGCCGTAAAAGTTTGTGATATGTCTTGTAAACTTGCCCAGTATCGTTTTTAAATGGCTGTAATCTTCTGTATAAGATCATCAGCTGTTTGAAAATAATAATGATTTTAACTAGGTGGGATTTTGGATGCAGGTCTTTAATTGTCTTTTGTTATGTGTAAATGAGTATTTATACAGTGTGTGTTACTACTTTTACTCAGTGAATGTAACAAAGTGCACTTACTCAGGTAGCCTGCTCTTAAGTACCATTGAAGGTACTTTACTGGAGTATTTTCACATTATGCTACTTTTACTCCACTATATTTATTTTACATAAATCATGATATTAAAGGTTAAGCTAGCCAGTGGTATATAAGTAATAATAATAAAAACATATTTTCTATCTGAAAAATTGAAGTGATAAACACATTAAATGCATATGTAAGAAATTATAATACAATACATTGATGAACATGATTCTGAAATGGGCTATACTGCATAATGAGTACTTTCACTTTTGGTACTTCAAGTATGGTTAATATAAGTATTATTATTATTATTATAGCGTTATAATTATAATACATTGAATTAATTACTTTTACACGTTAGTAATGTAGCATTGTTACTTTTTCTTAATCGAGACATCAGAGTACTTCCTCCACCGGAGCCGGAGGCTATCGTTACGTATAGAAACATATCGAAACAGCTCGTGCGGAGTCTCGTGTCGGTTTTCTGACGACTGATCCGCTCAGGATTGCACCATCGAGGCTCCGCCCCCCGGTGGATGAAGCAAACACACCCGGGGATCGAGCAAGTCCTCAGTCCGGCTGAAAGTTCTGGAGAACAGGGTCAGAGCCGACCAGAGTCCCGGAGGTCCACACTGGATATAAAGCGGAGCAACACACGGACATGACATTAATTTAAACTCCCAAAGACGGACGGAAGGACTCGGGTTGGCTCGGCTTTGTTCGCTTCAGCTCCGGATATATAGATAAACAAAATAGTTTCATTCGTAGTCTTATCAAAAACAGTTCGGTTGTTTTTTTTGCAGCTTCCCTTTTTGTCACCTTAAGTTTAATAATTTCATTCAGACCGAAAAAGAAACTCAACCAACAGCTGAATGACGAAACGTTGAGCAACCGGGACAATAATACCGAGACAAAGACGTCACCACCGGACAGTCCGCTCTACTGTACCGGTTCAAACTCAGAGGGAAACATTTGAGTTTTTATGTCTTCAACAACTTCTGCTCCATAGACTCACCTGGCTTCCTGTTTACCTGCAGCCCCTCTATTTAAAGCACAAGGTAAGATATAGAAAGAGATCATTTACTTAAGTGAAAGTAAAAATACACACATATTGGGTTATACCACTTATTGTAAATCGCTTTGGATAAAACTGTCAGCAAAATGTAAACATATGACATCAAGTGTATGTCGTTGATTCAAGTCACATTACATCAGCCACATGTACTAAGATAGGCTACTCATTGTGCAGAATTATCTATATCCGAGTAACTAATACAGTATTATCGATTCTTTTTACCGATGCATTCACATGTAAACAGCATCACTATAGTGTACCTGGTGGAGATGGAGCACACAAACTATTTAATTCACTTTAGGTTGTTGTTTCATCTATAAAAATGATTGTATCTAATGGGGCTCAGCTATTTAAGATGCATTACAGTAAAGTGATGTCTTATTTTATACTTTTTACACACTCCATTATATCCACATTGCGGATTGGTTCTTTATCAAAAATGTCATTGTGTAAGTATTAGTGAAAGCTCCAATCTTTGCAATATTAATATCTATTTGTTCAAAACTATTTTTTATAATCTGATGTTCTCCTTTTTCCCAGCACTTATAATCTTATGAGTTCAGCATGTATGTTTGTTAAATCTTTATTTGTCAGTTGAACGCAGTAGGTTATAATGTGAATGTAGCTTTGATATGTGGTCAAGGTGTACACGTTAGCAGTATATGCACTACAGTAGAAATACCTGAACATTTAACCTAAATGCAGTCCTTGAGTAAACATACGTGTTACACCTCTGACAGAGCAGAGTTTATGAATTGTTGCATCAGTTTTCATGGAGATGGGTTTGTTGTTGTGAGCTCAGTAGCTGTTTTGCTTTTGGGACTTTTAAACCATGTTGAAAACAATTGTATTAAAGTTATTTAGAATCAGATACAAAAGATAGCTAATTGACGGATTAGGACCAACAAATGTGAGCCCTTGTAATTGTAAAATGAGTTTGAAGAGACGTTAGTGAGCAGATTTCCTTCTAGAGTAAAGAGACCAAACAGGACGCGGGACAGAGTAGATGTCAGAATGTCTACGTTGAGATGGAGACAAGATAAGAGTACAACTTTTCAATTCCAAATAAAAATAAACAAATACATACCAGTAGAGTTCAGTACGTTCAAATAAGGAGCCAATGTGAAAACTTAGCTGCCAGATTCTATAGAGTAAGAAAACCCCACCATCTCCCTGTTAACTCCATTCATCTACATAAGGACACAGTTTTGTTTTACTTTATATATCATTTTAGCTGCCTTTAATGAACGCAATCTCCCATAAGTTAAGACCTTAGGTGTAACCTGTAGGATTCACATCAAGGCTTGACAAAAAGGTGAGTCTAGTGCAAATTAAAGTGTTGCGCTCAGATACTTGAATAAATAATAGCCTGACAGAGGGGGTGAACTATGGCTGAAAAAAACACTTTATTTTGTGATCAATTAATCCGCCAATTAATTTCTTGGTTGTTTCGTCTATTAAAAAGTCCAGCGCCATTTTTTAAAGTTCAAAGTGTAGTCTTTAGATGTCTTGTTTTGTCAGTGTCAAATATGAAAACAGAAAAAGGAACATGAAAAGCTCCATATTTCAAAGTTGACCACAGCATTTAATGTCATTTTCACATGAAACGTTTTTTATTGATTATCAAAATTCTTGGTGATTATTTTTGACTAATTCATCAGTCAACTTATAAATTGAGCTAGCTATAGAGTAAATGGTCTAAATGTGTTTTTTAAAAATCAACACAGTAAAGGATACATCTGGTTATTAAAATAAACTACATTAGCCGAGAGCATTGTGCATTTTACAAATGGCTCAAGCACCGGCGCTGCACATTTTTAGTGTAGTTTTGTAGTTGTTTGAGCTGTGCAGTTGTTTGTAGTTTTAGTATAAAGTAATTGTTAAACTTTGTTGAACTCAAGGGTTTCTCTTACTACCGCAATGGATGCTGATTTGTCTCAGAATATGTAGATTAAATCTGAGAAACGTGCTTCACAATATTCAGAAATACAGATTTCTCAGTCAGCTGCGTTTAGTCAAATCTAGTTTAGAGCTTTTTTCGGTGTTTATTATTAACAGTCAGATTTTTGATTGTGAAACAGCAGCTGACTAGATTAGACATCACAAAGCAGAGATTCACTGTGTGTGTTTCGGTGTGTGCGTGTGTCAGTATGACGTTGCTACGGTGACGCTGTGACTCAGAGTGTTTCACCAGAGTGAAAGCAGCGTTGGCCAACAGCAGGCTACAACACAGCATCACCACGGCGACCAAAGGCTCTGACTAACTATATAAAAAGACTCAATGTGTGTGTGTGTGGTACTGTAGGTGTTGACTGTATTTAAAGTGTGTTTAAACTATAAACTGTTGTGCTCTGATGCAATGATCTGAAAGCTGAAGCGTCTGTCAGCTTACAGGAAGTTTCATCATGAAGCCTATAGACACGTTAGCTGTGTAACATGAGAGCAGCAGAGACTCGCAACACACCGAGATGTGATATAATATCATCTAATAAAACTCTTTTTACTGTGGGTAGAGCTATACCGGTGGGGGGTTGTGAGGGAGGCTCAGCACTGATGTGACCAGCAGAGGGGGCTAAGTAGTGCATGGAAAAAAAGTTCCAGTTTCTTCTAGAACAATTCTTGAAATACGACCAACTATTACCACACGTTCGTAATTTCATTTCTCATATTTAAACTGTTCAGAACTTTTTTTTTTAATTAGTTACTTGCTGCGCCCGTCTCATTATCAATTATATTGTTTAATTATTTTATATCTCATTGTAAACATTATTTTATTCTTACTCTGTGTTTATTTTTATTTTTATGATGCTCGGATTTTTTTTGCTGTTTAGGTAGATCATATCTAAAACACACCTGAGCTTTACATTGTGAACCGTCACTGAAATCTTCAGACTTAAAAGGAGGGGTAGGTACGTTTGAGAAGTGCACAAAAATTCCAAAGTACACAACCGAAAAGAATCCGCCCCTTCCTTCAGACTTCCTACAGAGCACCTCCTCCAACACACATGAACGCGCACAAGATCATGAAAATAAATGTAAAACAAATGTATAACACAGTTATTGTCAGTGCTTATATTTTTGAAGCTAGCATGTTTGTTTTGTGAAAATGTATTACAAATGTTACGTCTAGCTGACGAGAGCAGGCTGCGGTAACGTTACATATCAGCTCAGTGTGCTCCGTAAATAGTCGCCATAGTTGAAAAGCAACTCCGATATTGACTCTGGTTTGACTTCTCCTAGTTTCCACTTTCTTTTTCTTCACAATTTGCTCCATTACAGTTTTTCTTTTGCGACCGGTAGACGATGTTGAAGCAAACTCTGCCATGGTGAAATTGTCCTGCAGCGGCTGCTGCTGCCGATTGAGCAACAGCTGCCCGGAGACGGGAAACAAGCCCAATGACGGCACGCGCAATGACTGCACGAGTGTGTGTGTGTGTGCACGAGATTGAAGGCTGACAGACAGGCTGACAAACCGCCAATCGTAGTTTTTACAGTATTACGGCTTCCACAGATGACATTTTTTTATGGATTTTTTTTCAAAGCACTTACAATATGCATTGCTATCAGGATATTAAGAGCATTCCATGGAATATAACAAAAAGTGTATCTCGAGCCGGTTTCTCAAACTTACCTACCCCTCCTTTAAGCAGCTATACAAATAATTGTTATGATAAAAATAAAAATGGGAAAACAATGCGACTGTGATACAGGTGCATAGTTTTGCACATTGTTTATGTTTTTTGTTTTCTTTGTATCGTTTCTGTTCTGATTTCACGTAAAGCGTCTTTGAGCATCAGGAAAAGCGCTGTACAAATCCCATGTGTTATTATTATAGATTTATAATGCGTTAAAAAATGTATTTATTATGTGTTTCAATTACCCAAAGCCATTAATTAATCCAACCCAAAGCCATACCTTCACTTATATAATATTGTTTTAAAACGCCTCCTCTTCAGCCACAGTTATATCAAAAGATGCAAGTTGTAATTAACCTGATGTCTTTTGTCTCCTCCAATCACAGATGAGCATGGCCGTGACTGCAGCCAGTTCTCAGCGCTGTCTGAAGAGACTGTTGGACGAGCCCCAGGACAATTCACCCAAATGGAAAGCAGCTCGTCTGGATCCGACCCCTCCGGCCACCAGACTCTCGCAGTGCCTCAGGCCCATAAGCCCCTCCCCCAAGCCTGACCAGAACCAATCGCCTTCCAGAGTGGGATCCTACATCCTGTTTAAACGCTGCGAGGGGGAGAAGACTTACAGGGCCGAGCACACACACACAAAACAGCAATACACCTGCCAGGTACAGCTACCAATGTCACTGATACTGGAACAAGTACTACTAATACTGCTTATACTGTAACACATACTGGTGCTAATGCTATAGATTCTGCCAACATTATAGCTTATACTTCTGAAAGGAATTGTGATACTACATTAAACATAACTCGTACTGAAAAAAGTGTGAAAAAATGAGTACTGTTTAAAGTGGTAAAAAATAGTACAGTTACTTAAAGCTAATGTTAAAAAAAAAGTATATGTTTATACTGCAAAAATATTATTGTGCTTGTATAAAAAGGCTACATTATATACTGCCAAAAATAAAGCTAAAACTGCTGAAAATATTACAAAATATGGCAAATACTTTTAACTTACTTGATCATTTGAATATACAAGTACTACTTGTGCCAATATTGCTGAAAATACTACAGATACTGCCAACTGCTAATCCTGCTAAAATATTACAAAATGCTTCTGGAAATTCTTGATATTGCTTATAAAACTACTGATATTGCTAAAAATAAATACCAATAGTTTTGGAAACACTTTTATGGTTATACCTGCAAAAAATTGTTATTGAAAAACGTTTTGGAAATAATGCTGATACTGCTAGTAATATTGTAAGTACTGTTGAAAATACTCATGATATTGTAAAAACACCTGCCCATGCCACAGTGAAGTTTCTGACTGTAACCGTGTTATCTAACCTGAATGTCATGGTTACAGGTGATTCCTCTGCGTGGTTACCAGGAGCGGTTGGCTGCTTACTCCCGCATCGGTGACCATGACAACATCTGCAGCCTGCAGGACGTAGTGATTGGCCAGGACAGCGTGTACGTCTTCCTTCCCACTCACCATGGTGACATGCACGCGTATGTGCGAAGCAGGAAACTTGTCGGCGAGGAGGAGGCGGGGCATCTGTTCAGTCAGATGCTGAACGCCGTGACGCACTGTCACCAGCACAGCGTCGTCCTGAGAGACCTGAAGCTCCGCAGGTTCGTCTTCACCGACAAATACAGGTGAGACTGAAAATAATGACACTGCTAACATCAGCAGTATTATTAGTAGCAGCAATATCATAAATGGTATCAGTGTTAAATGGATGAAACCATAAATGTGTGTAATATATCTACTGATTACGTATAAATTAAATGTTTGGTTTTCTTTCTGCAGGACACATGTTGCTCTGCTCGGCCTCGACGACTGCGTCCTCCTGCACGGGAACCGTGACGACGACTCTCTGACGGACAGACACGGCTGCCCCGCCTACGTCAGCCCCGAGCTACTGACCAATGGGAGCAGGTCTTACTCGGGCCGTGCTGCAGACATCT
The DNA here is from genome assembly GCA_943591055.1 of Gobionotothen gibberifrons. NCBI lineage: Eukaryota > Metazoa > Chordata > Actinopteri > Perciformes > Nototheniidae > Gobionotothen > Gobionotothen gibberifrons. Next base: position 35,685 of record CALSBZ010045110.1, on the reverse strand, counting down.
GGAGCCTGGGCGTGTCTCTGTACACCATGCTGATTGGACGATACCCGTTTCAGGACACGCAACCCGCCACGCTGTTCGCTAAGATCCGCCGCGGGGCCTTCAGCCTGCCTGATTGGCTTTCGCCACGAGCCAAGTGTCTGATTGGCTGCATGCTGAGGAAGTCACCCGCAGAGAGACTGACGGCGTCGGAGCTGCTGATGCACCCGTGGCTGAACAATCCCCGCACGCAACATCACAAAACACAAAAGACTCATCACAGCTCGCACAAAACGCCACAGACTAAACAAGAGGACGATGACCAGGTGGTTCCAACATGGACTGAAAAACACTAAGACACACAATTGTACTTCTATACTTGTGAGGACCCAAATCAATGTAATTCAACTCCACCCCTAGAGTTTTAAAGAAGTATTATTGTTTGCATCGATGCCATATGAAAGCCAACAGCTAGCTTCTAATTTAGCAAGTTCTTCAGACCACTCGGTAAAAATCCAAAACACATTGACTTTGGTTGTTCCACCCAACGCCAAATCCGCCCTGGGTAACTGCTGATACATACAGGGGAAAATCCAAACACCATCCTCTTATGGTTTTTGTGTCGCAATGGTTGAAGCATGTCCTTTTCTGTGGTAAACGAAGTATTCATTTACACAATAACTCGTACCAAGAAACAGACTGTATTGCATAATTAAAAAGGAAGGATTATTATTGGGAAACCAATTGAAATGCTGATAGTGCCATTCTTCTCCAGCCATTACATTCCACAGTGAAGGAACATTTACTTAATCGTTAATTCATTCCATAACTTGTCTATTGCCATTTAGCTAATTAGCCCCAACCCTTGGGGGACCTTAACCTGCTATTTACTAAAAAAAGAAAACACTGAAAACCTCAAACAGCCTTCAGACAAAATATCACAACCAGTAAAAAACTGAAGTAGGTCCTCACAAAGATAGACATACAAGAGTGTGCACACACACACACACTACAGACACTGTCTAATCCTGGGTTACTTGACCAGACTCACATGTGCCTTCCTCAACAAGCGACTTCTAAAGTAGAGAAATTCCCAGAAACAATGTAAAGGGGAACAGCAACTTTCTCTCAGTGTTCACACTTCCTGGTTGCTCCCTAGAATTATAAGACAAGGATCCGCCACAAATCTTCCTAGAAAACAGAAATCCCCACAGAAAGGTTCAGAAGTTTAGATTAAGTTTAAGTCTGATTTTAAATTAGCTGAGCATTCTTTTCTGGTGATCCTAGTGTAATGGAAGCTATTTTATTCACGATTGAAACTCCATTGATTTCTGTTTTTGTGGTGCCTATAAAACTGGTTATCCAAAAAGGATTAACTCATATTATAAGAAAGATTTATGTTTTCTTGAGACATGAAACATTTCCTGGATTTCAAATATGTTCACCTCAGCAAAAATAGAAGGATTATTCTGGGACATCAAAAGTGGCTCTCGATCGACCAACATCCCAAAAATAACAGTGCTGTATTTGGTGATCATAAAAAAAAACTGATGTGTGTCAACAGAAGAGTATAATTACATCTCAGAGTAAAGGTACAAATATAAGCACTGTGTGTTGAATCATAATATGAAAATAGCAATGTTGTAATCTTGAGATAACTGGCCTAAAACAATTCCCAACACTCAAGTCTTTGACAGAACGACCACGCAACCAGCCAATAGGATGCCTTCTTCTGAATGTGTCACACCTCAGTTCCAGAGATACAATTAAAGATGTTTCACAAACTGTTCTGCCTCCAACTGGTTTTTGTTTATGCTTTAATTTAATTCATTCATTTTAGTCCTCAACTAACAAAACCGGTCTGTATTTTTTCTTTTGTTAATCAAATGTTTGGGATTTGTGTAGAAACCTGTTTGTATCTCACTTTGTAGCAACATGAAGCACAAGTGTCTAAAGCATTTATAGGTTTTGGAAAGATATAAAAGTGTTACTGACTAACTTTCAGCCAAAAAGCCAGACTCTTTTAAAAAAAATAGAGTCAATTGGAATGGTTATAAAAGGCAATAGTATAAAGCAGTTAAAAAAAGCAGCATTTAAATGGTATTTAAATCAAAAATATCCCCACTGTTAAGTTTGATGATGATAATAGGCGCGTTCACACCAAGTACTTTTCCCACAAAGGTTCCTTAGAACTATGATTTTGTTGCGTTCACACCAAAAAGCCCCAGGAACTAAATTAGTTCCTGAGAAGCTTTTTTACCCCCTTTTTAGTTCCTGCTCGAGAGCAGGGACTCTCGTGGGAGAAAAAAGTTCCTGTGTCTGATTGGCTGGGCAGAATGCAAACCACGCCCCGTCAAACTCCCAAAAACTACCAACTCCACATCTATATTACCTACCTTACAGCCGCCCAAACTGTTAAAGGGGCCCTATTGTGGGGGGTTTCTCTTCCCTGTAGTGTGTTATAGAGGTTTTTGGGCATGTAAATGGTCTGCAAAGGCTAACATCCCAATGTTCCCTCCAGACGGAGTTTCCTTCCCAGACACTCGTGCTTCTATTGACTAGCACTCCAACACATTAACCGCTTTCACGCCAAGTACTTTGCCGTACTTAGTTCCCAGCACTTAGTTCCCCCATGGAACGACCTCCGTTCACACCGGAATAAGTCCCTGAGGGAAGATTAGGCAATTGATGCTGCTTTGGGTTTACTGGCAGGCCGCAAACAACTTCACGGCGTATAGTGCCACCCGAAGTCCCCGGCCGGAAGTCCCCGGAGTTGGGGACTAGCCTTCTGAGTAAATCGCCAGAACGCCGACACCTCCTCATCTCCACGGCTCCCATGTTTTTTTTTGTGTTGCCATAAGTTAGTCTCTCTCCGTTGGTGCGTGGGGCTAATGCTAATAATGCTAATGCCAGCAAATAAAATGGCGGCTTCACAAAACTTTTCAGAGTTTTACGGGGCATGGTTTGCAATTCGCCCAGCCAATCAGAAATTGGAACTTTTTTCTCCCCAGGAAAGTACCTGCTCTCTAGCAGGCACTAAAAAGGGGGTAAAAGTTCTCTGAACCAAGTACTCTTTTTGGTGGGAACGCAAAATCCCAGGAACTATCGGAAACTAAAAGGGAAAAGTACTCCGGTGTGAAAGCGCCTAATGTATGTGATAGGCTAAGGGACGGGACAGCTCTAAGTTGCCGACCAATCACAACAGAGCCGGCCAGCTAAGCAATGAGAGCAGTCTGGTTTTAGACAGAGGGTGGTGCTGCAGCACAGGCAGTATGCGAAAAATAAAGAGCTTTTTGAACATTAAAGCCTGTAAATATTTCACATTGGAGTTCAGAAATCTGAAAAATAAGCAGAATATGGCCCGTTTAAAGAGTAAAGACAGAAAGAAAGGAAAATGTAAACATCATACTGTGCAGTTTCTCTCACCTTCTTCTTTTATTGTTAAATCTCATCGGACAGCAGAAGACATCCATTTGAGCTTCCATCAATACAGTGAGATTTCTGAATTTCTGTAGTCCTTCATCTAATTTCCAACACCCACTTTACTCTCTGTTCTTTCCTCGTCTCCATCTGAACAAATCCAATCAACACTCAGTAAAGTGTCCCTCTTCGATGGCAGCAGCCAATCAGGAGCCAGGCTCAGTGTCCATGTCATCTGTGTCGTCACCCTCCGAGCGGCAGATCTCCTCCAGCGCCAGCTCTGGCAGGAAACAGGAAGTGAAAGTTTATTTCAGAATTTACAAAAATGTAGACATCTGAAAGATATTTCTGTTCTTGACTGAATTGAATAAGAGGGTCAAACATGTCGCTCTTAAGACTATATTTATTAATCATAATATCATAAAACACCATAATAGTCAAATTGTTTACATTTACAGCATGTTTACAACAAGCAGCAACACTTATGGCTGGAAGAGAAATGTGAGAAGAAGTTAAACTGACCTGATGAAGTCATAATGTGACCGACAAGAATCAAGTACAGTTTCCATGTCAATGTCATCGTGAAATGCAGTGTTAATGGATCAGTAACTTACATTTAGTGATTGCGGGCTGCAACTCAGTTTTAATTTTATAAATGGCATAGCACTCCCCTTGTTATCTGGCTGATCCCATGAGTTCTACGCATTGACGTGTAAATACAATTTACATATATCGCTTCTTAATCAGACTGCTCTCAGAAGATAACTGCTAGTGTAAAAACATGACCGCTTCAACAGCCTGACAGAAGAGAAAGAACATACAACTATTTTGTCTTTTGATTAGTGTGCGTGTGTGTGTGTTTGTGCGTGTGTGTGTACCCTCGCTCTCGCTCAGCTCGGGGATCCTCCTCAGCGTGTCTCGTACAGCGGGGATCACCTGGTCGTACATGTGCAGCAGTGGCCTGCAGCTCTCTGAGAAGCTGCCGTGATGCAGCAGCAGCCAGTGCAGCAGCAGCAGACACTCTCTGAGCAGGGAAGCAGCAGGGCCGCGCCACCATGGTAACAAGGGGGCGGGGCACTCTGGTGGGGGCGGGGCCAAGCCTGAAGGAAAGACGGAAACAATTACAATAATTGGTAATCAATTATTTTTAGGACACATCAATGGGTTTTATAAATAGTTTAAGGGACAAGGGGTGAAATGAATAAGTCTGAAATGTGTCCGACCTGTTGAACCGCGAAGATCCAACCACTGACGATGGAAAACAATCACCACAGTCTGGACCAACTGAGAGAGAGCGAGGTGAGAGGGTTGTGTAGAAAGTTGCAACACAACACTTAGTGTAACGATATAAAAACAGAGCAGAGGGTCAGACAGTCTTACCTCGGTGTCACATTGACAGGTGCTGTGCTGGTTGTTAGTCCAGCTCTCTGCTCTCTGGGTCATCAGTCGGCTCAGCAAACGAACCACCTGTGACACAAAGACAATCATGGCCCAAACTAAAGTATTGGAGGGATGAAACCCTCTTTAATGGTCACACATGCAGAGCACACACAGTGACATTTGGCCTCTGCATTTAACTCATCCTAGTAGTAGGAGCAGTTCATTTTTTAATTAAGGTCGAGTTCACAATACAGCAGCACATTTTAAAAAGACATATCATTCGGTTGTCAACAATGTATGCCCTATACACTGTGGAGAAAAAGGACACGTCCCTCTGAGGAGGGTTTGTGTTTGGATGGAACTTCATATTTGCGTTGTACAGCATTGAGTTAGTCATTTTACTCGTTGTAAATAACATTGCTTAAAGAAACAAAACATACACTGTTTCTTAAGTAGAGTCAGATTCCTTTAGCATCCCCATGGTCTGTTCCTAAATCAATTTGCCATTATCCATATTTAGAGATGTAATGGCACTGAGGCTACAAGGACACACACGACTCGTAGAGAATTAGAACAGACAGAAACAATTGAGGTTAGATGCAGTCGGACAACAAAAAAGTAATAAGACCAAGTCCATTTCTTCAACTATTATCACTACACCTCTGCAGCGTGTGTGTGTGTGTGTGTGTGTGTGTGTGTGTGTGTGTGTGTGTGTG
>CALSBZ010045110.1:0-16768 GCA_943591055.1 Gobionotothen gibberifrons | reverse complement strand
CTGACACATGCTCACTCTCTCTCTCCGCCTCCATACTTCAGAACAGAAATGGCAGAGCTCAGCGACAGGCATCCAGATGCACCCATCATCATCATCATCAGCAGCAGTAAGACATATCACGAACATCTGCAGCACCACAGTATCACCACTGTCCCTCACAGTGGCAGGTATGCTCTGCACATCTTAGATAAGATAATTCATTGAATGAGCAACACAAACATATTTGGCAGGCAAGTTGGTTGCCATAACGACCAAACAGTCACAGCAGGGTCACTGAGTGAATCAGAGGAAATGAAGCCTATATGCAGTACATGTGTTACTGCAGAGCATTGGAGCGGCTGTACAACTCTCATGGCTCTGACTGTCCTCTGCTGCAGTGTCCTCTCAGGAGGCCCTGTAGCAGGACTCGGACCGCTGTCCAATCAGAGTGTGCGCTGTGTTCACACTGAGGTGGGCAGGATGTCCCATGTGATGTGATACCCACAGACAGATATGAACCTTTCTGCATTAGATGTCACCAAGTACAAACACAGCAAGGTGAACAGGAGAGTTTAAACTCCCTATTTGTGAACCGAGTACTCTCAATTGACCATTTCCTAAGCACCGCCCTCCTTCGTTACTGTTGCTATGACTGTAACACACAGTGAGAGAGAGACACTATCTTACCCAAGTGGACAGATCTCAACCAATGTAATTGGCTACATCATGGTCTTTAATGTTTTTATTACAATTATTTTCTTTCTTTGTGCTTTAGTTATTAAAGTGATATTAGAAGGCCGAGCAAGATGTGCAATTTAACTTCATGGTGCAACCTTTACGGTAAATTGATGGTATTTAGACTTCTGCGGTGTTGAGGAAACCGATTAAAGAGTACATACAGTATTATGCAAATGTTCAGGTTCATATTTGTATTTTGTTCCTCTGCTGTGACATTTTTCCATGCATTAATGTTCAAAAAGCTCTTTATTTGTTCTCATAGTGCCTGTGCTGCAGCACCTCTTGTCACCCTCTGTCTGAAACCAGAGCCTATAGTCTGCTCTGATTGGTTAGCTGGTCGGCTCTGTTGTGATTGGTCAACCGCTCAGAGATTTTTTTCAGGAATGTCCTGCACCTTAGCCTGTCGTGTACAATGTGTTAAAGTGCTAGCCGATAGGGTTTTTCGAGTGTTACATGAAGTAGTTATGTTACGGAAGCACTGTTCTGCAATATGTGCTACAGTGCCAGATTCTCACTTCCTTCACTCACTCACGGCACTGGCTCCCTGTAACCTACCAGATCACCTACAAAGTACTCATAATGGTCTGCAAAGCCATCAACCAGACTGGCCCCACTTACCTAACTAAAAACGTTACGCACACTCATGTCAGCCAGCTCCAATCTCCTTGCTGTTCCATGGGACACAAATGGCAAGCATGGGAGACCGCGCCTTCTCCTCCCTGGGTCCACGCCTGTGGAATCAGCACCCAAATAATATAAGGACCACAAATATAAGGTCACATACATTTCAACCTTGAGGAAAATGGAATGACCCTACAGTTGACATATGAACAATATTGTACATTAGTGTTTCACGTCGTCAAGAATAGTTGATATGTTGGCTGTGTAAACATTCTGGCAAGTTGCACAATAAGAAGTGCATTTAACTGAAGCACTTGGCGAAAAAAAGATTATAGATAAAATGAGCTTCACTGTTTTATTGTGATTGTTGTTGCAGACTCATTAGCAGAAAGTGCTTTTGAATCAGTCATTAACACCTGCAATAATTCCTACAAAGCATCAATTTCTTTATCCCTGTAGTTGTGAACGTAACGGTTTATACCATCGGACAGTTTCTTAATGCAGAAACCAAAAGAGTGGTGGCAAAGAGCGGCCTTTGGCATTCAGCTACAAATCGCCGCCAGCAAATACCATCACGCCAATCAGTTAACCGAGTATTGTGACGACTGTTGACCTGTTATTATATTCTTTTTTTCCGGCATTAAACACATGAACACACCTCCCGGCTGCAGAGAAATGTTATCATTTTAGCAGGCTGCCCTTGCTGCCTGGTAAGTATTTTGGCCTAAAGATTTCTTGGCTCATTGCTAGTCCATTTAAAAAAAAAAAATCATGTTTTAGATTTAAACACAGTTATTTGGTCCACTTCAAGTGTTGAAAACAATGGATCTATACTATAATATCAGTGTGAAAGCACCCTTATATACAGGGTTCGAGTTATGTGGGAGCCAATGGGAGCTGAGCTCCCACGGACGCAGTGAAATCATACATCTGTGGGGGTCGCTAATACATTACCAACAACCATTATTTGAATCACAAATAATGCATGTGTCAATGTAATGAGTATTAATTACGTTAACGAGGTAATATAGGCTAAAAGAAAAACATGTTTTCCAAAAGAACAACGCACCTCTTGATGACAATATGCCTGCACTTCACCTCCAAGGTGCGCAATACATCATTACGTAATCTATGCCTGTGAGCGTGCTGCGCGAGCCGATATAATGTGTGTGTGCGTAGTTGAACCTTTTCATATAAGTTTGTAGCAAGTAGAGGGCTGCTGGCAGGCCCGGACTGGCCATCGGGAGGACAGGGAGGTTTCCCGATGGCCTGGCCTGTTAAGTGGCCTTGTATGTATTGTGAACGCAACGCTGCACAAATGTGCAGTCTGCCTCATACAGGGTGTCTAACATGATGTGGCATCTGTTTCATATGGGTGTTTTCATAGATCCAGTCTCTTTATTTCCCCCTCAAAATGCACCAGATTGATGCATTTAACTCCAACATTTAAAAAACCGGGGGAGGCATGTCCATGTCATGTGCGTGTTTGAGTTTGAGTGTGCGTGCGTTAGTTTTAAAGGCCCCCATAGAGCTCAGTTTATAACTCGAACCCTGCTTATATAGTATCAAGGCTCCACAGGTCTGTTTAGATCACGGACTATCCTCGGGTTCAGTTCTGATCACTCTTTTTTGTGTGTACTGAAGTTCTCCATAATACTGAACACAATCTAGACATGAAGGACTACATCTCCCAGCGACCCTTGCGCAGCATCTGCCGGAGGATCCTGGGGGATAGCTGTAAGATGGATGGTGTGTTTCCTCTGTTACTGTGTGTATCGATGCAGCACAGGCTCCCCTCCTGCACACGTCGAGGCTTCATGAGGAGTTTCAGTCAGCGAGGAAGACATCCAGAGGGAGACCACTGCCTCTGATTGGCTGATGATCCTTAGCAGGCCACCAATCAGGCACCATCCTCACCTTGTGACTGCGTGTGTTTCCCTCACCATCTCTGAACGTCAGCCTGCGCATATTTTTATGTTTGCAGAGCCGAATGCATGCATGAGTGGGTGAGTGCAGGATGCTAAAACCTGGAGCTGTGAAGGGGGGGAGGGGAGAGAATAGAGACGCTTAAGAAATAGAAGAAAAAAGAAAGAGACTGAAATTAGGAAGAGAAGAAGAAGAAGGGAGGATTGTGAGGACAGATGCTGAGGAGAGAGTGATAGTGAAGCGCAAACTGAGGAGAGGGTGAGGAGGAGGAGGAGGAGGAGGAAGAGGAGGAGGAGGAAACGATCTGCTGGAGGAAGCAGCAGCATCGTTGATTTTTGCAGGAGCCAAGGCAGCCGTCCTCCGTTGCCGTGACGATGGGCTGCTGGCTCTCTGGACCGTGGATGGGGGACCAAACGGTGAGCATCAAAAGACCTGCCTTAATGTTATAAATGACGTCTCATTCGAAGATGAAGATAAGCTATGTAAGAACAGCTCAGTCGTGTGTGTGTGTGATCGTGAGCTTAAGCATGCGCGTGTAAATGCAGATGCAAAATGGCTTAATATTATGATTTTTCAAGGACTCTGCATTTGTGTGTGTGTATTATGAAACCTAATTTATGCATCTTGAAATCTTAACATTTCATGTCTATTTTTGTACGTTTTAAAATGGAGAATTGTCTTCTCCTGTGCGAGAATGTGGTTTATTTTTGTCATCTACATCTGCTGACGGCTCACAGTCGTTTAGCTGCCATCCTCTGTATCCACACACAGGTGCCATTTTGTACTTCTCAGCTCATGTTATCTGTGTGTGTGTTTTTGTGAGTGTACATGTGTGCCTGGTTGAATGTAGCGGAGGGTGACTCATGGATGTGATGTGCTGGATGTAACAATACTGTTCATGCGTCTAATTCGAATGCTGCTGAGCTGCATGTGTGTGAGTTTGTGTGTGTGTGTGTATGTGTGTGCATGTGAGTGCGTGTGTGAAACAGGATGAGACTGATCATAGCTCGTAGGTGTTAACCCCTTACTGGAAACATGGACACCATGTTCATATTCGTCATGTTTGATTTAAATCGCCAGAAATTCCACTGTTATATAGCAAAAAATCCACCATGTGTCTGCAGGCAGAGCTGTGCCTTGTGACCTAGTTGCATTAAGTCAAGTAAGACAGAGTTTTCATGCCGTATTGTGATCACACTTATAAAAAAGGACTGGACGTGCAGTTAAAATGGCAGAGTTGTAGCTAAAATGTGATCGTGGTATCAGTGATGCTGTTTTCTCACATTGCATAACTGGACCAAAGCATTAGTTGTGATTGAAGTTGTTGAACTTGCCAGGGAAAGTTCTAAAGACAGTGGTGCTGCAGAGACGGAATTATGTTGGCTTTTAGTCCTCCTTATCAGTCAAACTCCCACAACAGCCACAAACTGACATTACCCTGGCAATATCACCATGAAATCATCAGGGTTACTGTCATCAAGATGGTGGAGCAAAGAACAACTAAACCCTGATTAGGACATTTCTAGGTGACCAATATTCTTACATTAACTATGAAGAACTGTAAGCACACTGTGAAAGTTTGGGGGTTATAAGAAGAAAACGTGTTTGGACGAGGGCCCAAACTGTAAAACAAGCAGTCTGTCTATCACAAGGTAGCCACACCTAGAGCATACCCTGCTTTATCGTCTATCTTACTCAAACATATTTAACACAAACAAACCACAAACTCATTAGGAGAATGTTTACTGAGGTCATAAAACAAGTGAGAAGTAGGGTCATTTTTTCTTACCTACACAATACAATCATACTTAATGTAACATTAGAGAGAATGCCAGTTTAATGAGCCTCACTGTTTGTGCATGGAGTTAACATACTTTTATGGAGGTCATTTAGGATTTCATTACTTTTAATATTGACATATATACGTCCTGCTTATGATTTTGGAAATTGACTGTTACGGATCGATTGGACAATTCTTGTAGTGATCAACTTCAGCAATGCCCTTTAATGTATTTTGGGTGGATGGCTTTCAAGGGAAGTTTGTTTACTTTTCAAATCTAGTATACTTGCAAAGTGTAGCCTACCTAAGCTTTAAATGAATAACAAATCAAATTAATCAACAGAGTTGCCATGAGAAGACACATTTATACCATTACAAATTCAGAATTATTTTTCCTCCATAAGGGTTTTCTTTAGAAATGTCTAATGGCAGTACGTTTGTGGTATTTTTGAAATCACAGAGAACATACTCTAAATCTTTAAGGTGCTTTTTAGCCTCTTTAAGCTAGTAGTTTTATGACTTATTTAATGAAATACTTTAAAAAGTCTTTCTGGCACCTCAGACTCATAAATAGTTAAAAATCCCTATCTATTTTTGTGACAGACTGTATAAATAGATGGATGACGTGTCTTTACTGTACAAAGCTGAAGCCAACATTCCATATATGGGCAAAGCCATCTTGTGCTGTGATTTAATTTAAAGAGTTAGATTAGTAATCAGGGGGTGGAGCTGCTGTATCTAGGCCCATACACTTGCCTAGAAAATAGCAGCCACAGTTTATTAGCATTACAGCCACCTACTGTTGTTACAAACTGGATAGTGAACAGTGCACTTGAACTCTTAAGGTGAAATCAAACATGGCTTCAATAAGAGGATCATGTCAACTTTGTCTTCCGAATGCAGAAATGGGAATTTGTTTGCTAACATGCCATTCTTTTTGTACCCTACTCTGTTTTTCTCAGTTGAGTGGGCGGAGTCTTGCAAACCTGAGCCAGCGCGATGCTCTGCGGATTCTGGCGGCCACTCAGCGTCCAATCACCATGCAGATCAAGGGTCAGAGGGGGTGTGGCACCGAGGCAGACAGGGGAATCTGGGAGCCTCTACCTCTCAACCTGCAGCACCTTAACCTGCCACTCCCAATGATGGGGGCGGGGCACAACGCCTCCAGTCCCTCCTACCAGGACAGGTACACAAACAGAAAGATGTTGTGATAAGGACCAAAACAGCTTAGTGATCTGACTACTGTGGAGAACTGTTAGCTGCCACTTCAAACCGCTTAAAAACAAAATACAATTTTCAATGAATGTCTACAAATTGAAACATCTTCTAAAAAGTCAGGAAAGTATTTAAGTTTGTGTCGTTTAAACGACAACTACAACAAGTAAATCAAACCAGGAATCAGCTCTGTGAACAGACCAGTACAATGTTACAATAATCGTGCACTAATCAGCAATGCAGTTGGTAAGTAAGAGTTATTTAGGTCAATCGGATGGACAAAAGCAGTATATTAGGATATTAAGTTGTAATAAGTAAGAGGATTCTAAAATATTAATAATTTGGTCTTCATTCTGTGTTTTTGTCTCCATTCTCAGACTTTATTACAGCCATCTTGCTCTGCCACAAGATCACTGTGATGCAGGACGGTACAGCTACCTGTCCAGTTCCCCACGGGACACAATGGACATCAGCCACAAGGTGACACTAAGAACCAGAAATACACACATTGAATACAAATGTTAAAATTGAACTGTATTAATCTGCACACAAATATTGGATGTCACTTTGGCCTCAGCAACAGTTTAGTCCAAATTTGACAAAGAATTCCTGCAATCAATAATAAATGAAGAACCCATAAACATACACAAGCTTCGTATTGTTTCTCATTTACTTTGTTTCTTATCATAGATCCCTCAGGACCCAGAACTGACTGGTCGTGGACAAAAGGGACAGAACTGCCTGATGGGATGTTGCAATGCAAACTTAGAAGAACCGAACGGCTTCCAAAGTCAGGTATATGCTTTACATCTAATAGCTTATGTTGTCATTTTAATAACTGCCGATTAAGATACTGGAGTTTCAGAACTCACACTAAAATAATACCTTTAACATTATCAGTAGAAATAAAAGAAATGACAGGAATTGAGGTTGCATTTGTTTTGTTTGTTGAAATAAAAACAAAGAATAACAGCATCCACGGATGACTTAGGCTAGTCTTGGACCCAATAAGCCAAACTTGTCAGGCAAAAAATCAATAAGCTCTGTGTCTATAGTATGTCTGTATGTTAAATGTTGTCCAGTTGGTCAAAAACATTAATGTGCCTGAATAAATAATAAAAATCATAAAAATATTTAGGTCATGCAAAATTAGATCAAAGAATAAGTAAATAGATTATGAGTCACTTATTGACCTTCAATATTTGACAGTTTCATACTGCTGCAGACACATTTAGTTGTCACTTAAAAGGTACGGGGGGACTATATCCTGATCAAATATGTAAGCATGCTGTTATTTAGTGTATTGCTGTGGGAATCTTACCATTGGACTCAAGATGTGTGTTGTTACAGACTGATGACGAGGACTTCATGATGGAGAAGCCGCTGGGCTTCATGCCCCTCCACCATGAGCTGGACAGCGGTCTGGGCTGGACTGATGGCTCCATCCACCAGGGGGACCTCTCCGGGCTGGAGACTGAGGAGGGAGGTCTGGAGGACTGCCATTCACATGGGACCCTCGCCCCAGGGGGTTGTGGGGGCTTCGGAGGTGGCGGCTCTCCCTCCTCTGAGTCCTTTATTTCCTCGGAGCTCAGTGACTCGGGCTTCTACAGCGTGAGCACCGGGGAGTTCAGGCACTTCCAGAGGCTGCTGGAGAAGCGCATGCGGCTGTACAACGCCAGGCTGCAGCATCAGGGCGAAGCCTGCGAGAGGCGGGAGCGGCGTGACAGCTGCCCCAAGAGCCACCGGGAGCTGCTGGAGGCCATCCCTGAGGCGCTGGCCGTGCAGCCTCAGTGTCAGCGCCTGCAGGTCGAGATGGAGGACGGCACTGGGTCCATCATGGATCTGCCACCACGAGGACTTTTCAGGTAGAAGCCCCTAAAAAATGACAGTTACGGTGTGACAAGAAACATTTCATTTCTTAACAACAGCATCTGAGACTGAAGATGACGTTCGGTCAGAGTGCTAAAAAGACACAGAGAGTTGTCTAAAATTAGATTATCAGTTGCACCTGAATTTAAATCCTTATTCAAAGCCTAAAAATGTAGTCACGTAACACCAGGTTTCTATGGAAACACTCATAACCTATTGACAATACCAGAATAAATCATGGCTCAGTCAGTGGTTTAGTAACAACAGTGAGGAGCTAAAAATAAGATGTGAGTAACCCTTTAGGAATGTGTTGACTTTTTCTGCCTTTGCTTCAATTATAAATCATTTTTTACCAAAGTAACAGTCGGTTATTCCCCTAGTTTTAAATGTAATCTCTTGGTTTAAAAAGCAGTCTAACATAGACCATGTGTAGCACAATTTACTTCATCCTAAACCAATTATTAAAAAGGTTTTCTGGTATGTTTGAAGCTAATATTCTTTGTAATCTACGAAGAACACCAAACAAATTAGTCCAGAATTTCATAACTTCTGAAATAGACATATCTGAAGATAATGTATTTTTAGATTGAACTCTTTCTGAGTGAACTATTTCCTACAACATGTTCTTATGCTGCTTTTTGACTTTACTTTTTGAATTTTCAGGGTTTCCTCGGTCCAGTTCCACAAAGCTGACCGGCCCTGTCTGAACCGTCACAGCTCCAGCAGTGGAGCTCTGTTCAACCCCTCCCACGCCCATGCAGCAGTCTCACGAATTAATGCCCCAGTCCTCTCCACCTGCAGCACCCCCTCCAGCCACCGGAGACCACTGGTGCCCATACAGCAGCAGCACCACGAGGGCTCCAGTTCAGTAGGTATGCTGAGAAGAAGCAGAACTCTGCACCATCGCCCTCCTCCACAGGAGTACCGCCGCCGGGCCAGCCACCCATCTTCCCCCTCCTACTGTGCAGAAACCCTGCATCACTGTGGAGGTGTGCCCCAACCTAACGTCCTGCCACCGGGCCTTGGAGAGGAAGGTGAGCTAGTAGCTGGTGTGATGGCTTCTCACCCAGCAACCCTGGCCCTCCCACCACAACAACACCCCAATGCTTTAGGGCATATCAGGAGTACCAACACCCATGAGCGATGCTACGACAACAACGCTAATGCACAGATCGCTCACCATGACTGGTGGCACTCGCAAGAAAGAAACATGATGCCAGAGCAACTGGTGGCAGAAAGGGACAGAGAGATGAAGAGGGAACTGGAACAACAGAGGCAAATTCATGAAAAAGAGCTGGAGAGGGAGAGAGAGAGGGAAAGGGAGAGAGAAAGGGAGGCACAGATTCAGGAAGAGATGAACAGAGAGAGGCAGCAGGAGCTGGTGAGGAGCCGAGCCAGAGAGCAGCAGCACCTGCAGAGTTTAGTCAACCCTCCTCAGGCTGGTGACGTCAACGACACCTGGCCGAAACCTGCCAACCGTCAGTCTCAGGGCGGCGGGGGAGGAAGAGGTCTCTACAGCACCCTGGAGGGCCACACAGGGGCTGGCTGTGCAGTTGGATGGGATGCAAAGAAAGGACACATAAATGAGAATACAAGCCCTAATCCCTGTTCTGGTATTCAGCTGAAACCTAATCCAATCGCCAAACCCAATACAACCTCTAGGGTCTCCAGGAACCAGCTCTTAAGAGACCGGGCGTCTCAGCTAGCGGATGAACGCAGTGGAATGAGCACAGACGAGGAGACCAACACCGACATGCTTATGGGTCGTTACTGGAGTCGCATGGAGAGAAGGGAACACTTTCTGTTGGCCCGTGAGCAGAAGCAGCAGCAGATGCAGGCCAGAGGAGCGACTTTACGAGACACCATTGCCAGGGGAGGGACCATCGCTGGAGGAGGAGGAGTCTCTGTTGGAGAAGGCTCTATGCTGGACAACAGAGGAGGCGGAGCTTTTGCAGAAGGGAGGTGCAACACGGTGCTGGAGCTGAGTCAGAGGAAGCTCAGTCGTCTGAGGAACAGGAAGCTTTTGGATGACTGGACGACAGTAGAGGAGCTGTTGACTCATGGGACCAGGCTGAACAATGAGGACAGGCTGTGTACCAGCTCCCTGCTGACGGTCACCACCGTCTAACTGCATGGGCACCACGTCTAAATATAACTGTGTGAGTGTGATGTCAAGCTAACATGACGACATTTTAGTGATTCCTCTTGTTCTGTCTTTTCAAACTCAATGGTTAGATGGATATCAGTTTCTTCTGTGTGACCTGTACACATATAGTTCCAGGAAATGGCCTAGCTAAGGAAAGAGGCAGGTGGCAGGGAGGAAATTCAAGCCTAGCTTAATCTATTGTAGAAATAAACAAACTCCTATCCTGTCTAATTCAAACAAAATGATTCTCTTACACCCTGCACAAAGTCGCACAAGAGACTTAATACAACCTCTTCGCACCTTAATTTGCGCCCAGGTTATACACCTTTTTAAATAACAAAAGTGGAGTAGGGCACACCCGAAATGTACTTGGCCATGCACTTTAGATAGTTTGCGGTGTGTCCCGCACATCACACCTCTATGGTTGTATGTACAAGTATGCCACCCCAAAATATGACTGTCCATAAAGTACGTACCAACAGCATAGTGCCACGGTGTGCTATTCAGCTTGCTGCCTCTATCATTTTTGGAGTATTTTTGAAATGTTGTTCATCTTCTAAAGAAGAAAAGGGTTCTCTTCTTCTCTGTACTTAAAGCTCAAAGACGAAACTGATAACCATCTTCTCATATAACTGTGGGGATGGCAGTAAACAAGACGACTTACAGAAATGTGGGACTGTTCCTTTAATGAATATGTGTGAGAGACTCACTACATCACCTCAACTGATAGCTTTATGTGTGGGTGTGTGATCACTGTACAGCACTCGGAACAAAATGTGTGTGTCAGTGCATGATGCTTGTAAAGAAAAAAAAAACTAACAAGGTCAGATACGCGTGTATGTTTGCATCATGTGTTTCATGCTACATCTTATGCTACATTTATTTCACAGAATCTTTGACAAAATGAAAAACAAAATGAAATATTCAAACAGACCATGAGATTTCGGGGAGCAATACTGTTCTGCGTGATGTACCTGGCTGTGCACTAATGATCGATCACACATGACTACTTTTACATCAGGGCCACAGAACACATCAACTGTAGCAATGCAGACAATGACAACTGAGATTTGATATTAAAATCCTGAATGGTTTTTATAGAAACTCTGTTTACAATTAAAATATCAGTCCAGTGAGCTTTTGTAACGGAAAAGAAAAACGCAACCGGGTGTACTAGGTTGTGAAACACTAGTGAAACCATGTGGATCAGGGATGGGGAACAATGTGCCACACAAAACAAATTCTACCACAGCTTTTATGTATGAAATCAGCAGCTGTTGTAGTTGGAAAACACATTAACGCCAACCACTGAGTTATAATAATTTGATGGAAGATGAAATGATACATCTAAAATATTTTCTCAATGAAAGCACCATAATGTGTGATGTCGTACTAACAAAAGTCATTATTACTTTTCAGCCGACATGGCATGAATGCAGCATAAGATTCTCTGTTCATGGCACAAGGCTCCCTGTTCCTGCTGGTGTCTTTACTGTTGGCAGGATGTTTACAGATCTACCTACCCAGGTAACAGCTTATGCATGCTTACTGAAATCTGAAGTGATGCGTTGACTGTGTGGAGACAATTTCAAAGAAAGAAGATAAACTGCAAGTCAACTATACGTTAGTTTGTCCAGGCTGCTGCAGCATCTGTACAGTCAGGACAGACAGCACTCAAGTCGGCGTTGACATTCCAGTAGAGGCAGGTACAGTGTGAGTACATCTGAAATCTACTGATTCCAGTCTGCAGTTCGGGAAAATGTGCAATAATACCTCAAGCTACTTTTACAATGACAGTGTTGTTGTGTGCACTTCCTGTCAGGTGTCCATCAAATGCAGTAACTCGTTTAAATCAAACAGATGCACAAACATGACGAGTCACCGCAAGTGCACAGTAATCCTAGAATCAAAATGTCAAGAGCAACGGTTATGTACATATTTACATTATTTCTTTACATCGTTTTCCATGAGAGGGACCTAAGAAAACAACTTTTTGCACATCATTTTTTATACGAAACGTTTTCCCTACCTTTCTGTAACAGGGACTAAGGCCAGTGGAACGACTGTAGATAGAACGACTGTGTGTTGATGTTTCTTTATAAACTATCATAGTGATTTATGAAGGAAAAACTATGTTTATTGTCATTGTGTTGGACATATTTCAATATTTTTCTTGTAGTGGTTTCAAAACCAATGTTTTATGACTTTTAAAATCTACTTAATTTATTAAAAAGCTGAAGAAACTTTGATTTACCATTTTCGAAGAGTGATCAGAGAATGTGAATATTATTGTCTCTTTAAATGGCTAAATAGAATTTTATTGTTGTTTTGTGTCATTATGACATGTAAATATTGATTTTGTCAGAAGGTGCAGATGAGGTTTGAGTTAGTAATAGGACATGCTGGTGCCACCAGACACCTCCAGTGGTTTATCATGTGACTCTGTAGGGTTATACAGTAGCTGTGTTATGGAGGCTGTGTATACAACACAGAGATTATTGTAGTATTAGCACATTTAACATTCAGAACAAACTGAACTACTTTCCATGAACGTTGACCATATTGTGAGTGTTAAATGTGACATCCATGAATTATAAGTAGGCTCACTGACACTGTAATGCCTAAAGGAGCACTACAACATTTGAGACGAATATTCTTTCTCTCTGTCTTTTCCAGAGTCAGATGGATATCAGTCTCGTCTCTGTGTATGGGGGATAGGAATAACTTATACAGGGATAGGTCCATACATGTTTAGCAATGGTAAGCAGGAATACTAGTGGCAAAAAACTCACAGCAGCCAGTGTTATATGTTTAATCTTAATAATTAAACATGTGTATCAATATAAAAAATGGTGGTATTACCAGATGTATTGAAAAACAGTGGAGCATATTTGTATTAAAAACTAAACAATGCTGGCAGTGCTTTGAGCATCAGCATGGTAACATGCTCACAATTCACATGGTGATGTTTAGTAGGAAATGGTAACCATGGTTACTTTCCAAGTTAAGCTAATACCATTAGTAAAAAAGACCTAAACAAAACCAGACATATTTGAATATCCGAACATCAGAGATGTGATAAGATATTCATCTCAGAGATCTGGAACCAGGCGAAGCTGGGCGTAGTGACAGAATATTCTTTCCTCATGGTAGAGTTAGGATTAAGCAAGCACATTGTTTGTTTAAATGAGACAGCTGTGGAGTTCTTGAAAGACTGAGCTAGGTTAGCAGTCTTTGTGCTGACCTCAGCACGTCCTTGGCCCTTCCATGGACAGGAATCACAGAGAGGAAACTGATATCCATCCTCTAAGCTAAAGAAGGCAGAAAACAAGATAATTTACAGAAATGTCAAACAGTTTGTTTAAAACACTCAGAGAGAAAAGACGTGGAATCTGATGTTTCCACATTTCCCCTCTCTCTCCCGGCTGTGACTCAAAGAGTCTGAATAATGGATGACGAAGAAAGAATTTTTCCTTTTCACCCGCCCCCGCCTTCACTCTCTTTGCTTACGTTACACAAGGACACTAAGAGCTGAAAATAGCGCTGCTGTCCTCATGTGATGTGAAATTAAAAGCACACTGGAGCGGAGACACTTGCTGCTGGAGATCTCAACACTTGTTTCACTCCATCTGACAATCCCTCCATCCAGCCTGCAACACCACCTCCATCTGTCTGTGCAAGGGTACTTTTCACAACAGCAAGCTTTTTGGAATATGATGATGTACATGTGATTGTAATAAAGAGATTTTAATTAGCTATGACACTGTGTTTTTGTGTTTTGATTATAGGTTAATAAAACATTTCTGACATTAGGTAGGTCCTAATGTTCAGATATGAACAGTAAAGGCCAAATTATTCATGAGCAGTATGTGAATAGGTCTAATGGTGTGAACCAACATCAGTTGAACATACATCAGCACACATTGGTCATTTATTTATTAACCATTACATAAGTCATTGGCGTTTTAACTTTTTTTAATCATGTGTCGCAAAGGTTCGAATAGATGCTGTATGTAAAACAAATTAATAATAATATTAGCAAACGTCAAGTTAAAAACAGAGAGGTTACTAATGATCAATGCATTTAAACTTCACCAAATCACATGATAAATGTATGACATGCAAAATGTTAAAAATCCTAAAGGGAAGTAGCTTACGGTATCCTTTATTGGATTTGCACTGATACAATGCTTAACCTTCCTGCCAGGATTAAACACAAACCTGTATAATAAACAGAAATGTATTATAATTGTCTTTTCATTACGTACAACTGTAATTGATTTATAACCATTTTTAAATGCAGTGGTCAACAAACACAGTGGGGTTATTTTGCCACACTCCTGGCCTCACACAATGAGACACAGGGAACAGACAAGAGTGTGGGAATGAGGAGGAAAGTGACCCACTGATCCCCCCCAAGGGACACAGGATCAAGACCTCTGCCCTCAAGAGACAGAGGTTGAGAAGGAAGGAGGTGGTATCATAACTAAATATAATTTATAATTCTTGGTCATTTCTGGTGAAAAAGGCACAACACTTTCAATAAACACACATATCCAGTTGCAGTTCCATAACTTCCAACAAGTAAACACTCCAGACATATTTCCCGCTGATGTTTTATTATGTTGCTGGTAATCCATCCAGTAATTTGTACCCTACAATGTGGTGAGTCTTTTACTCTGACTGTATTTAATGGTTATGGTTCAATGCATTTCTGTGATGCATTAAAAGCATTGATCCGACCCCTCCAGATCTGTTCCTCTGAAATCTCACCATTGTCCCCTTCTAATATGACCGCTCAGCATTCCCTCTTCTTTTGACCAGCACTGTGATTGGTCAAAGCCCAGACCCACACATTCATATGGAGATGTGGGATGAGCTCCACAGTCCAGACCAGCATCACCAAAGAGAAGAGTCAATACAACAGCGCCCTCTGGAGGCCGTGGTAGACCCCTACAGACTGGAGTTACTACCAGACAAACTGAGATGACCATATTGGTCAAAGATTACTGGAAGTGAATTCTTCTGAATTCTGAAATACTAAGAAATTGTTCTTCTGTTTGTACAGAAGGTTGGTTTTGTTCATTTTCTTTATGCAAGATGACATGTCCTGAGGAAATGACAACAACTATATCTTTCAATTTAAGAAAGAGAACATCTTGTCATGCATGTTGCATGAACCACATCTGATTGCATTTGCAATTATAATTTGAATACACTGTACTTCATGTTACAGTGCTATGGTTACATTTGTAATCTTTTGGTTGTTATTGATCATTTTGATCAGAAACGTTGCCTGTTCTTTTTATGGAAATATTTTCACAAGAACTTTGTTTTGATGATAATTACTCAAAACTGATCTGTTGCAAGATCCAAATATTTAGCCTTATTTGTAAAAGGTTAGTTTATTGCAAAATGTTCTGAGATAAGTTTAATACTCACTGCCCACCATCTGTTGGTGAATGAATGAGATATTTGTCATCTTTTGATTGTTTATTTTCCACACTTTCTGTAAGCCATCAAACTCCTGAATCAATGATGGCTAGGACGCACTGTTTACCCAGCTGGTCTGGCTCTGTCCCGCTCCCCCCCCTTTCGCAAATGAGGGCCTAGGCCCCTTGTCATGTCTGCCGATATCTGTTTTTCTTATGTCTGTTAGTTTTAATCTGTGTCTATGTTGTTGTCAGTAACGTATTGTCTTATCTTTTGCCTTTGTGATGTGCTACAACCCATTTTCCCCTGGTGGGACAAATAAATGAATACTACTACTAAAACTCTGGAGGACAGAGTTGAGTGTGAACGACGTCCACCCGCACCAGCAGCCAAGTAATTGTCCAAAGGGATTTGGCACACTCCAGGAAACAGCTGCCTACCAGGAGACCTCCCACATTCATGTATGGAGAGCTAGTTCTGATCAGCAATAAAGCATGATAATTAATACAGGTTCGAATACTTACATAGATTATGTTTTTTCAACCCAAATTTCAAACACTACAAGCAGCCAATGATGTCCTTTCCCTCCAGATGGCTGGTGATGTCAGACTCAGCTTCTGTAACTACACACAGCCAGCATCTGTCAGAGTCCCTTTGTGGATCATTGAAAACACCATACAGGGAGTCAGTGTGGGAAACTGAGCTCAACGTGCTACTCAGGCTGACTACAAGGCACGTGTCGAAAGAACAGATGCATGATTATTAGGGTGGGTTTAGTTCAAGTAACATGAATGGGCATCACACTACTTTATAACATATTTTAGTTCTGTTTGCAAAAAAATGAATGAAGAGATTATATCATTTTTTTTAAAGGATCAATCAAATCAATATAAAATGGAGTGTTATAACAGTTAAATAATACTTTTTTTAGTGAATGAATTGACCAATATGAAATATCGCTTAGCTTTTACACTTTAGCTTATCCCAGCTCTAATTTGTATACAGTAAATAGTGTTCCCTTATGAGTGTGATGGGATGATGAGCGTGTGCTCAGTCAAAGT
>CALSBZ010045102.1:0-11463 GCA_943591055.1 Gobionotothen gibberifrons | reverse complement strand
TAAGAGCCAGCATGCGGGACCGGGACTCTGGGATTTGTAGTCTTTCTAGTTGCGTATTTTTCATAGTCTTATATTTCAACAGTTTTACGACAAACTGTGACTTTTTTGACATGGAAATTATTATTTAAGATTGACAAATATCATAATTCATGGCACAATTCAAACGGGATCGAAAGGTCATCTTTCTCTCTCCATTGACTTCAATGCATACTTTTTCAGAAATAAGGTCCCTTTGGGGCGGAAGTAGATGGGCGTGACTTCGCCACTCTATAGTGTTGCTCAAATGAAGAAAAATAAAAAGCACGAGAAAAAACACTGACTCCAGGTTAGTAACTTGGCTGACAGTTAGCTTACTGATTCATTTAACACTGTTACAACACCATCAATAGACACATGCTGAGTCACTGCTAATAGGACCATTCATGCTTAGTTTACATGCTTGTGTATGTCAATAATGGTGACGGAGC
Organism: Gobionotothen gibberifrons; assembly: GCA_943591055.1. Classification (NCBI taxonomy): domain Eukaryota; kingdom Metazoa; phylum Chordata; class Actinopteri; order Perciformes; family Nototheniidae; genus Gobionotothen; species Gobionotothen gibberifrons. The sequence goes on along the minus strand of CALSBZ010045102.1, from coordinate 10,996 downwards.
CTCGGAGCACACAAGGAGCCAAACAGAAGCGTGGAGGTCTTCTCAGCCGAGGGTAAACATGTCACAAACAGGTTGTGAGCCCAGTAGGGGAGGGCCTGATTGCTCACATTATTCCTCTCAAATCAAAATGTCAACCAGCATGAAGAAAGCCGTCCCACTGAGTTCGCTGATAATTAGAGGATCCATGTTCCTGTTCCACATAAAGCGTGCGCTCTGGATTCAAAAAGATTCGCAAAGCAAATGAAATTAAAGCTTCCTTTTCACTCGCCTTAGATCTGACCTTACATTTTCCATTCATCATTTCAGAAGATATCAGGCCACACGCATGGTCTAACTTCTCTGTATTTGTCTGGTTATTTCTCTGGTGGTACTGCACTTTGTTGGGTTGTAGAAAGTTTCCAGTTATTTCAAACCTTGAAAAATATAACCGGCGTTTGTTTTATTTGGTCATTTGAGTTAGGGTTAGGTTTTAGGTTTTGGTTAGGGCTCGGTATCCCTTAACATTATCATACATTTGACTTTGTATCCAGTTTTAACCCTCATTTTTTGAATTCGCAGATCTTCTAAACTAAACATTGAGCCAATGCCCCTCCTGTCAACCAGGGAAACGGTGACCTTTGGTGTAAAACTGCTTTATTCAGTTAAGTTTTCACTGGTTTTATCACCAGGTAGGTTTTTTTTTTATTGGAGACCTCTGCAGATAATTTGGCTACCTTAAAAAAAAACTCCTAAATATCAGGGTCTTAAAGGAGAAAGAAGCAAATGTAGCGATTAGCTTGCAGCCGTACCACCCAGTGCTAGCTAGGAAAACACACATTTTTGACATGACACTGTTTCTTTCTGTGTTTTTATTGATTGAACTCTCTTGGTTTGTTTATTTGTAAAATAAGAAGTCCTCTGTGTATACTTCAGCTTCCAGGAAAAATGTAATTGAGCATTTAAGATGATGGTAATTTAAGTAATGCTAACGGAGAGAAGCTAACATCGATGCTAACAGCAATGGTGGTGAAAACAACAACTCCTACGATCTCACTATGCTGAAGGAAGCCACCAAAGTTCGTATTTTTGATAGTTTTGATTTAAAAAGAAATTGCATATGTGCATTTAGTAAACAAATATTATGCAAAGAAATCTAACAAAACATGGCATCATGAAACACATTATAAACTGAAACAATAAAACAAAGAACTAGGAGAGTATGACTGGAGAAATAAGGATTCATTGCATAATGTTATTAGCTAAAATGCTAACGGCAATTGTTTTCATAATCTATAATTGCAAGTGATTATAAAAGACTCAGAAGGACAACTCTTTGACTAGTTAATTTACCACATTTAAAAAAAGGGGGCTATGCACATTAAGGCTACATTGTTTGCAAGAAAAAGGTTGTTCATGCTGAACTATGTTTTTCCTATACGGTCTTTTTAGTGTTTAATGTAAAATATATTTGTTTATCCCTTAAATGCAGGGAGCTGGTTAGGGAACATATTTATGTCAAAGTGATTAAGAATACTGTTGACATCTTTTTTCAATAAGGAAGCTTCAGTGAACAATCCAATATCATATTTAAATTACTGCTGCAGGCTAAATGTTGTTGTAGATCTGTCTTTTTGGTTTCCTGTGTTAGTTTGAAAAGTGTTCACCCCCGTCTTGTCTGTTCCCTCCTGCCTGATTACCCGATTGTGTTCACCTGGTGCCCCTGTGTTTTCTCCTCCCTCCTCACATGTGTCTTGTTTGTTTGATTAGTCCTGTGTGCATTTAGGTTCTGCTTTTTCTGTTAGTCTTCGGAGATCCTTGTTGCTGTTCACTGTGTTCACGGGGGAGAGAGTTCTGCTCTGTATGTTTACTTGTAGCCTTAAAATAAAGGTATTTTCTGTTCGTATTTGGGTCCTGCTTCGCTCAACCCTGACAGAGCTTATGTTACACCGGGCAGCTCCCTGTGCATTCATTTAATTGATGTGCATGAGCGATTCTCCTGTCCCCGGCACAGACACACTGCCTGAGGAAGGTTATGTGTATTAACTTTTTTCGGATCACTTGTTTATTTATTTTGGTGACGATCTGACCTTCATGCTGCTACTCTGGTTCAAACTGCATCCACCAAACAATATCTCCACCTCTCCAAAATAACCAAAATCTGACACTGTGTGAAATGTCTTTTTTCATAGCTGTTCTGTCGTCATCTCCTGCGATCTTCTTCATGCTGTCAGTGAAAATGAATATTAATACGGGGTGTTTCCTTGACTATCTATAGGCAAATATTGGCGTTACGTGAAGCCCGCAAAAGCTGCGCCGCATTTCAAGTTGATTGTGATTGTGCGCGTGCAGTGTTTTATAAATCGGAATATTTTTGTGCATATTTATTTGCTTTGTCCTGCATAAGCCACCTTCCGACGTGAATCATACACAAAGCTTTATAAATGAGGCCCCGGGTCTTTCTTTCCCTGGTAGTCCAATGGCTGATGCCGATGAGGTTGATGCACTGAACTCCGTGCATAATAAAATGGGTTTGGGTTTGATGTACTGATGATTTGCTAGGCGGGCTTTCAGTTGGTTCCTCGTCTTGCCTACGTACAGAATAACACATTTTGTACACCTAATAAGATATACACAGTTTGTATGATTGAAGGTGATCCCTGTTTGTAGAGTATAGTTTTTTTTTGGAGAGGGGATTGGTTGCTGTCCTGGGAGCAGTCGGTGGTCGGGTGCGGGACATCATTGAGGGGATTTCTGCCCGAACCAGTAGATCCCCCAAATAGTGATTCCTCTTACCAAATGGAGGAATAGGTCGTAATGAAAGGGGCTATTGGTTTGTTATCCCCTCCTTATTTGTTAATGGGAAGTGAAGCTACCTCTCCATACTGATATTTTTTTATCTGGCGTAGCATGGACCTGGGGTATTTCCTTTTTCGTAAAGCCACAAAAAGCGTTTTTGTTGCAGAGTCCCTGTCTTGGATTGTTGAACAAATTATCTTGAACCGTGTTAGTTGAGATTTTACGATGCCCTGGAAAGTATGTTTAGGGTGGAAACTTAAACGGTGCAAGAGATTGTGCGAGTCTGTAGGTTTGAAATAAACCTTGGTGCTAAGCTGTTTGGTGTTTGCAAAGCCTTTTGTAGGTTATGACGTCTAGGAAATTCACCTCCTGAGCCTCTGTTGTGGGTTTGATCTTGATTGAGGGGTGATGATTTTTAACCTGTTAAGGGGCTTTTTTTTCACGAAACTCTGTCTCAGGGCTTCTTAACATTTATGAAACTATTAATGTTCCATACCCACCTAACAGGAAGAAACTCAGCAAACTGACGATACGAACCATTTTTACCGAAACAAAACACAAGTCTCACAAGAAGCGTCTAAATGAGCCCAGAGCGAAAAAATGCTAATGCACTCACGGAAAAATACTCTTATTACTTATCAGATCTGCACAAACAATTTTGCACCTGCAAGGTGAATACAGCTGGTGTATTTGTGTTTGAATGCGTACATTAACAGGTTTATGATATCACTGCCCCGTCTAAGACACGAGTGGATCTGACTTTAATTACATTTGACTCAAGTGTTTCCTCAACTTAATGTGCTGCTTAAATGAATACTTCTGCATACACCACGTTCTTCCCATCATCTGCAGAACAATAAAATACATGTTACTGACTCCCACAAAAATAGACATATTATATGTGTGTTTTATAGCATCCCAGCTGTTTAAAGCTCCCTGACTCTTACCCTGTATAAAAGGGTGGTGGGAGATGTTTGTAGAGAACCCCCCTTCCACCCCTAACATCAAGGGCCAGCTCCTCGGCAGGGGTGAAATCTGCTGGAGGAGGGCCCCCTCCTGTCTTCCTCTGCTCCGTTTTTTCTTGTTGGCTGCAAGAAGTGTGAAAAAATGTGACTGCTTTCCTTTACAGTTATGAAACACAGACCAATTGAAGCAATACAAAACGTGTAGTTATAATATCTCAAGAGGGAAACTTACCAGATTGAAGGATGTTCTTATATTTGATTTTGGTCTGTTCCCAGGTCCTTCCCAGGAGCCGCCGGGATTACATCTGAAAAACGAAACACAAAATGTCATGAACAGCTTGAATTAAAAACAATGCTATAAATTAAATATTAGGCTTAAAGTCCATTTGTGAACCTCGGGCGATATAAAGACAAAAAGGCTGCCACTCAATGATCAATTTGGTATTTTAATGACTATTTATCCGCTAAACTAGAACATTAATCTGGAAGCGTGACATGACTGCCGTGCATCCAATAAACTTTTTAAAAATGTGCAGCTGTGCACGCTGTTACATAGGACGTAATTTACTTACGCATTGACGGGGTCAGCAATTTGTTGCCAACCGCTTTGACGACTTTTGGCAGCCCCAACGGTGTTGCGTTTAACCTTTATGATGTGCTTGAAGTCCTCAAAGCGGCTCATTATCACACTTTGCTCCTCCACTGTGAAGTACGCTGCTCTAGCCTTGTCCATGTTTGTGATTGGTCGAATGTTTTTTTTCTAACAGACAATATAAAGATACACTCAGTAGGATCACTTCAACATTTCACAAACAAAAATAGGTTGACCACCAAAAACACAACATGGCAAGCATATTGTTCCCTTAATCCCACTCTTCGTTAGAGCTAAATATTTCCCATTTCTTGACAAAAGGGGCCATCTGTCTATCATCCCCTCCTTCTCTAATGATGGGAAAGGAGGAAGAAGACTCTCCAATGGTTGTTGAAAAAAGTGGCCATTTCCACCAACTTCTCCACATCAGGAAATTTGATATGTAGTGGGAGTAGCACTTCCATGGTTGCCCTGCAGAAATCCTGAACACAGATGCAAACGGTGCTTAGGCCTACCCCGAAAAGATGGCTGATGGTCCTGTATTCACTGCCGGTGGCCAGCTTCCAGAGGGCAATTGCAACCCGTTTTTTAATGGGTATACACAGACGGTAATTTGTGTTTCTTCTCCCCAAAACGCTGCTGGCCTGGTTGCAGATGTAGTCAAAGGACTCCCTGCACACGCGAAAATTCTGCATGAATTGCTGAGGGGAGAAGTCTGAAGCAATGGTGTCCCACCAGTCGGAAGATCTGGGCTGTATCCAATAGTATCCGGAAAATCTTCAGTGTTGATTGACACTTCAGTAATAGCCTATCAGATAGCGCTGTGGGCGGGACATTGCTCGTGTACACAGAGTGGTGACTGCAGCCAGAGAAACGGCCGCATCAGAGCCAAAGTTTTATCGGCAATTTGATTTTTTTAAAAAAGGCCGATACCGATAATCGGTCAAATGCGGGATAATCGGCCGACCCCTAGTATATTTACCTTCTTTCTCCTACGGAATCGTCATTGAAGTTGATGATTGTAAAGAACGTTTATTTGTTGCATGTGACGAATGTAAAGTTGTCCCATGTCTTCCATTACGTTTCGACAGAGCAAAACCCAAACGAGTAGCGCTTCAATACAATCGGCCATTGTTGTCGATGTGAGGGGTTTCCGCGTGGTTTGGCTTTATGAAGCAGGCAAGCAAACGATGACGCAGTACCACTCGGGCTCTGGGCTGTGTGAACAAAGCGGGGGCTAAAAAGAAAAAACGGTTCCGAACCAGGAAAGCTCTAGCACGGAGCTAGAACGGGAATCGCGTTGGTGTGAAAGCCCTAAAAGAGGGAGTTTTGTGCTGAAAACACTTCCATTGGACTCCTTTGTTTACCTTCTGAACATAGCGACATCACTCTGTAACACTTGCACTTATTTTTGTTAGTGCTCCAACACATTGTACTTGATAGGCTAAGGGGCGGGACATCTCTAACTGGTTGAACAATCACAACAGAGCCGGCAAGCTAACCAATCAGAGCAGACTGGGCTCTGGTTTCAGACAGAGGGTGAAAAGATGAGAACATATAAAGAGCTTTTTGAACATTAAAGCATGGAGACATGTCCCAGTAGAGACACTACATACTGATATACACCTGAACATCAGCAGAATAGGGACTCTTTTAGAAAAATCATGCACTAAATGTTATTAACAGTAAGCTACAATAATGTGTTGTCTTCATTATCTTTGAACTATAGTCCATTTAACAGTTTCCTTTTTGTTTTTCCACCTGGAGAAAACCTCTAAGGCAGAAACAGCTCTGTTCTTTCATAGAAGAGTGTTGTGCTTTAAACAAGAGCAAATGTACCCTTGGTCAACAATTCCCACATCCATCAGTGATTTGAGTTAAAGGTTCCCACTAGTTTCAAGGCTGATTGTACATAGGTGTTTCTGTCGTTTCAGCAAGTAAAGTGGATTTACACTTTGGGCAACATTTAGAGATCCAAAGTACTTATTTTGCTTCAACAATTCACTTTTGTATGATGTTTTGCCTAAAAGTGGTCGATACTCTTCAAAAGGTCAGAAAAAATTGGATAACCCAAACCGTTTTACTGCAAATTGCATTTTAAACAAAGGACATTAATAATAATCATATGAGTAATCCTGATTGAGTTCATAACCTGGAAGCATCCAATGAATAGCACAATGGATATGAAAAATATTGATATAGTGTTTGTATATTGTTAATAGCCTCCGCAATGAGCTTATGTTTTTGGTCTGTATTTCAACACGATTACGTAACAAAAAGATGTATCCGATATGTTTAGTAGCTCAGTCTTCACAGGATGCCTTTGCTCTAACAAATTAGTGCTACATAAATGTAATTTATAGGCAACAAGATTGCAGTTAATATGAGTTAGTTTAGCGTTAAAGATGCTGTCACCAACACACCTTGTTCTCTCATATTATCCTTGCACTGAGACCCATAGTGGAGAGATTAAGCCTCTGTTGTTTTGTTCCCAGTCTTCTGTCAGAAGATAAATCTGTGATTCACAAGCTGGGTGGTCTGCACAGATGAAGGGAAACATCTCCCCAGCATTGTGTTGCCGGGCAGAATGCAATTAGAGACAAGGATGCTGAACATAATTGGGTGTGACACATGTTAATAGCCTCTCATTTAGACAAATTTGGATCTGCTGTCTAAAGCTGGACGAGGGGGCAGAAATCGGAGTGGATGCTCTTGGAAAACAACAAGTCATTATGTCGCCGGCTGCCAAGCGTGTGTGAAGTCACCGCCAAACCAGCTGATTGCTCCCTCACACACATGTGAACCACTCTTTTATCGTTGCATCTCTCTGTCAGGACTCTGGAATTTGAAGGGAGCACTCACTGTGAATTGCTGCCACTCTTAATCGCAGTAAGGACTATTTATTAAGGTTTAGCTAGCCTATTACTATCCCTGGACATCTTCAAGTCATCATTTATTCTCTGTCAAAGCGTCTTTGAGTTTTTAGAAAAGTGCTATATAAGTGTCATGTATTATTATTATTAAAAACTCACCTGTTCACCATGGCCTTTGACCCCTAACCCATCAAAGTCCCTCTGCTTCAACTCCTACTGCTATTTATTTAATCTTTACTTTATTATTTGCTCACACCATGTAAAATGGCCTTGGGTCCCTTGAAAGGCGTTATAAATGTCATCTATTATTATTATTAGTCAAATGTATTGTCAATCTTTCAGTGTGTGTGTACAGAGATCGAAATACCGTATCCCAAAATCCGGATTCAAAATACAAATATATACATAATATATATATAAAAATTAAAACTCAAATACTCCAAAGCAACACATCAAATACCGAGACCCACCACCCGAGTCAGGAAGGTCCACTCTAAGGTATTTCAGCAAAAAGACAGCCTTTCTTACTTTTTCCCTATATTCTCCTATTCCCTAATAAAGGGTATAAATACCATCAGAAGTGCTGTGTTTGTCTCGGTATACAAAAAATCAAGCAAAACATCATTGGTACCTATTAACCAAAAAAGCCGTTTCTTAAAACTGTCTTTTTTTAATGTTAATTTTCCCTTCTTTTATTTCGCAAAACACCATCCTCCACCCTCACACCCTGTAATCCATGTTAAGGCCCGTAGGATGTAATGTACCCAGTCTCCTAATCCACAACCTCTCTGCCCGCTGCCTGTCCCCCGTAGCCCAATCCGGGTTGTGGCTGATGCCGCTTAACCTCTTAAGCCCGAAGGTCCCCCCAGTGGACCCCTCCCACAGTTTATTTTCGAGACTATGTCTCAGGGCTTCTTAACATTTATGAAACTATTAATGTTCCATACCCTTTTAAAGGTAAGAAACTCCGCTAACTGACGATATGAAAAATATTTTGCGAAAAAATGCTAACTAATGCTTTTTTACACAGAACTCACGGTAGAAATGCCCTTATTACTATCTTAACTGCACAATCAAGATATACGATTTAAAGCTGAGACTCCACAGATTCCAGACATGTAATGTCATCACTGTACGACCCCGAATTACGGAGCTATCAGCGAGAAAAGAGAAAGTAAACACCATCCGGTTTCAAAAATATTACAATAATTACGTCTTACCTTTTTTGATTTGTGATCAAAAGTTGTGTTCACCGGAATAAAAACGCTGCTTAAGGTTAATTCAATGTCTTTGTGTCACGTAGAATTGTTTACTGATAATCCATCATCATATTTATGGCAATATACTGGGTATAAAGTTTTGCAGTCCAGGCTTGCACTTTCAGATATGCTTCGTTTGCTTCTCTATTACCTCCGCTATGGTAATGTTTACGTGGATTTGGGAACTGCCCCTCGATTCTATTGGATCTGATGGTTAAGAAAAAGGTGTAAATCACACGAATCGACCAATGGGTTCCAGAGATATGGTCCTGCGCAAAGTATAAAGAATGCCAGCCAGCGTAACAACATTACGCAGAGACTTCACTTATTGTTTACTACGTGAAAGGAAGCAGAAATTGCAGCAGGACCCAGAGCACAGAGCAGATACCAGAGCAGATTACAATTTTTTCTGTACTTTGACTTTTGTCAAATAATGGCTCACAGGAAAGAGATGCTTAGTACTTTACAGGCAATGGAAATTGTGACTAATGTTGACAGCGATGCAGATATGTTACCGACGATCCTCGTCTGCCCCGAATGTACCCAATCCCCTCAAAAATAACTATTTGTACAAATTAAACTCCAAAGAAACCTCCAAGGTACCCCTCCAAACCCTCAACCCTTCTCTCTGTTTCAGAGAAACAGAGAGAAGTAACAGAAATATTTTTTTATATTTATTAAATCTCCATCTTCCCCAAACCCTAAAATAACCGGTAAAATACCCTCCGAAGTGCTGAATTTTTTTGAAGATGCATTTTATCGACCAAAAACCACTGTAGTCTATCCCCACCTCATCCCCCCTCAGTCATGGTTTTAGTAACGAACCAAGAACCCAACCCTTAACATTTCGACACCCCGAAGAAGGGAGGTCTCCCCCTAATCCCACCTAACCAAAATTGTACAACTTGTACAAATTACACCCCCAACCCTGGACCTTAGTCCGGAAGCCCCACGCATTTAGTATTTAGTATTTTTTTATTATTAATTAAATTAATGTTTTTCCAGGTCTCCATGCAATTCTACATTTTCAAGTGACTGAGGTAGTAATAAGTTATTGTGAGTGGTTAGAGTTTAAGATTATGGTTAGGGTTAATAAGGGTTATGGTTAGGATTAATCAATACCAAATAAGTAACCTTTGAGCCCCTTTTTAAAATAAAAAAAAAATTCCAGTCCACAAACACTCCACCTCTTGATTGATTGAAATGTTATTCACAGATTGTAGAATGGGTACAATACAGTACAGCTCAATACACACCGTTGTTGAGAGGATGCAGACCAGAGAAAGACTTTCGTCTTGTTTACATCAAAGTCCCCCATTTCATCCTAACATACATGACATACAGATAGATTACATTTTCACTAAAGTGATTTGGATGGAAGTTTTTTTTAAATCTGAAACCCATTGTTAAATTTCGCTAATTACCTCCTCCCTCTGACTATTCGAGCCCACCGGATCGAAAGGGGAGTCCCCCCACCCCCTCCTTGTACCACCGCAAGGTAGAAGCCTTGCGCATGCAATTTTTGCATTAAAAAGGCATGAGGTAATCACAAGAAATTACAAGTTATTCGGGTTAGATTAAGGTTTATGGTAGAGTTAGAGTTCACAAGCAATAATAAGTACCTTGTATCAAAATTGATACCCAACCAGTGACTTTTGAGCTTTTAAATCGAGGGGTAGACCATGGGTTTATAATATCTCTGGAACCCATTGGTCAATCCCAATAATAATTCCTCCCTCTTTTGACTATTTAAAACCAATAGGATCGAAAAGGGGAAATCCCCTATACCCTCCTTGTGAACCAAAAGGTGGGGGCTCCAAGCATACAATTTAGTTTATAAGAATAAACGAGGTAATCCGGGATTTTTGAGTCATTTATCGGTACCGAATCTCTTAACCCCTATCGCTCAATGTTAACCTAATGGGTTTACAAAACACCTAGTCAAAGGAGTTTCTCCCGTTACATGGATATAAGACATTCATAATTTAGACAATAAACCTGCCCTCAGACACTATTTCCCGATCCCGGGGTCTCTCGGGCTTAACCGGTACAAAAACCTGGTTTATTTATTGTACTTATCTTTTTCTATCCCTCAACCCCGCGGGATATAGTGAACCCAACCTCCTGATCCACCATCTCTCTGTCTCTGGTATCCCAATCCGGGTTATGCCTGACCCCACTCAACAGAATGCTCTGCACCCCGTGTTTAATGAAATGTGCCACCAGATGGGTAGGTTGTTCCCCACCCCTCTGCTCCCTCCGCACTGTGTATTTGTGGTTGGCCAACCGGGCTTTCAAAGTGTTTCTTGTTTCACCCACATACAACATCCCACACTTCGTACACCTGATGCAATACACACAATTGGAGGAGTCCAAGGTTAATCCCCCTTGCAAGTTAAACCTTTTCTTGGTGATCAGATTTGTGACTGACCTAGGTAACCTTGATGCCTGCACACGGGACCCCACCGAAGGAAGTTTGGCCCAGATCAAAAGGTCCCCCAAATGTTGGTTCCTCCTAAAGGCCGAAATCAC
>CALSBZ010045100.1:194078-211572 GCA_943591055.1 Gobionotothen gibberifrons | reverse complement strand
TGTGTGTGTGTGTGTGTGTGTGTGTGTGTGTGTGTGTGTGTGTGTGTGTGTGCGCATCATTTACACCCTGCCCTGCCACACAGGTCCTCCTGCAGCCGGCCCACGCATCAGAACAATGTCCACAGAGCGTCTGAGTGCCAGTCAGCTAACGGACCTGAAGAGGACAGGTCTGGCATCTCATTCAGCGCACACGTGTATTTTTAACCGTCGACTTCATCGCCAAAGGATCATGAAGTGATGAAACCACTGCCAGGAACAGATGTGTCATGTCTCCACTGCTTGTATAATAAACAGATTCCCATTCAACATGCAGGAACAGCCAAGAGTGGCTGATGTTTAGTTTGTGAGGTGACTACAGTATTAAGGTCCTCTACTGACATAGAAAATACATCTATGTAAAATACTCTATTGCAAGTTAAAATATCACATTACAAATGCTATGTTAAAGTACTAAAGTATTATTGGAAAAACGTACTTAAAGTGTTAATAATAATATTCTTTCTGCATAACATGAATACAACTCCTTAACTGTGTTTCTCTTTTGCAGTGGTCGCTTCTTCACTTTGTATTTGTTAGTAGCCTATTTTCTATTTTGCTTAGTTTATTTTGGCCAACACATTCACAATATATGCGAGTATACACCATGGTTTTCCAGTAGTTTGGTAGCTTCCTATGAGGTGTTGTTTGGTTAGTTAAGGCCACCGAGGTGTTTCTGGAAGCTTTCCTGCATAAACACTGAGCTGTGCCGGCGCCTGTGGATGTGCTGTAGGTGAGCTGGAAGCACTGATGCAACGGCCCATAACTCTTATATACTGCTTATCCTCTGGAGTACAATATTTAGATTTCAATCTGCAGGGACAGGGCTCTGCAGTCCATCAGCGCTGTAAACACTGAGCTTATTTCAGGTGCTGAAGACGACGGTGGAGAAAAACAACACGCCTTGTACGGGCATAGCTAGCTGACGGTGGATGTGTGCACATCTGAACAATACACCACATGAATTATTGATTTCTTATGAATTGACTTCAGAATGCACTGATTATAATGAATTTTAGATGTGTTGTTAGCTTAAGAAGTTCTGAGTTATTACCTCTGGAGACGCAGGCTAGCAGTTTGCCCCTGTGTCTGTTCTGTGATGCTAAGCTAAGTGTCTCCTGGCTGTAGATTCACATTGTCTTTCTATGTTATTAATGTAATCTCATGTTATTGTTGCCCTTTTTAACCTATGTACGTACAATTAGTGATTTAATTGCAAAGGTAATTTGTTTGTCCAAAAAGAGCGCCTTACATTTGACTCATAAAACTGAGACCTATAATGATTGGACAGTTATGAGTTTGGTTTTACCATCAAACTCTTGGCGAGACACAATTAGCTCTTGTTTTCTTAGTGAAATGACCTGCAAGTTTAACAGGCTTGAAAAGAGCTGGTTGAATTCGCTGGACTTTTAAGAGTGCGCTTAAGACCTTCCTTTTTGATAAAGCTTATAGTTAGGGCTGATTAGATTCAGCCCCTAGTTTTGCTGATATAGGCTTAGTTTGTCGGGGGACATCTTACTTCTTCCTTCTCTCTGTCTGTACCTGTGTACTCTCATGTTCCGATTAACCCAGCTTCCCCCAAATTTCTTTCTTTTTGGTGTCTATATACGCCGGGATCCGGAGTCATGGATGATCCTGTTGCTGCAGTCCTGTGTCCTGGATCGCGAGCCCTGGATCTTGAGTCGTGGCTGTTGCTGTGGTCCTGGATCATAAGTCCTAGATGGATGTCCTCGTGGACTCATCTTCCTATTATACACACATGCATTTCCAAACATTTGGACTACCTATGTTGCAAATGTATTATCTTTTTAATTTACACACGGCATCTATTGCACATCTGTCCGTCCTGGGAGAGGGATCCCTCCTATGTTGCTCTCCCTGAGGTTTCTCCCATGTTCCCCTTTAAACTGTGGGTTTTCTCTGGAAGTTTTTCCTTGTACGATGTGAGGGTCTAAGGACAGAGGGTGTCGTGTTGTCATACTGATATTCTGTACAAACTGTGAAGTCCACTGAGACAAATGTAACATTTATGATATTGGGCTATATAAATAAACATTGATTGATTGATTGATGGATGACAGGAAACGTGCTTCAATGCTTCCTTTCTTATCTCCTTTAGCATAGGATACACTGGAACATCCTTTACCATCTCATAATTCCTTATAGTTTTAAACCAATGTTAACATCCCCTGTTTGATGGTACACTATGGATACACATGTTCTACTTTTCTATGTGTTGCTTAAAACAAACAATGTTAAATGTCTGTTCCTTGCATATTGTGTTAAACATTGATCCTTGTTGCATTTGTAGCTGCTGTGATGCAAGAAACGTTTCAGACTTGATCTGACAGTAAAGTATTGTGTTTTCGTCACATTCTGCCTGTCTGTCTGTGAGCATACACCTTTACTTTAACATGAAATCACCTAACTGTCCCATTCTCAGTGAAATTACCATACATGCTAACAGGGGCGCCGTAAGGGGGTGAAAAGTTAGGACGATTCTAAGGGCATGTGAATGACAGGGGCCCAAACTATTTAAAAACATTAAGAAAAACATGTTTAAGTAACCAATGTGATATATTTTCGTGGGGCCCAAAATCCCTGGCGGCGCCCCTGCATGCTAATACTGTATTGCTAATTTTATTTCCATAGGTGCAATTTTTTACTGGTCGCAATTTCCTTTGACCAATTGGAAAGTGATAAGGCAAATTGTTGAAGTGAAATGCAAGGGAGTATTTATTTTAAACACCAAGACATTAGTCCTGAAACATTTTAACTTTTTGATCCTCTTGAAGATCCAATAGAGCCTGATTTTGGTGAACATTTATTAGAGTAAATGTTTCTACAATCTTTGTTTTATTTACTTTTTTTATTATTTATACTTTTTCCGAATATTGACTGTATTTCGTTTGAGCCCAGAGATGTTCTGTTCTTTGATTTACTAAGAGTAAAATTATTTCTTGTGTTGCATTAAGGTCTTAATGTCTTAGAAAGGTTGTATTGAAATACAAGCTGTACATGTATTGCAGGTGAATCCTGTGTAAGCTGAGCTCACCAAATATTACTATTACTTTTAATACCACCAGTTCTACACCCACAAAGAAGACATTGAATACATTATTTTAATATTTGCAGCTGTAACATGGGACAGGTCTGCTTTAAAAGTTTGTCCAGTTCTGGTTGTTAAAGTGCCCGTAGTATATTCTGCCAGTTCAGACAGATTTCATAACAGAAACTGAGTCAGGAATGTGTGTTCAAATTGTGCAATTATTGTAAAAAACTCTCTGCAGTGAAAACAGTCAAAGGTTATCTAGCTTTTATCTAAATCATGATGGGCTTGAGCATTTGGTTATTCAGCGCGTGATATGAAATCCTGTGGGGAAAACCCTGACTGTAAAGAGTAGCCACTGCGCTCATTATTTCTTATCTGTCATACGGTATAAAATAAACATAATGGTGGTGATTTCTGTTATGGGAGTTGTTTCGACTAGCAGCCAGAGTCAGTGATGTGTCTTTCGTATTTCCTCTTGTCTCTACATGACCCTCATTTACCTTCAGTGTAATTTGAGTGAAGCTTGGCCCAGTTTGTGTCTTTCAGCATTAAGCAACAGTTTCTATAAAGCTTCCAACATTACTAATGAAGCTCAGCGCAAGTTCAACCAGGAAGACCTTCTTTTCTCATTCATTTACTATGTCTATGATATACTCTCTCTCCCCTCAATAAGTGATCGGGGGTGTCACTCCCCAGCTTAACCAATCCTATCATAGCGCTCCGCTAAACCTTTTAAATCTGCTCTTCCCCCTCTGACAGCTGTCATTTCAGGTGACTCTACGCAACCCTCCTCCACCCCTTTTCACCTCCTGTCCCTCTGAACCCAGGGTCAAGCTAAGCCCCTCCCCTTCAGACCGAACCCAACTATCCATTCACCACCACCAGTGTCTCGACCCCCGGGGGTTTCATCGGATCGGTTTTCCCCTCCCGAATGATACTCCTGCACAACGGGGGGCCTAATCGCCAAAACTCCATTACATTCATTTGTGTATTCCTGGCAATAAATATGAATTCTTCCATCAAAACCGTCTCTCCTGATTGAACTGATGTTCACTGATGAAGATATTTCCAGAATCTTTAAACACTGTTGAAATGATTCGAATAAAGAAAATATTACATCTGTTACATGAAAGAAACTGAACTTCTGTGGTTTCAACTATATTGTATCCTGGCAGACATATCTCCTTTTTTACAACAAAAAACCAAACATGTTTTGCATGAAAATACAAATACTTCAGTTACAAATTAATAATCTTATTTCGGCATTCAGCAGAAAGAATATATTTTCCAGATGGGGAGCAGAGTGTTTAATTATTCAGGAAAGACCTTCAGAACTGCTATACATGTTGTTAAATAACCTTTTAGGTTTTGGAAATATCACAAGGGACATTTTTTGAATGAATTATTTTAGAAAAAACTGATGCTTAGCCCCTCGAAGGTCCAAAAAGTGTTTTTCTGGGATACTTCTCGCATAGTATTTTGAGTTGTGCATTGCATTTAGAGTGCCTCTGAACCATAGAGACATTCTGAGCTGCATTATGATATACATATAAGGTTGATTTAGACAGAGTGTAGCTGTGATGCTGACTTTAGCTTTAGGATGATGCTGTGATGCTGACTTGTTATAGGATGATGCTGTGATTGCAGCAGTAGTCTGAGCATTTACCACAGCTTCACCCTGCACAGCCGGACAGAGCAGCTGCAGCTGTGCTCACAGCCAGTGGCACTACACTGTCGGCCTTTTCAAAGGAGTAATTAGCAATACATGCCTCATATAAAACGCCACATTGTCCCTCCTTTCTCTATAATCTGCAGAGCATTCTCCTAAACTAGCAGTATATTGTAATTGGACTGATATGACACAGTAGCTGTTTCTATGAATCAGGGTGGAAGCAAACTATAAAAGTTCAGGAAAATATTTCGACTATCAGGTGCTCAGAAGCATTGTGACTAATGCATGAGTCGTACAAACTAGGGTTAGGTTGAATAGTCACATTTACTTGCACACGGGTCACTTTCAACACTCTCTTGCACTATTTTATTTCTATTCTGTTTATTTTCTAACTATTTGTATTGTTTTATGTCTTATATATATTTATGTTGCATTGTTGAAGGAGCCTTGGACTCAAGTTTTTCATTGCCAAAATACACCAAAACTATATGACAACAAAACCTTTGAATCTGTTCTTACCGGGAAGCAGCAATTTCTGCCTTCTGCTTGCCGATGGCAGCGCCCCTCTGAGCGCCCTCCACCGCCCGCTCCACCTTCTGCTTGATCTTGGTTCCCTTCAGCTGGATCATCCTCTTCTTCACAGCCTTCACCAGCAGGTTGTTCATGTACTTGCCTTCCTCCTTCCCTCCCTCGGCGAAGGTGGTGCAGCCGTAACCGTGTCTCTGGTTGTTCATCCACTCGCCCTCGTACTTCAGCCCGCTGGACCTTTCGCTTATTCCATATCCCGAGCGCTTGTCGTTCTTCCACTCGCCCAAGTAGACCTCAGTGGTGGTGGCGTCGATGTCGGCCTCCACCGGGGGGAAATCCTCCGCCCCGGCGAGGCTGTCGTCGCCGATGCTGATGGTGGAGTGGGTGTCGCTGGCGTTGGAGCTCAGAGCCGATTCGGTCCTCAGGAAGCTGATCTTGCTCTTCTGGCTGGACAGCGAGGTACTTGACTCGGACTTCTTCAGCTTACCCAGCAGCGAGCCTCTTCGAAACAGGCCCTTCTTCTTGGGTTTCACCGCTTCTGGGTCCACCTGGAGCGTCAGGGCGAAGCCTCCGCGGGACGGTCCCAGCTGGGTGGGGGTGGTAACGTGTGTCTCCTCTCCTGAGGCGTTGGTGGTAGTGATGACGGGGATGTCTTGCTGTAGGACGGTGCCGTTGCTGTGTTCGCTGCGAAGGGAGGTCAGGGAGGTTCGAAGAGGGGAGCGGACAACTGCTGCCATGCCATAAGGGACACTCTGCCGGACGCCATAGCCATGCCGCATCCCGCCTGTGAACTGACCCTGGAAAGTACCTGGAAACATCAGGAAACAGGAAGTTATACTTTTCTACCTGCAACACAGACCAGGATACTTTTTACAGCAATGTCCGTCTCTGAGTTGGTTTTCACACCTCTTCGGTCCATACCGAAATATCTCAACAACTATGAGATGAATCGCCATGAAATTTGGTAGAAACATTCACTAAACCCAGGGGATGAATCGTGATCATTTTGGTGATCCTCTGACTCGTTTTCTACCGCCACCAGCAAGTCAAAGTTGAAATCTACTGGACGGATCGGTGTAACATTTCTATGGTTTTCTAGATAGTATAAAAAACTTCGGCTTTTCATCTACTGTAGTGCAATCATCAGGGCACATTTTCTATTAGTTGAGGACATTTCCATTAGCCTCAACTTTGTTAGGTGCAAATTAGCAAATGTTAGCATGCTAACATGCTAAACTAAGTTGGGTAACAGGGTAACTATTATGCCTGTTAGCATTGTTGTTATGAGCATGTTAGCATTGTAATTGTGAGTATGTTAGCATGCTAATGTTAACATTTAGCCTACAGCGTCGTTAAGCTGCTAGCTTGGCTGTAGACTTTTAAACATGGCTTGGAGCTAAAATAGTTCACTCCATATAAAACTGCCCTTCCTTTATTTCTGCCCGCATGTCATGGATATCTCTAGTGTGAAAAGTTCATTAATGCTCTTACTGAAAAGTCATCTTGAGGTCTGCTCTCATGCTATAATTGACACGAGTGTGGATTATAGTGACAGCTAGGCCTCAGCTGAGGGGCCAGGAGGGGCTATTATTACATCCTGACATGTGGCGCTATCACATCCCCCCTCGACTTCCACCAGGCTGGACTTCAAAGCTGATGAGTCAGCTGGCAAAGAGGGGAACCACTGATACGTTACAAGCAGAGATCACTGCGATCAATTTGATATTCTCACCTATTTAGTTTCCTCTACAATAAATGAATGTGCTGGGGGATATCATTGCTCCAGAAGCTTTGAGAGAATATCGAAGGATTAAAAACTCAAGGCGACTTTCGATGTTCAGGATTGTTTGTAATGACACCTAAGGTTATCTGGATGTTATCTAGTCTGCCTATTAAAAACAGTTAATTCAGTGTTTGAAATTGAAGAAATACATTTACTCAAGTACAATTTGTATGGTACTTTACAACGCTGATGGACTGCAGAGCCCTGTCCCTGCAGATTGAAATCTAAATATTGTACTCCAGAGGATAAGCAGTAAGAGTTACAGTATGGGCCGTTGCACCAGCTACAGTACTTCCCTATATTTTAGAGTTAATTGTTGTACGTTTAAAGTCACTACATTCATCTCATTGTATAGTTAAAAGTCATTTTCCAGATTCTGGTATAATATGCACAACAAGAACCGATTAGCGTAAAATATCATATTATTTTTTATGGACTTGACAACACATACCTAGCCTGCTGTACGTAGTCAAATATCTTAAACAACATGAACGTTCTGCTAATCGGTTGCCTACTTGTTAGTTAGTTATCTATAATAAGATGCAAATAACTCAAAAAAGATGCCATGTTTCTGCATAATCAGTACTTCCACATCATTAAGATAAAGATAGTTCAAGTAGAGTTTTGAACATAGAGCCTCTTCTAGTGACAGATTGTTTCTACATGTCAGGATTCCTACTTTTACTTCAGTAAATGTTTTCCACCACTGTTGTTGACGGTGTAGTTTAACGAAATGGAAAGAATCCTGCAGGGTTTGATTTCCAGCGAGCTCTTCTTGACTGACAGCAGCAGGGAGATATTTTCTTCTGGTTACGCACAGACATCACAAACGAACATGAGGATCACAGACTGTTCTGTTTGTAATATGTCTGCACATCGCCTGCAATGAACTTGGTGCATTCGACCATTTGGCCACACTTGGCTTGAGGAGTCTTAATGTTGCATGACTTAGTTAATAGTTATCAGGATTTAGTTACAGTACTTTTACATTAACCACACTGTAGTGTAACTCAGTAGGGGAACATATATTTGTACATGGGCACTGTACTTACACAAACACTTTTGATTCCTTTTTTACTTCTGTATATTTACTCTGTTACTTTATTCATTTGACTTCACTACATTTATCGGACAGGTGTTCTTTGCAGGTTTGACACAACTTCTGATCAACAAGGACATATATTGCTATATTGGTTTAGGTATAGTAATTGGGAGTATTTAGGAGTCAGTTATACTAAAGTAAATGGTCTCAATGCTTCCTACCATTGCACAGGTCTGCAGCTGCAAATGTATGCAACGTCTATGTAAGTAGTGGAGAGTAACTACATACATTTACTTTAGTATTAAGTGCTTATACATGTTATTTGTTATTATTATTTCAGAATTTATATTAGCTACTAATACTTCATTCTTCTACAACACTTCAGAGGCAGACATTGTATTTTGTATTCCCCTAAATGTATTTGATATCTCGTACTTTTTAAATTGAGAATGTAAAAATATTGCCATAAAATAAAAGCCCATGTTTAACTAGCTGCCAATCAGTATGGTATATAAAGTACTAATTTCAATGATTAAATAAAAAAGATAATGTAATTCATTTCATTGTAACAGCTTGTAAAAATGTGTTCCACTCCACCTTAATTAAATGCAAATAATTACTTAGTTAATTTACATTTTGCATGCAGAACTTTCACTTGTCACTAAGTATTTTTACATTTTAGAAGCCCTGTCATAACTTTTAAGTATGTTCTTCACTGGTGTAATCCACTCCTCTATATTTCAGAGGGAGTAACGACTTGTTCTTTCAGCACAGTTTTCTGTCGCACTATAACAACGTTTTGAATCTGGATCTCACCTCCATCAGCATATGTCTCTGTTCCATATCCATCCTGTAGCCCATTATTCCAAGTCCCTTCATACTTTGCTCCACTGCCCACACTGATCCGGATGCCATATCTCCCTTTGAAGCCATGAGTCCATTCCCCTTTGTAAATCCAGTGTCCTTTGGTTTCTACTCCCAGGCCGTGACGCTTGCCCTGCGACCAGTACCCCTCATAGGTGTTTCCACTGGGCCAGGTGTAGACCCCCACCACCTCGAAACCGTAGTTCCAGGATCCGGAGAACTCGCCCTGGCCTTTGGGTCCGGTGCAGATGCCATGGCCGTGGGCTTTCCCTCCCTCCCAGCCTCCACAATAAGCCCCACCGTCGTCAAACTCAAAGCGACCTCCACTCATGCCTCACCCGAAGTGCGCAGCGATCAGAAAGTAAAGTTTGTAGTCTGTTTCGTGGCTAAAGATACCGTCAGTCTGACTTCACCTTCACCTGACATCAAAACCGTCTGCAGATATCCTTGGTGCTGAACTTAAGGGGGTTTCTTCTCTTGGAGTTGGTTTGGGTAGTTTTACGTGTCCATTAAGCTACGGGACGCACTTCTTCATACAAACTTCAATGTGTCCTCTTTTACTCCAGTGTCTTCTTAGGTGAATCTTCTGTGTTGCAAATTTGAATGATAAATCGAATTATTTTCTTCTGTCTTGACAAGCCACTGATCTTACATGGCTTTTTCCAGGGGGCCACAGAGAAAAGCCCCTTTCCCCTGTCCCTGCCACCCAGCTATCTCCTGACAGTCGCTGCTGTTGGGAAATATTTCAGCAGACCTAACAAGGCGACCAATCCACACACACACACCCTTCCAAAAATACAACCCAATCCTTACTCTGCTGCCTGCAAGGAGCCATGCCAGAGTCTTGCCACCTCGGGGCTGAAGTATACATGCCATTCAGGACTCAGCTCTCTTTACATTTTCCCTACAGTTAATGCAGTAATTATTCTCTAATAGGCCATTAAGCTTGACGAAAGGGCTCAGTGAAAGTATAGATCTCTGTAATTTCACATTGATTTCCCTGCCTGGTCTCATAGATCTTATAATAATATTTGTACATGGAAATTACAGCCTGTGCGTCTGTTATTAAAACATTATTTTAACCCTGCATTCCTATATTTATATATGTATTATATACATATATATATATATATGATTATGAAAATATATTGATTTACTCATGGTTCAGTCCTATGTCATTATTGACCTATAGTGTGATTTATATATTGTTTAATTATAGAATCTGAATAAATCAATATATGTTCCTAATCAGTCAGATTTATAGGCTATTTTGCTGGGTCATTTCAATCTTTTTACTCCCCCTGCTGGGGAATACATGTAACTGCATCATATCTATAAATTTCATTAGGAATACATAAATAGGAAGAAATTACAACTTGTTTTTACATTTATTGCTATTTTTTTGTATAGTCAGTCAAACTTGCACACGTAAAAAACGTTACTTAAAAAAAATATATAAATATAAAAAAACTGTATTGGTTCTTCTAAGAATCCCTTATCAACGGCCTAAATGTGCTTTTAGCAGGTATTACTATGCTTACATTGTCAAAATGTTTTATGTTACTATTATTGATAAAGAACATTTTATTGCATTTTTCTGACTGGTGGAGGTGGAGCTATTTTTCCTGCTTTATATAGGTTATGATTAAAAGTAGGCTACTTGATGATGGATATTCATGTTCCAAATTGGCAATCTGTCGGCATTTTCTTTTTCTTTTTTGTTATTTTTCTCCTGCTATAGTGTTACTTGTTAAACGATGTGACCCTGTAGTGTTCTACTAGCCTGCATGTCCTTTCAGAGAGCAACTTGACCTTCCACCGAAACCTCGGTGAGATGCACCGCGCATGTTTGTGCATCATGTGATGTCACACGGTTACACATTGATTTAATGTTGGTGCAGCAGCATGCTCGAGTAAGAAGCTATTTGCATATGGATTTTTTTTAATGATTTGGGTCTGTATTCATTTCGAAGTGAAGGTGGTCTCAGCACCGGAGCTGTCCGAACCTGGCGGTGCTGCTATTGCGTGAACAGACGATGCTGAGCGGCTGAAATCCTCCCTCTCTTTCTATCTCTGTTTCTCCCTCTCTCTCTCCTCTTCTCTCCCTCCTCCTCCTCGCTCCTCTCCTCTCTCCACACGCACAAAACGCTCTGTCATGGCGTCTTCCAACCATGTTACCCCCACCAACTGTAGCTGGTGGCCCATTTCAGCCATGGACGAAGACGACAAAATCACAGACGGGGAGGAGAGCGAGGAACCGACGGCAGAGCCCAAACCCTTCAACAAAGACAGGCTCGTTTTGTACCACTGGACGCAGTCTTTCACCTCCCAAAAGGTAAGGGGAAAGGAGGGAGAGCTGTGCATGAAAATGGAGGTGGATCCACGTCCCTTTGCATGATGTGTGTTTGTTATGATCCAAACATGTTTTCCTGTGCATGTGTATTCCTGCACAGCCCTCCGGAATATGAGCGTGACCATGCAGCTGGGCAGATCTCCCGTTTGGGAAAAGCGCTGCAGCATGGGGGCTCATCTCCTCGACATATAGCAGAATAAGTGATCGATATTATGTTTATTCACCCCTGCATGAACCACCCCTCGTATATCTCATCAGCTCCAAAGACACGTTGAAGATGTGTCTCCTCGGAGCCGGTGAATGTGGCTACTACCCATAGGTGCTCTGACACATGACATCCTAAATAATTGATTCAAATGATGTGCAAAACAAACTAAAGGCCATCTCCCCCCTTCTGCATCCCACCCATAGTATGTGTTGTTATTTAAGGGCTTATTTAGGTCTACCTTTGTAGTGTAGCAGACTTTCATATTACAGTGTGTGGTCTATTCAAAACAACGAAAGCATTATTATCCACAGGGCTTGAATTCACAAGCAGCATAGGATATATATATTAAAGAGGAATTTCCACCTATTTTACATATACAATTCAGTAACGTAAAGTACCACTACTATCATGGATAGTACACAAAGCATCTACTGTTGCATGCATTATGCATACATTGACTACTTCGTCCAAACATGGCGTATTGAACTTTGCCCTATTGCTCATATATCTGATGCGCAAAGAATCGTGGGTTCAGAAAAGCATGCATGCAAATACTGCACAAGGATATCCTGGTATTTCTGTCCTGTGACATACCAAATATTTTTCCTGGAATACAATGCATGTTTCTGATTGGATGTGGAGTTTGAGAGACATGATATTAACCAGAGAGAAAGGGCCTAATAGAGAGCCGAAGTACTGATGGTGAGCCCAAAGTATCCTTATATAACTCAAACTAAAATATATTCCTATTTCTGGTGTTCTCCTACAAATGTCTAGCCACACCTGTCAAATTACGCGAGTTACGAGTTTTCAAAAATAATCTTCCGTCTCCACAGGAAACAACTTGTCATTTAGGCTTGGTTTGGGCAGCGAAATAAATTGGTGAGGTTTAGGAATTTTAAATAACTACGGAAGTGACGTTACTCGGCCATGTGAGATATAACCAAGTTCTGGTTTCACACGGGACACAAATAGTGGTGTTTTTGGACCCGTGATCTCCTCCAATTACAGACTGTTTTGTTCTTTACACTTCCTGGTACAGTCACGAGAATACATATGTATTGATTTTGTTGGATATACACAAATTACATTTCAGTGGTATAGCTTCAAACAGTATATGAGACCAGCCTGAACAGAGAACAGACTTTGAAACAGTAAACTCTGTCACTCAAACTGGGGTTGCAACTTGTAGGATTTAAAGATATGATACATGACATTTGAGGGTTTAGTGCCAAAGACCCGACATCAGGTCCCGTGTAATGTCTCTAGCTTCAAAAAGTCAATGTTATTTTCTCATTCAGCATTTTTATTTCATTATCATGTTCATTGCCAATACAAGCTGGCACTATACTCCACTACAGCAGTTGCTAATAGAAACTAAAAATCTTTGTAATTTCACTTTGAGACTGTAGAAAAAATACAGCAACAACAAACACGGGTATACGTCACCATAGTTTTGTGAACCAGTATCCATAAAATTCATTATCACAATAGTTACATTTTGTATGCAGAAATACAGAGTATATGCAGGTTCTGTCTCTTGCAAATGACGATGTATTGCTTGTCTTTTGTGGTTCAAACTAATATAAATAGGCTATGTTCCCATTTTGGACTTTGGAGTTTGTCAAAATAAAATAAGCAGTTTTAAAAAGGTCACTTTGGGCTCTGGGAAGTTGTAAATTCTCACACACTACATAGACTCAACTATTAATAGAGAAAATAATGAAAATAACAAACTAGTTGTTGCCCTGGTGACCAGACACATGTCAGCTGGCCTCCCTTATTGGATCATGTTGGATAAAGGTTCCTTAAATTCATGTGCTGCTTCGTGTCTGGTAAGTGTAGTGTAGTGCCGACTAAATATCTGCAGTACCCCTTTAAAAGAAAGTGCACATTCACCGTTATGAAATGACAGTTGGTGCTGCTTCTCTTGTTCATTGACCTCCATCTGGGCCTTGTGTTTACACATAAATCACTCTCTTGTGATTTATTTACGAGTGTTAGAGCTGAAAAGATTAGTGGGTAATGGCTTAGTTTGTTAATCTGCTTTTGCTAAATGATAACTTGTTGTTTAGCAAAAACAACAAACCCTTTCTGCTTACTGCTTTTCAAGTTGCTTGTTTGAGTTGGGTCCAACATGTCTTCTGGATTTGGACTTATCAGACAAAACGAGCACTTTCACGACCCGCCCTTGGCTTTAAGGAAAACATTAAATAGCAACCACTTTCTACATTGTATTGACCAAACGATGCATTCATTCGATTCAGATTATTACAACTACAAAGGGATCAGTAGCACTTGAATTGGTTAAACAATCTTGTCATGATAAATGGCTGAATTCATGCACCATCACTACACATTGCTCCAAACTCTATGAACTCAAGGACCGCATTTCCCTCTTCACAACCTTGAGTTTATGTTCAGTCTCGTGTTAGTCGCTTAAAGTCTCCATTGTTGGCTTACAGCCACTGGAGTCTGGGTTGCTGTTTGTGAAGGTTGCCACGCAGCAGAGGGAAACACCAGACTCAATAGTCCTGATTATCTGTTTTTTTTAAGAACTAAACGCATAGATTTCAGTAAAGTTGTGGCATTACATGTCTGATTCTCTGTATTAAAACAATGGTGCGTGACATTTGTTGTTATGCAAGCTGATGCGTGCTTTAAATGGCTTTTTCTGGATTGCTTTTATGAGATTAAGAGGCCAAGGTTGTCCACTCAACCAGAGTAAAACTGAATATGTTGGGCCTTAAAGTAACACTAATGCTTGCAACGCTATTGGTCTAAGTAACTCTGCAGCACCTTGAACGATTACAAAAATATTATATTAAGTCAATCTCGTGCGACTTTTCCTTTCTCTAAAAATACAGTTTTAAGAGAATAATTATATGATGCTGATTTTCAGGTTCATATTTGTATTTTATGTTCACATGCTTTAATGTTCAAAAAGCTCTTTATTTTTCTCATACTGCCTGTGCTGCAGCACCTCTTTTCACCCTCTGTCTGAAACCAGAGCCCAGTCTGCTCTGATTGGTTAGCTGGCCCCTTGGCCTATCGTGTACAATGGGTTGGAGCGCTAGCCAATACATGTGGGAGTGTTACATAGTGAACTTTGAGATTTTAGCCTTTGCAGACCCATAGCATGCAGAAAACCCCAAAGAAGGGCCCCTTTAAAGTAAAGACTATGAGACTGACTGAATGTCATTGACTTCTAACAGATGAACAACCCTGTAAAGACAATATCATCATCAGATTTACAGAGGGATTACTTACACATCTGTGTTTGCCTCAGCAAGTCGCAGAGGGAAACTGAGCCGTTGAATTTCTCCTGCACGACACTTTCTTCATCCTCCTCTGTGTTTCCAACGCTTCACAACAAACTGCCACTGTCACTGTGCTCCTGTGGTCTGAAGTGCGCCATGCAGTATTTGAATCCACCTCACACGAGTGATGTATTGTGATCACACCAGATAAAGATAGAGACAGCTTTGTACCGTGGAGAAGCATCACATTCAGAGGCCAGCTTCACAGATCAATAGAGGAATAGAAACCCTGAAAGCCTGCAGGTTAGACACCTTTAACACACCTTCTGTGAGACTGAAACACACTTTAACACGGCTTTGTGTTCGTGTAAAGGACAGTTTGTCATGACTAGCAATTATCTGGTCAGCCATTTAAAAAAGACTTTAACCAGTGATGGACTGTAGGGAAAGTAGCAGCACTACAGTGCAAACATACTTTGTTGCATGTACAAGTTCTGCATTCAAATGCAACTTAAGCAAAGTAAAAATGTATCAGGAACAAAATATAGTTAAAGTACAAAAAGTAAAAGTAGTCATTATGCAAAACAATAATATTATTAAAGAACAATTATTAATGCATTACTTAATTTCATATTACAGCTCGAAAAGGTGGAGATATGTGATTTTATTGTGATTTATTTTATCAAGCTGAACAAATCAAATCAACATTTAGCACAAGGACACAACATTAATCATGCATTAAAAGCCAGTATAGCGACAGCAGGAAACAAACAAAGTCGCTGAGAGGCTGAGGCCGGGCCTGTTTGATATTGTGTGACACGCTACAAAAAAGTACTTGCTGAGATCAAAAACTCTGTTGCAAAATAATGTGGTTTAATGAAAACTGGGATAATCAACTTATTCTCCTTGAACATGTACATCGTTATACTGATCAGAGCAATCATTTCTACTTGCGGTCAACAAAAAGTACAACGGCCCTGTGTCACCCTCTCTTCCACACACACCTCACGCAGGTGAACAGGATTATAATAAGTGCCGCCCATAACCATGTGACCCAAGCCAACCAATCAATTGTGCTCAAACAAATATCTTATATTAAAACAAAACGCAAACATGTTTCATGGCTCCTACAGCCAGTAAAAAAAACTTTTACTAAAAATAAATGTAGTAGAAGCTTTAAGTGGAGAGAAATGAAAATACTCAAGTGAAGTACAAGTATCTTAAAAACTGCATTTCAGTAGAGTATTACTACTTTCCACCACTCTGAGACGTAGCATTACCATGCAGAGCTTGAGTTTCTGTATATTGTTCAGTAAGAGGAGTTTCTTTTCGCCTCGGGGCGGCTGAACTACTTGGCATCATGACTAAACCGTGACTAATAATAATCTATTATATAACAAATCAACAGTGTGGGAAAGCTCAGAAGTTAGTCTGGGACCTTAAACAACGTGTTTTTAATGGAAACCTTTGATGAAGTGTCACGCTGCTGGAAGTCGTTTCCTTGTGTGGCTTTGCTCCTGTTTTGTGCTCCTGCTGTAATTACTGTGTCAATCATTCAGTTTTATTTCATTACACCGTGTGTGTGGTCATGTTCTGTAAAACTCCCATTTGGTGTTCTTCCTAAGTGGCCGAGCGTATCACTTTACAGCTCGAGTGTCATCTCCTTTCATTAATCTCATCCCCGCTAATAGCTCTCCGTAGACCTTGACTTACCCTTCATCCCACCAGGGGACGCATCCTGGATGTTTCTGCTCAAAATGTTTCCACTCTATGATGTTTCTCATTATTTCCCCAGACCACACAGACTGATAAGCCTGACGTTTATTCTGTACAACACAAACATGACAACTTCTTTATGTTGTGAGCTAACAGCTGAGTCGCCCTGCTTTGTTATTGTTGCAATAACTCTTCTCAAACAACAGAAAATATATATTAGTTATAATGTTTTTGATTGACCTCAGATGAAATGGATCATCAGGCTTTTTGTGTTTGTGTTTCACCATCTGGATTATGTTTTCAAAGTGTCAAAATGTCAGCCGCTTGATGTCTGTAAAAAATATGTGGTGTGTTTAGAGCGCAAACAAACTTTCTTTACACCGGTTTTTCAGTTTTACATCCTGAAAAAAACCACACACTACAAATAGCTTTGAAAGAGGCCCTATTTGACTTGTTGCGGTTTCCACTTTTCTGTGGTGTGTTGTATAGCTTTTTTGTCTCAAGAGGGAGTTTCTCTCCCACACACTCACGTGATGCTGAGGGGCGGGACAGAGCCTGCCAGCTAACCAATCAGAGCAGACTGGGCTCTGGTTTCAGACAGAGGGTAAAAGGAGGTGCTGCAGCACAGGCAGTATGAGGACACATACATTACAGCATGGAGACATGTCACAGTAGAGACACTACATACTGATATGAACCTGGAAATGAGCAGAATAGGTCCCCTTTAATGCCTCTTGTCTCCTACTCATCATGTATGTTTGTGTGATTGCAGGTGCGTCTTGTGATCAATGAGAAGGGTCTGGTCTGCGAGGAGAGGGATGTGAGTTTGCCGCTGCAGGAGCACAAGGAGCCGTGGTTCATGAGGCTGAACCTCGGGGAGGAGGTGCCCGTCTTCCTCCACGGCGAAACCATCATCAGTGACTACAACCAGATTATAGACTATCTGGAGAAGAACTTTGTGGGAGGTATGGTGCAGTCAC
>CALSBZ010045100.1:167535-181711 GCA_943591055.1 Gobionotothen gibberifrons | reverse complement strand
TGTCCCCTCTTCTTCATGTCTCTTCTACATCAACATGTGTCCCCTCTGTGTAAAGAGATTCTGAAAGTTTCAGGAACAAAGATTCTCTCTCTTTTTGTCCTGATCCATTTCTATAAAAACCTGTCTGAAAATGAGCTGATCAGATTTTGGCCACTTTATGATGTCATAACGATGTTTTGGCTTGTGTAACCATTAGCCAATCACCAACCAAGGTAACCCCCCCCCCCCACCTTATCACCTGAATCTCCTCCTAGAGCACCATTGAGTTCTTTGTAACCAAATATCTCTCAGAGGGGCGTGGGGAGGGGCTCCTTATTTTCATCTAAAGTAACAGACAGAGAATCAGCACTTTTGAAACAGGGTTGAAACAGAGGGGATTATGGGTAATGCTGCAATGATCTGTTTGGTGTTTGGAGCCAAACACTTCAGAGACATGTTCTGTATATATCTGAGACCTATAATATATTGATGAAAAACAGTATAATAGGGGACCTTTAATGAGTCTCTCATTCTCTTGTAGGTCAAAAGTGTGAGTTGTGGCTATGCGGACCTGACTTTACACTAGCTGACGTCTGGCTCGGAGCCTTGTTGCACAGGCTCAAGTTCTTGGGACTTTCTAAGAAATACTGGGAGGACGGCAGCCGACCCAACCTGCAGTCCTTTTTTGTGCGTGTGCAAAAACGCTACGCTTTCCGCAAGGTCTTGGGCGACATCCACACGACCCTGCTGTCGGCGGTCTTACCCAACGCCTTCCGGATGGTAAAAAAGAAGCCGCCGTCCTTCTTCGGCGCCTCTTTTCTCATGGGCTCGCTGGGAGGCATGGGCTACTTTGCCTACTGGTTTTTAAAAAAGAAATACATGTAGTGAATGCCTTCTTGTTGTGTTAAATGTCTGTGTATTTGTGTGATGTTTCAACTTTTCTGTAATGTTGTATGACTGCAGGAAACATATTGAATCTATATAGAGAACACTATTACTTACCTGGGTGAACAAAGAATATTAAAACATTCCTTAATAAGAAATTCTTGACAGCACATTTTCTGGTAATCAAGGCCTTCATCGAGTTTGATTTCTGGGCAACTTGCGGCCGGCAAGTCCTTGTTTGACTTTAGTTGGAGGCATGCTTTGGGTCTTCTCATACTTAAAAACGTATAGAAGAAACCCAGACAAAATGTTAAACACAGAAACACCAACAGGGGTAACTGACCTTCGCATGCCACTATTATAGTCATTTCTCATACCTGCTCTTCACTTCTCCATCAGCCTGAGGTTTAGCCAGGAAAACCGCAGGAAAATGTCACATGACAAACTTTCAGATAAGTGCTTTGCTGCCAGAAACTGCCAGAAGAAGAAAGAAGGAGGCAAACTTTTAGGGAGTAGTTTGACATTTTTGGTATTTACTTTCTTCTCGAGGCTTCGATGTTGAGACCGACAACACTCTCATGTCTGTTTGTTGAATATGAAGTAAAAGCCAGTTTAGCTTAGCTTAGCATAAAGACTGGAACGAACAGCCACTACCAGTTTGCCCCAAATATTTAAATGATGCTCAAAGCCTGTTAGCAAAGTCTGGTTAGCTTAGCATAAACACTGGAACAAGAACTAACAGCCACAGTCAGTTTACCCCAACAGTTCAATGTTGCTAAAAGCTAGTTAGCGAAGCCAGTTTAGCTTAGTTTAGCATAAGCACTGGAATAAGAACTAACAGCCACAGTCAGTTTACCCCAACAGTTCAATGTTGCTAAAAGCTAGTTAGCGAAGCCAGTTCAGCTTAGTTTAGCATAAGCACTGGAATAAGAGTTTACAGCCAGCCCAGTTTAACATATTTCAATGATGCTCACAGCCCTGTTTTCAGTCTTCAAGCAAAGCTAGCACGCTTCTGCTGCATCATATTTAACACAGACATAAGAATCTTCTCATCTAACTCTGGACAAGAATGTCATTTAAGTGCATTTCCCTAAAGGTCCAACTATTCCTTTAACTGTAAACACTACACACAATATAACACAGACACACACTCAGTTTATGTAGTGCACCACAGATCACACACACACATTGGTTCACTGTCACTCTGTTTGAGAAGGAGTTCAGATGTTACACAAATGTTTGGGTGTTTGAAAAGTTACACTTTGGCTGAACTGGTAGTAAAATTGTAAATTCTGCGTCTGGTGTTGCATTAGGTTTAGGATGTGTATTTAATTGCATGGGTTACTTTCTTGTTGTGTAAGCGTTTCGTGATGGGTGGACACTGCCCCGGAGGCAGAATTTATGAACACTACCGAACATCTAAACCACGGATTATTAAATGTTCTCCTGCTATTTGTAACCTTTGAATCACCTGCACTGTTCGATAAGTTGGAGACGGCCCCTCAGCAATACTGAGCAAAGAGAGAAATCACTGGATTGAACTGGTGTTTGTTGCTGACTCCTCCTGACAGATGCAAGATT
Source organism: Gobionotothen gibberifrons (assembly GCA_943591055.1). NCBI lineage: Eukaryota > Metazoa > Chordata > Actinopteri > Perciformes > Nototheniidae > Gobionotothen > Gobionotothen gibberifrons. Next base: position 179,266 of record CALSBZ010045100.1, on the reverse strand, counting down.
GTTTTTACATAGATATTTTTAATTATACATTGTCTTGTTTATTTTACCGCACTGAATTTGTAATGAGCTCAAAGGTTAAATAAGGGGAACAGGGGAGGAGAAGCTGACTCATCTGAGTATGACAAGGACAAAGAAAAAGCCTTGCCAGCTGTCTTGTTGATGCAGTTTTCTAACTCTGTTCACCCTTAATTGGAGCCTCTCTGCGTTCCTCATAGTCAGACCTCCAGGGTTTAACATGTCATAATGCTGCTCCTGAACCCAGCACTCTTTAGGTTGAACCCATGATGTGAGTTGTAAACTGCTTTTGGTTTTATGGCTGGTTTACACAGGAATTATTTGCAGTTACGAGACACAGTAAAGCGTTTATTTCTGTACATACAAAGCCTTGGATAATGAAGGTAATTTATTTTTCAGTTAGGATGCTCCCTGTTTTCTCCTGCTACAGACACTTGTCTCTGCAAGGGGTGATTAGCAGCAGAAAACAAACCAAAGAAGATCAATGCTCCTTTAATAGCGGCACCTCGTGCTGCGTCACTGCTGATGATAAATCTAATTATATAGAAGAATTAAGAGGTGGGGAAGCTGTCGTTCATTGTGTTCAGTTTCATGTTTGGAGGGTGCAGTATAGCCATATAGAATAAACTGTCTGGAAAGAAGATGTTTGAGATGTGCTTTGAATGAAACGGGGATGTTATTTGGGTTTAAAACTGTTCTTGCATGAGCAGCAGTGATGTAAATGGAATAAAAGAGGAGATATAGAAAAATATATATATCAGACATTGTCAAATTGTGAAGTAAGCAAGAGGAAAGTAAAATGTAAATTACCATTTCCTGTTGCGATTCAATCAAAAAGCTTAATTGTTATTTATGTTGATGCTCAAACAGTCACTCATTTAGTTAATTTACACGCAGCAGATTTCCGTCAAAAAATGTCAAAACCAGCCAATCATTGAGCGCCTTTGAAATCCTGCGAACACCTTTTTTGACTTCACTGCTACCTGAGGGGCGGGATCTTCTTTGAACACACACAAAGAGTTCAAGTCGAGAAATCCTAGTTGTGATTTGTGGCCATTATATTTCACAATAGTATTTTTTTATTTTTTATATTTATATATATGCATTTATTTATGGTGCTTTTTATGATGTCTGTTCATAAGCCTTAATTTATTCAGTTGCCATCAATGACAAATAAATAATGAAAATGGAATACACACAAATCCTGGTTTTTATTTCATCTCAAAACACACCGCACTGTAGAGCTCTGTGGATTCAACACGTTACACATTATGCACACATCAATGCAAAAACAGTTATTAGCTTGTGACCCGTGGTCTTTTACATTCTAAAAAATACTGCTACGATTTATTTTACACATGCCTAAGTTTCCCTAAATCATCCTAACAGGAAAGGGCTGGCGTTATTTTTGATATCCTCCTTATTGTCAACAAATCACATGAAAAGACCAAAACAAGACTCACATCTTATAACACTTTATATTTCCTTAGCACTCAGATTTGGTTTTTGTTATTAGACCATACATCTTTAAAAAGAAATACAAACCTTCAGTTTTTGAAATAACAGTAATTCCCTGGCAGCTTGATACAGTAGCGAGTTAATAATGCATGTAATGGGTACTATTTTCAGACCTAGTTTAATACAGATTTGGTAATATAGCGAGTATTTATGGCAACAGGACAATGTATGTGGCACTAGAAAAAAAAATGCATTACTGCCCATTTTCAGTTTGTTAGCTTTTGGTTTACTTATGGACAACCATGGAGCTCAATGGCACAAAGAAGTAAGATAAATCAGCTTTTGGCAATACTTGTTAGTGGGTATTTTGGTCTTTTCCTGCTGTTGTTGACAAAAGGTATGATGACGACTGCAACACTAGTTCGTCCATCAACTGAAAGTGTATCTGCAACTGTTTTGACAATTACTTTTCAAGCTGAAAAGCCAAACTATCTCTGGTTGCAGGTTTAAAACGGTGAGGATTTAATTGTTGTTCCTTGTCTTATGTGATTTTAAATTGTATAATCTTAAGGTTTTACATTACTTCCTGGACAAAACACATGTGACTTTGGATAACATTTTAAATACTTTCCATATTATTTCCAGCCTTAACCTTCAAAGCATACTAGTAATCATTTGCCTACAACTGTAGTCTATGTAAGATGACAAATTAAAAATATTTCTTTATATTCTATTCAAGCTCTACATTCTCCGAGCAAAAAATATTGTTGACACACATTGATGTCGACTCCAAACAAAACAGTATTTAGCAGCTTGTTTGAGTCGGTAAATAATTTAGGCACACTGCAGTTACAGTTTCTGATCTGAATTTGTTCTGAAGGTAGTTCTAGTAAAAACAATGTATATGTTCTTTACATAAAATACATTTGCTATACAACTGGAGATGTAAACATTGTCAAGTGTTCCCACTCAGATATTGAACTGCAACTACTCATCCACGAGTAAAACATTATAAGGCAACACACTGGGGGACAAGCGCTGGTGAAGCAGCAGAGCAGTGTCTTGCGCTTATCTCAAATTACCACGAGTCATTTTGGGAACAGCAGCTGCCAAACTCCATCCTGTACAAAACGACCTTTCTGTGTGAGGAGGGAATAACTTAAAAATAGCTTTAAATGGAATGGCCGGCTTGGACCTGGAGACAGATAACATCAACTGTAGTGTGTTGTTTGGAGGACGGCTGCAATATTAGATGTTGCACAGGAAAATACGACAGCGGCTTATTAGGCGTGCTGTTTCCGTTCTTTTGGGTGGCGCTGAGGGGGGAGGCCTGGGGAGAAAGGCTTCAGATACCAAACACGATATGTCAGATACCATGCTATCAGGCCACATATGGTGCCTAGCAACTTGTGGGACGGGTCATGGAAGTAAACAGACGTGCAGGCGAACATCCACACCCAGACGATGACGATCAGATTCAAAGCCACGTACAGCAGGTTGAGGACCATCCTGGGGAGAGCGGAGAGCTTGGCGGTCCTCAGGGAGGCCATGGGCGCCGTTTCCTCCACGATGAAGAGAGCGGAGTAGGCCAGGATGAAGGAGTGTCCCGATATGTCGTAGCCGTCCCAGAGGAAACCGGCCCGCCTGCAGCTGACTTTGGACACGAAGTCCTTGTTGACGACATCCAAGGCGTCGGTTTCGTAACACGAGCCGGTGGCGTCCTCGATGTAGAAGAAGGTCTCGGTGAAGGCGTACCACACGGCTGTTGCCACGGCGAGAGACAGCAGCCGGCGGCAGAGGAAGGAGACGCTCCGGCTGAAGGAGGAGTTGGAGAGGAGGAGGAAGGGAGTCAGCAGCAGCAGCGTCCATCCCCACGACACTTTCACAAAATACCTGCAAGAGGAACAGGGCACATCAGTTCAATTGCAGTAATAGAAGCTAACAGCTATTAGCATTTAATATGAGTATCTTAGGGGTTTTGTGTTATTCATACTGTACTGTTAATGATCTCACTCTTAAACCCCCAAATGTAAATACTGTACATATTTATAATTTGTCCTTACACATTTAGTTTTTGCTATTTTCTACCACAAATACATATTATAGAAATATGATATATTTTAACTTTTTTACTATTGTATGTCTTAGTTTCTCATTATTTTACTGTGCATATGAATTTTAAACATATTTAAAAAAAGCTCTTTTGGAGATAGACATAGATCTAAGACTTAACATACATAATACTCGTATTACCTTACAATACTCTTTGTGCCTTGAGGGACAAATTAAGTATTTTAACAAAATGTTTTATTCATCTCTCCATTTGAAACCCAAAAGTATTAAAGGAAATAATTAACTAATGTTTATTTCACGATCTCCACAGTGTAGGAACAACAATGCCGTGACATTTCTTGACTTGGCTTTACTGAAGAATTTGCCTTCAACTTTGCACAATAATGAGAGCCATTCATTAGCACAGTATGAGTCACTAATCCACAGTTTACCCTTTGACTCACATCACTGCAGCGTTGCTCAATTTGTAACAGCACAGTCCGGAAAAACTAGATCACTGAGCTTTCTCCACCTTTCAATTTAAGATGCAAGGCTTTATTGTCATGTGCACAGTAGCGATAGTGCAGTTATAGTGATGAAGAACTTAAGTCCCTGGCTCCTTCAACAATGCATCATGAATATGTATATAGGACATACAACAAATTAAACGAATACAAATAGTCAAAGAAATAACAGAAGAGAAATTAAATAGTGCAAGAGAATGTTGTAAGATGTGCAAGTAAATACAAAGAAATAGAAAAAGTGGAAGAAGAGTCTATATACACATAAATGGAATATGATACATAGATAAATTAATTGCAAGATGCAAACAGATGAATGTGTATGGGGCACTTAACAGAGCTCAGGTGTTTACAAGTCTTAGGCCTGTGAAATGTCTCGTGTCTGGTGCTGTCTGCAGCAGGTTATTCAGCCTTAGGTTTATATACACTTATTTATATATGGGCTGACTACAAACCACATTTTGAACAGTTTTACCAAAAATTAAAACAATATAGTACCAATATTATAATGAATAAAAAGGCAGTCCAAACTAGTTGTGTATTTAACTCATATTTAATTTGAAACATCAAACTGTATTGCCTACTGTTACTGTACTTTATGTAAGGGATAATGTGCAGCGAGGCGGTCATTATGGGTAAAAGAACACCCGACAGGCAGATCAGGATCCCGACGCGAAGCCAAACTGTATACAGTTAAATCAAACGGACTTCTTTGTGCAGATGTCAGCGTCCTTAACAACGGTCAATGAGTGCTTGACAGCGGTCTGTCTGTTCTGGATTAACAACGTGTCACGTGTTCTGAATTGACCAATCAGAATAGAGTAAGTATTCAACTATAAACCATGTAATAATATGTTATGTCTACCCGTTATGTGAACTGTTTTTGTATAAAACATAATATGATGTGCATATCCGTTCTTGAATAAATAATAATAATAATAATACAATACATTAAAAAGTAAAAAAGCATAAAAACACAAAGAGATGGGTTGACTCCAAAACCAATTCTGAACAGTTTAAACAAAAATGTAAATAATATAGTACCACTATTATTAACATTATTAATTAAGAGGAAGTCAAAACTAATTGTGTATTTAAAAAAGAATGTAATCTGAAATATGAAACTGTATTCTTCTAATGTTTACATTTATTTATTTTATATAATTTTGAATTGTCTACCTCTTTTGTATACAACATATATGATCTGCATATCTGTTCTTGAATACATAAATAAAATAAAGCATACATTAAAAACACAGTTCTGCCAGCTAACCCTCAGCTAGCATAACAACAGCTCTACTCACACATTCAGGGCGTTTCTGTTGCTGCTGAAGTATGTCTGCGGGACGAGCTCCAGCTCCTTCAGAACCGAGCCCACCACCGAGATGAGTAAAAAGATCCAGTGGAAGTTCTGTCTGATGGACGGGATCCTCCAGAGAGTCACCAAGTTGTCCACAATGACATCCACCGCCGCCATGTTGACTCCACTGACAAGACGAGACACGCTGACGTCACTGCGCCTCAACCAATCAGGTGTTCCGGTCGGGCATTCTTCTTCTTCTCTCAGTTTTTATTTATTATGGCGCAGCTGAATTATGGTGCATAGCGCCGCCTGCTGTTCATACAAGGGTATCACACCACTTGTTTTATTTACGTGTCTATTTTATTTTATTTCAGATTAATAAATTGACAGATAAGGAAAAAGTACTCAGATAATCTACTTGAGGAAAAGTAGCAGTACCTTGGTCTAAAAATTATGGTAACATCCCACTTTTCCTCTGTGTATTTAAATAAAAAAAACGTACTTTTCTGTTTATATTTTATTAAAGTCGTTTGGTATGTTAGTAACACAATATTCATTGACTGTTATAATATGATTGCAATGACTTAGACTACAATACTTGACTTAAAAAAAGGACCTTCAAAATAACATACAGCATGTTTTAGGATCATTGTTTGAAAAATGTTGAGAGAGAGACTCCAGAGACATACAGACAGACAGACAGACAGACAGACAGACAGACAGACAGACAGACAGACAGACAGACAGACAGACAGACAGACAGACAGACAGACACTGCCTGGGGATCCTGTTTACTCAGACGTCGTAGTGTGGCATGTGGATGTCAGGAGGTCAAGGTGTCAAGTTTTATGGCACAAGTTGACCTCACTACAAGTGGCCACCACAATGCAGAGCAACCACATTCACAGACCCAATGTAAACAACAATAAATGTTTTAATGTTGCAAATATTTGGGAGTCTGGGTGGGTAAAATGTCTCTTTATTAAGAGCTGTTGGAGAGGCAAAAGGCCCCACCTTTCCTCCATATGAGCAAGAGACACATGAGCCTATACTTCAGGGTTGTTTAACCTCTTTTGTTTCAGTTGTTTTGTAGTTATTTTGGGTAGTTGTTTTGCATCGTTTTTTCTGTTTGTGGTAATTTTATGTCTCATTGTTCGTCATAGTTTGTCACTTTGTGTTCATTTTGAGCCTCTTGCTTTTTAGTGCATGTCTCTTCGAGTGACATTTTGTAGGCGAGAGCCAGATATGTCCACTTTTTTATTGGCTGTGTTGATGAATTCTTGTGCACACTTAAAACAGTATCTTGACCTTAACTGTTTGAATTAAGGAATACATTAAGCAGGACACATTTGCATGCATGTTTTCACTGGCATTGTGTAAATATTTAATTATTTGACTGATGCTGATGAAGATTATTGCAAACTTCCTGAGTCATGCTGAAGGAAGGTTCAATATTTCCATAAAGGATCTGTATGCAGGACAAAGTTTGTCCTTGATGCACTCTGAGCAGGCAAACAAGCTTCTCCTAGAAATGACATTTTTCTGGCACGCTTATTCTTTGGCTGATTGTTCTTTGAGCATAATGCCAGACTACAAACTCTGGCTGAAGGTGAAATGTATTTTAAATGAATGGTTGTTTATCACAGTTTAGACATCTCACTGGAGAAATTGATTTCAAAGGAGTTCTCAACAGTTTAATGCATACAAAAATATTGAATATTCACAATGTGGCTCCACTGCTGCAGATATTCCCAAAGTGAACATGCTAAATGCAAACACTGAAGGGAATCTCTTTGAGAATGAACATCTCAAGTAAATACGAGAAAGGGGTCGAATCATCTTGGCTGGTTGATCAAAAGACTGAGGTTTCACTGTGCAGAGTGTAAAATGTCGCCGTGAATTATTAAAACAAACTGTTCTGAGATTATTCCAACACTGAGGATGAAGGGCTGCTGTTTGAAGATTTACCTGCTGACACCGCAGAGAAAAGGGATCGTTAGCTTTTATTTCAAATACTGGTTAGAGCATTTTATACCTTTTGTTCAAAAATTAAATCATCTTCAAAGAGAATTATTTCAACGGACGTAATGAGAGAAAAACATGAACCTGGGATATTTGGAGAGGTTTAAGTAAAACACATTAATCCTTATTTTAAACTTGCATAATTATACGTTTTTCTCCATGTTGGCCTCGAAAACAACCTTCATGTTGACACAATACAAATGTATTTTAAAGTGAGCATTCATTAGTCATGTATCTGGCCACCTGATGAATGTTCACTATCCCGTTGGCTCTGTTTTGCTCTACACCACACCCTGGAGAAAATATCGGACTGTTTTTGCAATTTCCGTACAGTCGGTTTATACTTTTCGTTGCTGAATACATATCCCTGCAGCAGCTAGAAAGTGGATCAAAACAGTAAGGTGCTAGAAAACCAAAACAATGAGCTAAGAGACACTGAAACACTGTTAATCAAAGAGGAACAGCATTCAGGTGGTAGTTATCATATTCATCATACCTTCAAGAAATCTGAGACACAAGCTTTTCATTTCTCCCTAAGAAGCCACAGTTTGTATTGACCATTTACCACAAGGCACGTTCAGGGACACTGGGGGGCTGTATTTCAGGTGCTGCTGTAAAGCGGAGTTGACTCTGTGAGAGTCACCAGCTGCTGCTGTTACTCAGACGGCTGAAAGGCCCCGCTGACACCTCAAATACAGTCGGGTTTGTTTTATGTTCTCTCTCTCTCTCTCTCTCTCTCTCTCTCTCTCTCTCTCGGGCAAACACAGGGGGCCACTGGGTTCTCCTCTTCACCTTTCAGACACCACAAGGTCACAGACAGCTTTTGTACGTGAGCGTCCTGCAGCGTCTCCACCAGACGATGATGTCATGCTGCAGGGGGGGGGGGGGGGGGAAATCTGTCTGGTCTGCCGGGGAATCATCTTCTCCAGGATCTGACCCCTTTCAGATTGTCCTGCATACGTGTCTCTACTCAGATTTCCTGACTCATTCCAGCAGATATAGTCACCTTGATTTGTGTTTTTTAGAATTGCAATACAGTTGTTAATGTTATTGGAATTGTTCTGATTGTGTTTATAAAAATAAATGTTTGAAACTGTTTGAATTAAGGAATACATTAAGCAGGAGACATTTGCATGCATGTTTTAACTGGCATTGTGTAAATATTTAATTATTTGACTGATGCTGATGAAGATTATTGCAAACTTCCTGAGTCATGCTGAAGGATGGTTCAATATTTCCGTAAAGGATCTGCATGCAGGACAAAGTTAGTCCAGGCAAACAAGCTTCTCCTAGAAATTACGTTTTTCTGGCACGCTTATTCTGAAAATGAAATGTAGGCTATCAATCATTGCATCAAGGTTCAAGGTTCAAGGTTCAAGGTTCTTTATTGTCAAACTAACATAGCTACAGAGTAATTATGTCGTTGAAAATCTTAGGTCACAGGCTTCTCCAACAATGCAACACAATAATACAGATAAACAGACAATATTAAAGCAATATTAATGTATATTATATTAAAAGTAATACAGAAGAAAAATAGTTCTAAAAAAAGTGAGAAAAAAAGTGGAATAGTGTAATACGAGTCTATATACAAGTTATTGGAATGATATATTAGATAATAGATACATAATTACTAAGTAGCAGATGAATGTTGTGAAATTGCATCAGCTCTTATACTAAACACTTACTATAGCTAATCATGACTTATATCCCTTGAAGAGGCTAAATTAAGCTTTTTTGGGTTCGCTCTGTCCTGTAGTGTGCTGGATAGGTTTTGGTGTATGTAAATGGTCTGCAAAGACTAAAATCCCAAAGTTTCCTCCAGAGCGAGTTTCTCTCCCATGTAAGGCCTAGACTCAAGGAATGGAATAAACTCCCATAACATAGGCGACGGATATGCAAACCGCAAAGAGGTTGAACCCCACTAAATGGTTTTCTGTGGCACCACCAGCGGGTCTTATGGTGAAATATCTCACCATCTATTCATTTCATTTGCATAACATATCAAAAGCTACCCTAATAACTTATGGTGATCTCTTGACCTTTCCTCTGGCACCAATTATGACGTTTACATTTAGAATTTCAATGAAATCATTTGAGATGCATTGCTTTGAAATATGTTTCGGTGATATTGGATCCTTTAGCTTTGTTTATCTACTGCCATGTGTCAAATACTTGTATCCCAAATCATTCTCAACTGACATTGGCGCTCAGTAAAAAGTTACATTTTCTATCCTTTTTTTTACATTTCCATTTTGACTCTATGTCAGAGAGTAGCAGTGAGTAAATATACTTTCTGTCAGCACCACTTGACCTTTTCTTTCCTTCAGATTTTCCTATCGACCTGCAGGAATTCTCCGAAAAGGTTTAATCCCCAGGGCAGTAACTCCTCCGTCAAACATACTGCACCCTCTCAAACATCTCTCATTATGTTTGCACAGCTCCACCAGATTGATGGATGCCTTTTATATTGCTTTTTAACATTTCTCTCTTCTTTGATGTGCGCTGATAGAAATATAAGAACTACGTGATAGAACTTACATGCATGTGGCCACTTCTATATATACATTTCTGATCCTACAAGTACAAGGCCTCACTTATGATTTCAAAACTAAAACAAGCTATAGTGACACGTGAATAATGCATGCTCTTAATTCTCATAATATCAAAAGTGATACAGACATAAGAACAAATAAGTATTAAAGAAGCACTTCATGTTAACGAACATTCGTATTTCTTCAGGCGAGTTAAAAAGCAAAGCGGTGAATCTCAAAGACAGAGAACAAGATGTGACCTGGAGTTTTTGAAGTGAATCTGAGTGTTGTTGACCTTCTGTATGTCAAAGGCCCCCACTGCCTCTTTGATGGAGCCCTCTGTGCATTTTAGACCCAAAGTCACACAGTCTGACAGACAGGCCTCTGCTGAGCCTGCATGTGGAAGTGTAGTGAAAACCTTTGAAGAGTGGACTTCAGAGAGCTGAATCTATGAAATCACGTGACACACGCAACACTCACAGCCCGTTTCTCATGGAGAGATATCGCAAGTCCTTTCTTCTTGCAGCGGTCTGACTGTACAACCACCACAGACCCTGGTAGACCACCAGATACTCCACAGGCTATCATGCAATAACCCTGCAATGTGCAATATACTGTACTACACAGTCTTTGTTTTTATTGGCTGCCACTGTACTTCCCGTATACCTCAGACTGTTATCATGGTTGAAGAGAGAATCACTGTTGTGTTCAATCTACACTTTTTTATGTGTGCTTGCGTCTATGTTTTTTTATAAATGAATCTACTAACTTTATTTTGGCCTGTGTATCTGTAGTGTCCCATGTGTGCCTGTAACAACATTTCCTTGCTGTGTAACTAATAAAGGATTTTTAATTCTCCTCTTATTTTTGTCCAAAAGATATTAGTATTACATTTATTCATCAATTTCAGCAAAATCTTCAACTCACCTGTAGGCCTACTGTTTTATTTCTTTGCTGAGATATGCATCACATCAGTTAAGAAATTGATGAAATGCTTTGACTCTCGCCCTGAAAGAAGAACACAACTTTTGTTTTTCTGACAGATTTACACTTTCATAGATTCAGATAATTGCTATTCTCCATCCATCCACCAGATGCCCTCTTACTCTCCCACCTGCTCACCTGTTTCCACTTCCCCTCATCAGCCATGCAGTATACAAACAGGCCGTTTTCTTTCTCTTCTTGATTGTCAATGTGGCTTTGTGCTTTCCAGCAGCCTTAACCCTGACTTCTGGAGCCTGCAGATGAAATCCACATCAACCTCAGCTACTAGCTAATGAGGCTATGCTAACAAACTCGGTTGGCTTATAAACTGCTACACATCACAATGTCAGCTATGTTAGCATGCATCTGTTTTGCACAGACATTGGGCTCAAGGCACTGTTGAAACTTAAATCGAGTTTCTCCACTGAGTGAAATAACATTAGTAACTGAAAACACAAGCATTTGAAACGTCGTGGTATTTTGTTATAAATACACATGCCCAATTTCTCGCGGCATTAAATGATCTTTTCTTTGTTTCTTCCTGAATCAACGGACCTGACAGCTAAGTGACAACACGACAGAGAAGAATGTGAGTAAACATTTGATTAACCTCTAGATAAGTTTATGACTGTGTTTAAATCACACTGTCATATTGCTGAAGCAAACACTGTTGAATATGTTTGTAATTTCAGGGAAAATGTTGCATCTTTTGTAAGTGACATTTGAATCCTAACCAACATGGATCAAGTTCCTCATCTGTAAACTGGAAAAGTCAGAGATGATATTATTCTGTGCTTTTCATAAATTGATTTATATTTCCAGTTATACTACACTCTAATGGT
>CALSBZ010045100.1:151745-164395 GCA_943591055.1 Gobionotothen gibberifrons | reverse complement strand
GTCTGACCTCTGGATGCTCAGTGCAGCTGAGACCCCGTCTGACCTCTGGATGCTCAGTGCAGCTGAGAGCAGACGCAGAAGAGACGTTTCCTCCAGAGAGATCAACGCTCTGCTGGATTACCACAACCGAGTCCGCTCACAGGTGTTCCCCCCCGCAGCTAATATGGAGTTCATGGTGAGGGAACGCTGTGGAGAGGGACCAGTGCTGCAATGTAACTAAATACATTTACTCAAGCACTATAAGTACAGTTTGGAGGCACTTGAGTATTTCCAGTACATGCTACTTTATCATTCTAAATTTGGAACCAAGTTTAGGCCAAACTCAACTCGGCATACCACATTCATATTCTGTCCCTTAAACAGCAAAGAAAACACATCTGCCTTTTCATCTGGATATTTCAGATTCTGTCCTAATTTAGAACAAAACATTGACATATTATTGTTGATTGGGAAATCAAAGCCTCAAGCTTTATTACAAAGCTCTATTTCGGGACCCAAATCCCAAAGAAGTCCATTTGGATTTATGATATTATTGTTTTGAATGATTAATTATATGCTATTTTTTATTTTAATGATACACCATGGGTGTTTCTCAATCTCGAGTAAAGCTGCTCCAGAGCCACTATTTCAAGCATACTAGCCTACGTCATCGAGTGCTGCCGAAGGACTGTTCCAATGTCCAGCATACTTGGAATTCTACCGAGCCCGGCGTCCTTCGTAGCGAGAAATTTCGAGGCTGCACATGTGTAGACTCCGCGGTCTTAAAATCCCCACAATGCTTTGCGCACGGACCAATTTCCCCAAATCTGTGGCGGAAAATGTAAGACGGGGCCTCTCATATGACGCACACTTGCTAGCCTGTTCCACTCTTCGTTTTCCAAATGCCAGGAAGTATTCTTGCCTCGCTTCTGAAGCAAGGGACTCGCAAGACGTGCTACCAAGCAAGCATCCTCGAACATTGAGAAACACCCCATATCTCATATAACAACATACTATATTTATACCTTTTATTTTGTAACCTTCAAATGTGAACGCTTTGTTTGTGAGATGGGAAGGTTTTAATGAATGAAAGTGTTCAAGTTAATTGGACCCCGAACCAGAATGAAATGCAGTCCATCTCAAGTGGAAAATTAAACCACACCTGAGCCCAAAAATCTTGAAATGTATTCTGCATCTTAACTAACTTACCTAGATAAAACATGTAACACAAAACTATCCTTATTGGCTTATTTTATGGTATAAAACAGTTCAAATACAGCGGCACCAGATGTAGGTTTCAGTCTTATTAAAACTCTATAGAACAGAGTTAATAATTGTGTTGTTTTCTTACAGTAGAGAGTGAAATGAATGACCCCCTTTATCTCTAATTTCCTCTCTATTCATGTCTCTACAGCTCTGGGATGAGGGACTCGCTACGTCCGCTGACTCCTGGGCCTCACGATGCGTTTGGGATCACGGTCCGACACAAGCCATGAGATACATGGGCCAAAACCTGTCCATCACTACAGGAAGGTATGAAGAATCAGCTCTTGATTTCATGCACTAATACGGTCTTAAAATACTATGACTACAGGTTTAAAATATCCACAAATGCATGGAGCTATTTGTATATGTGAATGACTGAATGTGTGTTGTTTTTAGGTACCAGTCCATCACTGATCTGGTCCGGTCCTGGTACGAGGAGAGGCATCACTTCTCCTACCCGAACAGATGCAGTGGAGCAGTTTGCTCTCACTACACCCAGGTAGATGTCTCGTTTGCACAGAGGGAAAGTTGTAAATGGCTTTTATTAATCCAAAGAGGACTCCATGTTCCCAATGAAACATGTCTAAAGTCATGGTTTTGCTTCTCTGGGATACTGTAACCATACAACTGTATATTCATTACATAAACCTTCTTTCCTACATTTATATTACTATTACTTATATTACCATTTTATTGTATAATTACAAGTTATACAATGAATAAAGCAGCCAACAAGCTGCACCCTCAGCCTAATTAATAATCCAGTCATTTCATGTTTTCAGAAATATTATATTTGGAGATATTTGTGGGCCGGGGGGGATTGTAGAAAATAGTAATTATCCTGGAAAGGGCCATATTTTGTCAGTTAAAGGGGACCTATCATGCAAAATGCACTTTTTTATGCCTTTTATACATAAATGTGCGTCAGGGAACTCACGCAGCGTCAGAAAATAAAACCCTCTCTCTTTTCCTCCGTACCCAAATCTCTAAAAACGGGGGTACAGCGGAGCTGATTCAGATTTGCGTCCGATATGACGTAATATCGGATATGTAGGCTGGCTTTACACCCACGGCCCTATCAGAAACGTTGCTATCAGAAACAATGCCCGACTGTTTTGGACGTAATATGGTCGGTGCATGTTTACATTAGCATCGCTAACACTCAGAGCTAACCTGTACTGGAGAGCATGTGTGTGAAGAAGCAGGAAATAAAAAGGAACTCACCTTGTGGTATAACCGGCAAGAGAGAAAGCCTTTGAGCTCCATACTGTTTCAGAAATAATCTTTGATAATCCATGATATGTTGTTTCATCACCGCAGAATCTGCCGGTAGAATTTCCCGCATGAGCTCAGCCCCCTCCTTTTATTTGTATCATTTTTGTTGTTGTAAAGCTTTATACCCCAAATCAGCACTTTTGAAACAGGAAGTGAAATAGAGGGATATGAGGCATGGCAAGAATGGGTGATCTGTTTGGTATTTTGAGCAAAACACTTCATAGACATATATTTGTATATATCTGAGACCTATGCTATTGCCTAAAAATAGTATGATAGGTGCACTTTAAGATTTCAGATTCAGCCCCCTTAACCCCATCCTAATAATTGACAGTCCTTTACTAAAGATGATATATGAAACATATCAACCCAGATTACTTTTTAAATGCGGAGATGTGCATGGTTTCCTTTTATGGATAAACTATAAGTATCAAAAAGTGTTTTTCTTTTCTCTCAGATGGTTTGGGCGAGCACCAAGAAGGTGGGATGTGCCGTCAGGAAGTGCTCCAACATGAAGGTGTTTGGAAACACGTGGAAGGAGGCGACGCTGCTGGTCTGCAACTACTCTGTGAAGTAAGTCAAGTTTAATAAATACAATTTTAACAGCACAAAACCGGTCTGCACAATTCCTTGTTTTTGAATTTATCAATGGCTTTTCAAGGAGAGAAAACAACTCATTCCACACTGTTGTGCTGGAAATAACTAAGGCTTAGAGTACTTAAGAGTTCAAGTAAAGAATGCATTAGTGACTCACTTACAGATACATGATTGGTTTTATGGGTTTTATTGACAACAACAAGAATATACAATAGTTACAGTATCGTCCATTAAAAGGTATTTGTATCAAACCGACATGCTGAGGGGAAATTCACACATTAAATGTCTTATAGCTAAAATGGGGACATTGCAGAAGCTATGGAAGGTTAAAGTGAAAAGACTAAACTACTGTGAGGAAATGTTGAATATGGTTAATCTACTTGGAGAATTGTAAGCCGTACTCTGTTTGTGGATGTTCTTTTATTGTATTTTTGTTGAATTTGCAAATGTCATTATATTCTTGGTCTGTACTTTAAACTGATTTCTAGTATCTATATATTTTTTTTGCATTATTTTGTAATCTGCTATATGTCTAATGTTGGGGAATGTTCGGTTGTGTTTGTGCAATGTGATACATTTCCTAAAAAAAACAATACATACAAAAAGTAATAATAATGTCTCAGAGCTAATATGTTCATTTCTTTTTTTCAGGGGCAACTGGGTGGGGGAGGTCCCCTATAAGAGGGGGAAGCCTTGCTCTGTCTGTCCGTCAAGCTACGGCGGCTCCTGCTGGAGGAACCAGTGCTCCCCAAAAACAAAACCCAGAAGACTTACAAGACTTTAACACACTGTTTTAATGTGTTTAAATGGAAGAAAACTGTCATAATCCATGTTAAGTCAAGTTTGACGATGTGGCACAGTGGGTTGTGCGATGGTGTTCGGATCAGGGGGTAACGGGTTCAAACCCCACTGCAGTCAGCATGTCGTTGTGTCCCTGAGACACTTCACCCCAAATTGCTCCTGTGGGGATTGTCCACAGTATTGAGTATGTAAGTCGCTTTGGATAAAAGCATCTAACAAGTGACATGTAATGTAATGCCTCCATAAAATGATGCAGCTCTCTACTTACCACTACGTTCAAAGTAAATCTATATTAATGATGTTTTAAAATACATTTTTATATTTTCAGCGCTGTTGATCACTAACAAAATAACCTTTCATAAGTTTCCCATTTTTATATTTTTTATAGACATCCACAGCGATTGTTTGCACTGTTTTTTGATGAATTTGGGTGACGTTTTAAATGCATTAACCCCCCCCCCCCCCCCCTAAATAAATAAGCACTTTTGTTGCACATATTATATTTACTATGATCTTCTAACCTGATGGTGTATATTTTTTTGTTTAGTGTGAAAATCTGTCCAGTCATTCCTGCAGTGAATGTGTTGAATTCACAGTTTGCCTGATGGCTGGATAGTAATTAAGTTATAAATAAATGATGACGCTGTGCTATATATATAAATAAATGCTCCTGCAGGACATTTTCTGTCCTGCATTTCACCTCATTACATCTCTCCATTCAACCCTCGGAGACTTCCTGAGCCATAAAAGAGACTAATGCAACTCTTATGGTCTACATTAAATATGAGGGAATCAGCTGTGCTTCCAACACACACACACACACACACACACACACACACACACACACACACTAATAAACATATACAATATTGGATATGGGAACAATTTTCGCCAAGCAAACAAAGTTCCTCACAAACAAAAGTGTAATGAGCTACAGAGCTCAGCACTTTGAGGATTTAATAACCATTTATCTGGCAGGTCTTGGTTCTAAAATGGAGAGTGGCTGCTGACTCTTCATTTCTGTAATATTATAGTTAAACATAACTGCAACTGTTTTTTTAAAAACTGTATGACTTTCAATCTTCAGGATCACCAGTAAAATGAGTCCACAGAAAGTAAAGTAAATCGTTTTTGAAATAGTTTAATACAATTATTTGCTTTCTTGTCTTGGTTTAAGATGACAAGATGATGCTACAGGAGACAGTTAGCTTAGCTTAGCATGAAGGCTGGAAACCCAGGGAAACTGATAGCCTGTCTCTGTCACTTGTGTGCTTTGTTTTCTCTTGAGGATGGCATCACCAGTTAATGACTCCACAGACAATTAAAGAAATAGTTTAAAAAGAAAATAGTATGACACAATAATTCACATTTTTGTCTACTAGCTAAGAAATAGTCCAGCACATAAAGCCACAACTTTTATCTATGGTGTTTGTGGAGATTAAACAAATAAGTTACAGAGTAATAAGTACGTTTCAGAGGTTTTTATTTGCCTAGCTGTTTCTCCAGGTAGCCTTTAAAGGATTTACCATAAGCTAAACTAAGCTAAGCTAAGCTAAGCGGCTGCAGGCTGTAGTGGCATTGATCCTCTTATTTAACAACAGTAGCCTGCTAGCAAGAGAACAAAAAGTTCACAAAATGTGCTCAAGCAACTATAAATCACATAAAAACACCAGTATTGTTAAAGTAGGTGATGAATCCAGAATATGACGTATCGACGGGATGTAAATCATCATTATTTATGAAAATTACCTAAGAAAATGAGTCAATCTTCCTATGAAATTGGTCAAATGTATCAGATGGAGTTGCATGATGCCACATTAGATGTTATGCAGTTAAGCATGTGGGATATTTCCATTTAGGACAGGAAGTAATGCAAATAGTATTTTTTAATCAGATTTCAGTGGGTTTCCTGACATCCACAGGGGATTTAGGCCCAATTTTATATTTTTCCTTCAGTAAAAACTAAACAGGTGAGGTTACTCATCACAGTTTGCTCGCTGCCACCCTCAGTACATGCTCCACTCCTCCCAGTCTTTTATTTGACTCCCCACCTTCCAGCTTTCCCTCTCCTTTCTGTATAAACTCAGTTTCTTACTCAGCGCTCTTAGTCACTAATCTGTATTTGGAAAAACTGCTATTTGGTGATGAGAAAGAGGGAAAAGCACATAATAACTTAATGTCTATTTGAGTTTCTATCATCATGTTGCCTTAGTTACAGCTGCTATATAGATTGGTGGCCATACGAGCTAGTTACTGTTTAACCTCCCCACCCACATTTGCCCAGATTAGGAAAATCAATAAGATAACAGCGGCAACACTGGCCTTACCTTGCACCAACAACACCCTTCTCACACTACAGCAACCTGCGCCAAACTTCCACATTTTACACCTTATGGTGAGGGAGGGAAAAGTGGATTTAAAACGCATGTTTGAGAGGAAGCAGAGGACGACATGGTCAATGTAAACACACAAGTCGCTTCAAGTATGGAACCTCCATTTGGTGAGTACACACTTTTTGTTTTTATCAACGCAGTAAGAGAAAAGAGGTGTAGTGTGTGACAGCTGCTTGGTTTTTTCTTTCTTTTTGGCCGGTTTGTGCAGCATCTGTTTGGCTCCAGAGCTCTGCTGGATCACAACAGAATCAGAAGAGGGGAAATAATTATCATCGCCATTTGTGTCTGCCTTTTTCACACGGCTGTAATCCAGGAGGTGTGTCAGAGATATGGAGGTTGTTAAAAGAGGCCATGGGAGCCGAGCCTGATGGTGATGATGAAGGCTTTGAGCTGTCGGAGCAGTGAGGTTACAGGAAGATTTTAAAGTATTTGAGCTTGATGTTGTTGAATACAAGAGGGAGTTTTGAGAAGCTGCATATTGGAAAAGGCAGATGTACTTTTCTCCTATCTAAAATATTCTCTTTGTAACTGAAAAGCCTGATATATGAAACTTTGATAAAGCTAGGATACAAAGCAATCCCCATCCCTTACATTTGTCTTCACACATCGCTGCTACAGACAGTGTTTCCCCCCTGTGTGATGTCTGTTTTGAATCTCAATGAACGTGAAGGCCACTGTGCACAGTACTGCCTCTCACACCAGCTTTCTAATACAGCAGTTGATGGAGGTTTTGTTTTTACTCCTGTGGACATTCATTGAATGATTTGCATGTTACAGTGGGACCAGAAGATGCAAATATTACAAAGCTCGGGCAAAATGAGAAGTATGATCATACAAGAAATGGCTTATACACATTCAACATAACGCATCGGTGAAATGGGTTACAATCAACATAAGAATATCAAGACATGACCCACCACACTAAGATCTGATGATTTACGAAACATTGCCCACTAATAACATTTAACTGTTATGAAACACATAAAGAGGCCAACAGATTAGTATACATAATGTTCAGAGGACATCAGAAACAGAATCAGAAACACTTTAATCATCCCAGGGTGAAATTGGCTTTCGGGGCATTTTTAATTAATAAAATAAAATAAATTATACAAACATAACAAAAAATGTGTAATACAAGATAAAATAAGATTTATAAACATAAACAATTTAAGTAATATAGCCAATAAAGGTAGTAAGTAATCAAATGTATAAAGAATTTAAAATGTTCAGGTTGATATCAGTATGTAGTGTCTCTACTGTGACATGTCTCCATGCTTTAATGTTCAAAAAGCTCTTTATTTTTCTCATACTGCCTGTGCTGCAGCACCTCTTTTCACCCTCTGTCTGGAAACAGAGCCCAGTCTGCTCTGATTGGTTAGCTGGCCGGCTCTGTTGTAAGTCAACTACTTAAAGATGTCCCGCCCCTTACCCCTAGATTCCACCGGGTCCGTTTGCGTCGCATAACGGCTGCGCCGCGGTTTTGGTCCCGCCTCCTCCGGCGCCATACACTACCGGGCGCGTTTCAGAAGCATTACAGAAGCGGAGCGTCTTGCCTGCCGGCTCGTAGTTTTTGTTGATTTGGGCATATTTCCTGGACAGGCTACTTTGTACAGAGTTAATAATAATTGTAATATCCCAGTTATAAACGACATGACTCAAAGATATGTTGCTGTATTTTAGTGGTAAAAAAATGCATTCATCATCATAATTATTCTATAAATATAATTTACACAGTGCCTGTAAACCGGAGGAGAACGCTGGCATTTCTCCTCCTACTTGAAAGACTACGGAGGGATAGGGTCTGCAAATTAGTTTATTTTGGGGATGGGCCGGAGGCTGTCACCGGTCCACTTCCTGCCCACCGCCTCTGCAACGCCTCGCGTCGAGTCGAAAAATAGACTTCAATCCTATTTCGAGCAGAGCCCAGCGGCGAGACGCTTCTGGGTTAGGGTTAGCCGTAACGCGTCTGGTGGAATAGCACCCATTGACTAGAGTGGCCGCGATCCTTGCGGACGCCGCGGCACAGCCGTAACGCGACGCAGACGGACCCGGTGGAATCTAGGGGTTAGCCTATCATGTACAATGTGTTGGAGCGCTAGCAAAAAATTAAAAAGTGTTACATAGTGATGTCACTATATTCCAGAAGTAAACAAAAGAGTCCAATGGAGGCGTTTCAGGCACCCTAACCCTAAATACTAACATTGATATTTGTTATCTTAATCAGCTTTATCCTTTAGATTTGATGCAATAGAAAGCAATCAGCTGACAATGTATGTGTATTGTATGTATTGACCATACTGTGGGACCCTGTTTTTAAAAATAATGATTATAGCATTGGTCACCTCTTTGCCTTCTTCATCCCTGAGCAGAGCATGGTCTCACCTGCTTTGCATTGTTTTTGAGTACAGTAGCAACTTTGTTTTTTATCCATATTCTCAACAAATCTTCCAAAACCAGGACGTTTATGTTACAAATGCATTCTTTGGCAGCTGCCTACACTAAGCCTCTTTTTGGCCTGGATTGGTTTATAAAGTGCTTCTTTGTCCAAACAAACTGTAAGTCACTGTTCAGTTTGCTGCAAGTCACTGTTCAGTTTGCTGCAAGTCACTGTTCAGTTTGCTGCAAAACTGTGCTGACATTAAGACCCAAGCAGGCGATACATATTCAGCACTTTCTTCAGATTATAGGTGCCACTTTAAATATGATAACGAAGGCCTAATTTCCACAAAATCTGAGTTATTTCCTGTACCAAAACTGTCTCTTTTTAAATAATGTGCAGAGAAAAGCTTTTAAACGGTCCTATTAGCAATGTAACTAACCTCGTGCAACACACATTGCTTGTGTCAGACATATGGGATTAATGGCCCAACGGTCACAACCTGGACAAACTCCCGAGCTGCGCTGTTGGCAGAATCACTTTGTGAATGTAAACATGACAGCAGCCGTTCAACAGATCCTCAGCAGAAATCTGTTTGCCTTCAGAGCTGAATGACCCGACGGAGGCCCCTGATACACACCGTCTGAGTTAACACGTCTAATAAAAACCTCTGCCTGTCAAGACAGCAAGGTCTCTCAATTTTGTATAATGTTGGTCATATATGATGCACGTTGCTGTGTGGGACCTGATGAAGATTTGGCATGAAGAAAACACATTAAGAGTACCTCAAATGTGCTAAACATTGCAACGTTTGTATTCAATGTTTTGAACTGAAAGTAGTGAAAGAGATATATGAAGATATTTGACTTCATTTGCAAAAGCATCATCATTTGACTCTAGTACTAATAGTACTGTA
The DNA here is from genome assembly GCA_943591055.1 of Gobionotothen gibberifrons. Lineage (NCBI taxonomy): Eukaryota > Metazoa > Chordata > Actinopteri > Perciformes > Nototheniidae > Gobionotothen > Gobionotothen gibberifrons. The sequence goes on along the minus strand of CALSBZ010045100.1, from coordinate 154,788 downwards.
CTATCAGCTAAAAGTATAGGCAGCAAAATGCCAGTCAGTGTTATATATACAGATGCATTCATAGGTTAGCAAATTCTTTCCATTTGAGATTTTAACGTTGGAGCAAGTAGTTTATAAACTGCTGGCACGTCCATTTATTTATTTTCTATTGGTTTGGAGCTTTTGATCGTACCACATGATCATCTTCATGAAAATTGCAAAATCGTACTTTTCGCTGTACACTTAAAACTTAAATTACTGTGTTATGATAAATGCATAATTGTATCTATCAGCTGGTAAAGGTTGAGCTCATTTTAAATACTTTATATATATATTATTGCAATTTATCTTGCTAGTCAATCGGGGCCAACTGGACTAAAACAAAGCGTAGAAGTATTACATTTCATTTAATTACAATAAGCAATAAAACTGAGCAACAAGAAACCTTCTGGTAACTTTGCTTAAAAAACAGCCAAACCATTTCAAGATTAAAGAGTCCTATTGAAAATTCCTCAGCTAAAAAAGTGAAATTGAATATGAACTTTAATTAAAAATATGATCTAGCTGTACCTCAGAGGCAGAAATCTCCATTAGCATTTTGTTAGGAGCATAGGTATTACACACTGTTCACTTAACACCATTAATCCGGGTGTTCAAGTCTCCAATCAAATCTCATTGTGACAGGCATTAGGGGGATTATCCCCGGCGCGTTGGGCCCTTACAGCCGGCCCTGGCCCAACAGCAGCACTATCCAGGGACAGCCTCTTCTCCTCCAGCCGGCCTCAGCCTGGCCGGGCCCCAGAGAGCCGCCGAGGCTCAGGGGCCTCCTGTCCGCTGGCCGGTCCACTGTCAGGCCCACTGTCAGGCCTTCAGAGGGATGTACGGCCAGGATGGGACGCTGCACTTCACAGACACAGGTAAAAGTGATGGAAACACAGAGAGAGAAGGCTGGGAAGTTCAGGAACCGGTGTGTGTGTAGATTATTCCAGAAGCGAGGGTGAGGGTTTTAAAGAAGTAAAGCCGCTGCACGCTGAAGTACAATTCAAAAAGTGAAGCTTGACTTTTTTTGTTTCTCCCACAGAAAGCAGTTATTCATGTTTAATGTGAAAGTTCTTGTTTTTACTGTGAAGAAATAAGCAGGTTTCCTCTTGCACAGCAACAGCAGTAACAGTTCCCTTCAATTTCTACTCTGATCAGCAAATAGTTGACAGTGACAGGAAATATTGCATGTCCAGCTTCATTAATGTGATTTTTTTTACAGAATACAGTTGAGAAACTAAGAACAGCAAGTTAAGCAACAGTTCCTTTTGGGATTCAACGTCCCGCTACATCAAATCAAGATCAGACTTGAACCTAAGCCCTTTAAAGTTCTCGACATCCCTAGTGTTGAGTGTGTTTCCTTGTTCAAAATGCTGCTTGAATCTTTAAAAGAAGTGAGTTGCAGGAGTGGAAAGCTCTAGATGTTGACTGTTTACAAGAGATGCTTCATTGAGGAAAATGCTTAATTAATCTTTTAGCCTACAATTTCGTTAAAATCCCAATTATTGGATGCTCTGCATGCAGTATTTAGGATGCATGGTAAATCAGTAATTCAGCATTCAGCTCAAAACACGTGAGCCTGGTTTGCTGCTGTGAGTTGGATGTGTTGTGCCGTGTGTCCACATGAGGGCAGTATAAGTAGTGATTTCATTTGTACTGGCAGTGGTAAAAGGTTACCGAGTCCACTCAAGACTCAAGGTTTAATTTGAGCTACTTAGTGAACAAGAACAAATTACATTAACCACACATAATTATAATTTCAACCAGTTTCCAGTTATCAGAGTATTTCCATTTCTTGCTACTTCATACTTTTACTGCTCTACTTAACATGTCAGCTGGAAATGTTGTGCTTTTACTCCAGGGCATATATCTTATAGCTGCAGCTTCATTTTTATTCACATGCAAAACTTATACATAATGTTGCAATGTCATGGATTCAAGTACCCAGCTGTTTATAATAGTTCAAATTAGCTTCACCTTGACCAGCTACAAAATGTAAATGATCTTTTATTGTTCATTTAACATTAAATTGAAGAATCCAATATAAAATATATAATATTATAATCCTGCACAATGCTTAATATCTTTGGGGGGGATTTAGTGTTAATTCAAGATAAAATGCATCTTGTTTTTTTTTACTTTAACTCAAGAAGGAACACACTACAGCAGAGGCCTGTGGCACACTTTGAATGCTCATGCACATTTTGCTGACATGTTGTGCTTTTATTTACCATTTTAACTTGTATGAAGTATTAAATTACGCTGTGGAGTTGCGTGTTTCTTCCATAAAATAGAGAAAGATTTGATTGACCGTTGACAGGCCTATGTTTAAACCGTCCAAACAAAAGTCTGGGTGACTGAAGCCAGACAAACAATGATTATGTGTCTGCCTTCTGGAATGGAGTTGAATTGAACGTATTTTGACAGGAAAAAATGCAAGTTAGCATAGTTTGAAGCCAGAAAAGGAAACTGATAAGCTGCACAGAGTTTACAGCTATAGTGTTCCCCTCTTGTCCTTAGTTTGTTTTCTACATGTGTAATGTTGTCACAATTAATCAGATTTCAATGTAAGACGCAGCCCTCTTTCAAATCAAATCAAATCAAATCAAGTTTTATTTATATAGCACATTTATAAACGATTTTTGGTCGAGCCAAAGTGCTGTACATATAATAAAAATAGCCTACAGTAGAGACACTTTACAGCTAATACAACAGCACAGTTTGTTCAGAATATCAGTATGAGAAAAACGACACCCTCTGTCCTTAGACTAAGGTCGTGCTCTGACTCCCCTAATATTTAGTGCCTTGTTATTGAAGCTGTGGAGGTTAGATGCGTATCGATCGGCTGCAGCTTGAAGGGCCTCAGAGAGAATCAGAGAGATAAGAGCTGCTGACGGAGGGGATCGGGCCTGCAGTCAAAATGAATTCTCAGCAAAACACAGTTAATGATTACAGCGCCTTATCACCCGCTGTGATTGATTTACGTCTTGCATGAGTTTTTGTGTTTATTGATGCAATTGTTTAC
>CALSBZ010045100.1:117259-146745 GCA_943591055.1 Gobionotothen gibberifrons | reverse complement strand
CAAAACAATGTTTATAACTGTTTACATTTTAAATTAGATAGAAAGATATAAATGTTTATCAATGCACTCCCCTAGGACATACTAATATTAAATACTAATTAAATGAATTATTAGAAATTATTCGACCAATCATTCATTAGTTTACACATCAGTTATACTTTGTGTGAGTTATAATAGTTGACAAATACATAATGAAACAATATAAGTAGGACTGGTTTAATTTAAGTATTTCTGTCGAGAATTTTTCTAATTTTGTTCGACATTACATAGTTAAACCGGATGATTTCACAAAAGACATAATGATCCTGGAAATGTAAATGTTGAGGCTCTTTGTGTTTTTAGGTTGATCAAATTTGCATTTATATTAAACCACTTAATCGTTACATTTAACTTTTAACTCAACCTATAGTCTGCCTATCACATCTTTTAGTTTGTGAATGGTGTTTATTCCTACCATTAACAAACACTGTGTTGTTCATGCTACCATTACATTCATTTAAAATTAGCTGAGCAATATTTCTAAATACTTAATGACCATTAAATAAATTCCTCTTGTTGTACAATCACTGTAATACATCATTACGTTTTTAATGATTTCAAACCCAAGTGACACTGTAGGTCTACAGTAGAAGAGCTTATTCAAACCAGCTGCCTTTCCAAAAACAAGTGTTGAGCAACTCAGAATTGCATTTTCACAAACAATAAAGTCTTTTACATAAAGGCATCACTTCGCTTAAGCAGGAGTTATTTCCTCTGCTAGTTATGCAGGAATTAACTCAGATTTACCAGCGATGTGTTACACACCGGTGTAGGTCTGAATATGACTTTCGTAAAGTAGAAGTACTACTGTGTAAGAAGACTTTGTAACAAGTAAAAGTCCTGCAATCAAACCCAAAAGTACAACATAATTGACAACATCACTTACTTTAAGTATAAGTACTTATTTTACAGAAAGGACCCTTTTTAGATTACCATAGATTACACATCATCAGAAGCATTTCAATCAAAAAGAAAGACCTTATATTGTGTGTCATAGGGCATTCATTGATCCAAGTGTATTTGTTTGTTTGTGGTGAAATGTAGTTCATACCATTTTGTTTAGTCTTGGAGTCTTGCTCCTATGTAAAAGGAACTGGGTCACAGTGTCTTATTATCCGCCAATGGCTGCCACATGAATGTAGGAGACTGTCTCTCTGTGAAATATAGTGGAGTGGAAATAGAAAGTAGGTTACGATAGAAATGCTCAAGTATAACTACCTTAAAAAATGGTCTAAACTACATAAAAAACTGCTCAAGATTATGTTAACTGCTCAAAACTACCTTGAAACTGCTCTAGAGTACTTCAGTATATGACTTTGGGTTTCCCTGCAGACACTTGAAGATAAGCTGCACCTTCATTTTGTCTTTATAACGTAATGCAGCCGCTGTAAATCTGTGTGCATGTGAGAACAGCATGCACCAGAAAGTGCTGGCTGTAAAAGAAAAAGCCGGTTTAATGTGGTGAAGTAGTGATTTGGCAAAGGATTGAACTGATTTAACTCTCTTGGAGAGATTGTTTATCTATTACTGGCGAGAGGACCCAGGAGATATGTCAGATATCAAACCAGGACTATCTCTAGTCAAAAAAAAGAAACAACCCTGTGAATCACCATTGAAGGCTTAGCTAGTTAACCATCAACCACAGAGACACTCCACCTCTCAGCACGCGAGGGAGAGGGCTGTCAGTCACTGGGCTCCTCTCTGACACCAGTGGGTCCCCATCAGCCTCCACTGGGACAGGTAACCTTGTTAGTGGGCGGAGCTAAAGGCCGAGGGGGGGGTTAGTGGAGGTGTGAGAGGAGAAGAGGAGGAGGAGGGGGGGGACATTAGCTTCTTGGACAAGTCTTTCTGCCCCTCTGTCAGGTAGTTGAGAATTTGTTTGTCCAAAGCACTAGCAGACATGGACATGGCAGACTACAGCGAGGCTCTGGACCCAGCCTACACCACGCTGGAGTTCGAAAACATGCAAGTGCTCCCCTTGGGCGCAGGTGAGTCACATATATGCAACCCTGGCGTTGAACTTTGAAACTTTTACTGATTTAAAACTTTGGTCAGGAGAGGACTGGCGTTAGGGTTATAAAGGGTTATGAAAAGATGAAAGGGGTCATCTGTCCATCTGGGGACGACCCCGAGCAGTGGTCTTCTTTTTATTTGTTTTATCACCTGGATAGTAAAACATTAAGGGGCTTTGATTCACGAGAATCTGCTTTATTCTCAATCCACTCTGTCCATTTGGTCTGAAGCATGTTTGAGCTTGTGGAGATTTGAGACTGGATTTGATATTCATCCTCTGATGAAGCAGAGTCTCATGATCTCCTGTTACGAACGGTCTGTTCCCACAGAGGTGAAAGTGAAGAACAAGGGGTTCACAGTGACACCAACTTATTTTAATATGCAGTCTCCCATGAAGTGTGGCTGTGATCAATTCCCACAAAAGGGAAGGACATTACTTACCACCCCTTTTTCTCCTCAGTTACATGTTTCTATATTTCGTGATTCATCCTGACATCTTTCATCTATACCATGACAGACTCTATGGTTGATTGATTGTCTGGTGACTGTGAGAAAAAAAAAACTGTCTCGGGTGATTGCCTTTTTTTTTTTTAAGAGGCAATCAAGCCGACATCAATTACGCTCTGTTGACTCTGTGTGAGCCACTCAGGCAGGTAACAGATCCTTGTGAAGGCTGTTTTTTAATCAGGCTGATCAATGTATTCACTATGAGTCGTTCACACCTTCTGAAATCTGTCAATCAGAACCATGTGCCATCCAAATAAGCTTTTTGAAACACACTCTTCCTCTGGTTTTGGTGTTGAAACTGATCTTTTGAGACACGTATTCTCCCTCTCTTAGACTCCTCTCCGACTGAAAGTGCCACCATGAACTCCAGCGGCCACCTGGGGGTGGGCAGCCTGTGTGCCATCTGTGGAGACCGAGCCACGGGCAAACACTACGGGGCCTCCAGCTGCGACGGCTGCAAGGGCTTCTTCAGACGCAGCGTCCGCAAAAACCACATGTACTCCTGCAGGTGAGGACAGATTATTTGACTGTGACTGAAGCAAAGCGTTGCACATGAAGCCCTGCCAACTGATGTGTTTGTGTGAGTGAAAGAGAAACCAAATAATGAACAAGTTGTGTCGGTAAATTGGCTTTAAATACTGCAAGAAAAAGAAGCCTATGTCTTCTTGGGCTGCAACTTATCTACAGATGATTATCTTGACTATTCAATTCATCTTTTTGCTTTAAAATGTCAGAAAAAAGTGCCAGTTATAATTTTCAAAAATGCAAATTGATGTCCTCAAAAGTTTGACCAATGGTCTTAAATCCAAAGATTTTCAGTTCACTTTGAAGAGAATAATGAAATCATCACATTTTAGAGTCTTAAACCTGCCATTTTTAAAGCATGTTTCACTTAAAAGACAACTCTTTCATCATCAAAATTGTCCCCAATTAATTTCCGGTCCAGCTTTTATCGATTTATTCTTTTTGCAGCTGAAATTGCTTCACTCCTCCATGTTCTTTTTTGATTATTTGACAGCACAAACAAACCTATTCCACTTCATTTCCAGGTTCAACAGACAATGCATTGTGGACAAAGACAAGCGAAATCAATGCAGATACTGCAGACTGAAGAAATGCTTCAGAGCCGGCATGAAGAAAGAAGGTAGGAGCCCTTTTTTCATGTTTTCAAAGCAGGCTGACTGAATCTATGAAACTCAATCTATGTGTTTTGGTGACAAACACAGAAGAAGAGAATTTCCCATTAAATCAGTGCTGAGTGTGTGTGAGCTGTCCCCGCTGAATTGACGTGACTCGTCTGAGTGTGTTGCAATCGAGTAGTACTTTGTTAATGTTCACTCGATGGAGCGCCAGAGTCTCTAACCAGCTTATGCTGAGCAAACATTTCCGGGCAATAATAGCCATATACTGATAAACATGACAACCTTGGAAGACCTATTTTTCTTCTAAATGACTCTGCGTTCCTGAACAGATATGGAGATTTCATTGTTTTTTTAAGGCTTAAACTGCATGAAAGTGGCATTATTTTTCGCAACATAGCAATGATACTATAAATCAGTGTGTGTTTCAGCTGTGCAGAATGAAAGAGACAGAATCAGCACCAGGAGATCCAGCTATGAAGACAGCAGTTTACCATCCATCAATGCACTCATCCAAGCAGACGTACTGTCAAGACAGGTAAGACTAAATCATGTGTGGGAATCACATCCAACATGTGTTTGATCACCTGCAACAAGGCATCCAATGACTCAACATCTGTGCATCTAGATCACCTCCCCTGCTCCTATACTGAACGGCGACATAAGGACCAAAAAGATCGCCACCATCACAGACGTGTGTGAGTCCATGAAGCAGCAGCTGCTGGTGCTGGTGGAGTGGGCCAAATACATCCCAGCCTTCTGTGACCTGCCCCTGGATGACCAGGTAAGACACACACACACACACACACACACACACACACACACACACACACACACACACACACACACACACACACACACACAGTACATAGTTGTTTAGACACTGGTCACTCATCAACCAGTCAAAAACCATAGTGTGGCTGCAGGGTGCAGACTCCGAGGATATGCACTTCCCAAATAAATAAAATGGAGTAGAAACAAAGCAAATGCATTAGAAAGCAAGTCTCTTAAAGTTTCAAATCTCAAACTCTACAACCAGTTAATGTATTTAATCCTGCGTTAGAATACGATGAGCTGGTTTTAAATATATTTCCCTCCTCGGAAAATGAAGTGCTGAATCATTAACAGTGAGATCACCAGGCCTTAGTAACTGATTTGCTGATGTTGTATCAGTGAAGGAGCCGGTGTCTTCTGCCACGGTTTAAAATGTCTTCTTTTGTCAGTCCAAAACTCAAAGATATTCACTTGAGTATATAAGAGAAATCCCTCTACTTGAGAGGCTAAAAACAGCATGGCATGAAGATTACATTTACGTTTGATCAATTACAAAATAGTTGGCGATTATATTCTGTCAATTGGCTAGTCAGCTATTTGTTTCAGCTTTAATACAATACATACAACACTAAACTATTTAAACCATGTAGAGCATTGCAGAGTTATTATCACTCTAATAAGTAAATGAATGAACTGTGTTTCAGGTGGCGTTGCTGCGAGCTCATGCTGGAGAACACCTCCTGCTCGGCGCTGCAAAGAGGTCCATGCTTTACAAAGACATCCTCCTATTAGGTACGACTGACACTTTAAGGAGTGCTTTACCACACACTCATATTGCCCAATTCTGTTACAAAAAAGCATTCTCTTATGATGGAACCAAACAAGAAATGTGATGCTCCTACAGGAAATGACCACATCATTCCCAGAAACTGCCCGGAGCTGGAGGTGGGCCGGGTAGCTGTGAGGATCCTGGACGAGCTGGTGCTTCCCTTCCAGGAGCTTCAGATAGACGACAATGAATACGCCTGCCTTAAAGCCATCGTTTTCTTTGACCCAGGTACTGCTACTGACTTTTATTTGGATTCCACTTTTCAATCTCCAACATGTTCCAACTCATTAACACACTTCTCTTTGTAAACCCCTCTGAATGTTTATTCGCCCACAGACGCTAAAGGTCTGAGTGACCCTGGAAAGATCAAGCGGATGCGATACCAGGTGCAGGTCAGCCTGGAAGACTACATCAACGACCGGCAGTACGACTCGCGGGGACGCTTCGGGGAGCTGCTCCTGCTGCTGCCCACGATACAGAGCATCACCTGGCAGATGATCGAACAGATCCAGTTCGTCAAACTCTTCGGCATGGCCAAGATCGACAACCTGCTGCAGGAAATGCTTCTCGGAGGTGAGCTCTTTTACATCATGGGTAACCAACCGTGACTTGAGAGGACTGTGGCTTTCTTTGTGTCTGGTTATATATGCTGATAGTGAATTAAGACTGACAGTATGTTTGTGTGTTTTGTCGCCAAGGTTCTGCAAACGAAGCTCCGCACGCACCTCACTCTCTGCACCCTCACCTGGTTCAGGAGCATCTCGGCAGCAATGTTATAGTGACCAGCAACATCCCATCAGCGATCCATAACGGTCAAATCTGTAAGCAGAAAGTCAACTGTTGTGGCCTTTAAGATTCATGCTTCAGCTGCTTCCACTGCCCTTTACTGTTCGAAAACAGACTGAGTTTGATCAGTGAAATCAGGAAGATTAATCCACTCAAAATCAATCATATCTGAATGAACACAGACGGTTGAATCTCTGAGCTACATGTGCAGCCTGGTCGGGTAGCTGGAAGGACAAACAAGCTTGGCAGAATAATCCTCTAAATTCTTCATGGAAACTAATCTGGCTTATTTTGTCAAAGAAAACGTCTGTTATTCTTTCTAAACATGTTTAATGCTCTGAGAAATGTCACAAAAGTGCTTACTTCTTTATCTGTGTTGCACCCAAATCATGTTCTCCCACAGAATGGTAAATATACACCTGCTTATGCGGCAGTTTTCTCCCTCTAAGTCACTACTGTTTCTTTCTGTGTTCCACTTTTTCAGCCACTCCTGAAAGCCCAATCCCGTCTCCACCTACTGCCTCCAGCTCTGAACATTATAAACTGCCTCAGGGGGTCATAGCCACCGTGCCCAAGCAGCCGACCTCCATCCCTCAGCCTACTATTACAAAGCAGGAGGCCATCTAACAGTCCTCTGAACCCTTGTTCCTTCAGTTTTTTTATTGTCTTAAACCAGGGTTTTTATATGTAACTTTATACATAATCAGCATCGAAGCTGTTAACCTGTCTGAAACAATAAAGTTGCTTTATATGTAGAATGTAATTGCAAATATGTCCCTTGCAGATTGCTGTTTGTCTCCAGGGATGTATTTGTTCTCACATGCAGCTGCAGTTAAGCTCAGTGAACGCCAAACAAAACTCAAGGCATCACAAATATCCTATTGTTCTGTAAGGTCGATACAAAAAAAGATGTCCATTGTTGTAAATATGTAGTTTATTATTGGGCAACATCACTTCCTTCAGCATGGCCTCAGTGTGTGCAGTCATGTTAGACGTGATGTCAGTATTTTATGAATGTTACAACAGGCCTTACATTGTTGTGTATGTAGTGTTGCACAGTATTTTATTTTATGCTCATTAGTGCTAAAAGTGTGTCAACTCGTTGTCAGGAACTTAGGAATTCTTCATTTTATCAACGCTAAATGAAATCACTTGAACGACCTCATCTTTTATGTGACAGGATTAAAATACATTTGGTTTGTTTTATTTACTGGAAAATACATTTAAACATGTAAGGTAGAAATTGTGAACTCCATGGTGCCACTTTGTAAAAGTCACAGGCAGACACACTAAAGAAGTTTCCCAATAATATGTTGTAATGGTTTTGGAAAATATATATTATATTTTTTGTTTAGTACCTTGTCATGGTATTAAACTGTGCCTCATAACCTGTACTGCCTTACACACATAGCATTGTTTCGCCTTACAATGTGAAGATGAATTAATAAATCTCAAGGTCTATTTTTACATTGCATTTTGTACATTTCTTTATATTATCAATGTTTGTAAATGGGATAAAACATATTCTGACAACTTAATAAAGATATATGACACGTTGGAAAAACAATAGTCCGACGTGGCAGTGGTAGTTCACTGATAGCCTCAGGTTGCTTCAGACTGATACAGTGCCATAAAGTCATTACAGATACTGTAGCAGTGATTCAAACAGAGGGAGGGGGGTACTAAGATATCTATATTCCAGTTGAATAAGTGTAATATATGATCAATTATTAATGATTAGTTCGTAGTTAATATCAACGTGTTGCATTTAGCATAGCTTACATTGACACAACACAAAAAATGTAAGACTTAAGAATCAAAGTCACCATTAAAAGACATCAAAGATAATGTTTTTCTTTGCAAAATACATTTGAATACAGTACTGTAGTTAGATGTAGTATTTTTAAGAATTCATTTTGTAATTTTAAGTAGAAAGCATACCTGGCAGATCTTGAGACGTGACAGTGATAAATGCTGTGCAATATGAAGGCAAACTCTGCCATCTAGCGTAATGAAGTGTAGCCTACTTGAGCCATGTGATCCACTGGGCATGTCAGCAGCAGGAGGTTTTCATGATGTCATAAAATGAATTTACTAGAAAGAAATGGTCAAAAACAGATATAACAATCTGCAGGAAGAACAGCTCCACGCAGTATGCATGGATTAAACCGTACCCTGCCAAAAAAGGGTCTATTTTTCTTTAAATGCCATCTCGCAAAGTGGTTAATATAGTCCTTAGATTTTAACCAGGTATCAGTACTTTAATGATGGTAATGAGCAACATGTGATGTCCAAAGGCACTGACGCCAATACATATAACAGTGGAATGTAGTGTTTGTTTTAGCAAGTGAAATCTTCCCACGTCAGTTTCATTTGTTAAATTACCAAACCAAGAGGCTTATAAGTTAACACCCACTAAAGGAACAACAAAATGTGTACGACGAGGTACTTTTCCCCAAGTTTTTAGTGGCTAGTTTCCAATGGGCTCTTGAATGCAGCATTAATGTCATAAAAAACAACAGACGTGAAACCATGCGTAAATCTGGAACGCCCTGCGTCATCAGCCAATCACATGTTTGATTGTGGACCAATGAGAGAGCACCATCCCTCTACCCGGAAAAAGGATTTTCCTGACAGGTCGGTAGTGATTTTTGTTTTTTTTCTGGTCGCAGCGTCTCTGTGATGCATTTTTATCTCTTGCCAATGGATGCTCATAAAAGCCACCTATGTGTGTCCTTGTCGGTTAATATTTAACGCATCTCCGGGTTGGTATTCAGTCCTTATTCTGACTTTAGTTGTGTCGCATCGGTTCTGCTCAGGATGCGGTTGTTTTAGCTAGTCTGTGTCAATGCTATACACAAACATGTAGAGATGCATGCTTTCCTTACCTTTCTGAGGTATCAAGAGACTTATTATTTCTAATATATGTTCTCCAGTTAAGGCAAAGTGATATCAAATGATGTTAACTATGTATGCAGCAGTGGAGGATGTGTTCATATCCTTTACTGAAGTACTACTAATAACTCACTGTGTACTGTACTCCATTACAATTCAAAGTCATGCATTAGAAACCATACCCATTACTGCCCAAATACTATGATGAATATGATATGGCAAAAATCCACAGCACTTGTTGTGATTGGTCTAAAGACAGATGTGATTTGGGCAGGTAACAGGAATTTAAATATTTTAGTTACAGGCACAAACGTACTGGTTGCGCACTGAAATATTCCCTGTCAGTGTTTACTAATATACGTTTTTGGATTAATATTACTGCCTTATTAATATGTATTTTTCATTTTACTGCTTTAGCTGTTGAAGAGTGTGTTTATTTTAACTTTTGTTAACATTGTTGGTCGTTTTATCTAAAACAATGTATCATATCCTCATCCTATTTTTGTCGCTGTTCTGTGAGAACCATATTTTCCGTAATACTCAACTCTTCATCCTTCTAATGAGTCTTTCTTTAACTGTGTTCATAGCCTCTGTGTGCCTCTCTCATATACAGTATGTCTCTGTCCAATTAGCTTCACCCAGTCAGCCCATGGCCGATCAGCATGAGTCCATCGATCTCACGTCTCCTCCCGTGGACTCGTCAGCAGCTGCAGGATTCAGCTGGTTCCCTGCGCCCCCCCCACCCATGTACTCCTGCACGCTGACCCCCGAGCTGGTGCACAAAGCACGGGAGGAGCTCCAGGAGAAGCCAGAGTGGCGTCTGCGGGACGTCCAAGCACTGAGAGACATGATTCTGAAGGTACTCGTATAAACATAATGCAATATCATTCAGTAACTGTTGAAGCAGGACAAAGTAGTTTAGTGGAACCTTACATTAAAATACTTTATTAAATAACTCCAAAAGCTGAATTAACGTTAAATTGCATATTTCATTTAATAAATCATAATAAGGCACTATTCTTGTACAGTTGTTAGTTTGGGAAATGTAATGAACGGAAGAGAAGCAAACTCATTAGCTCTATACGTAGCACTTCAAAATGTCTGAATAACTTGATGCCAATACAGTTGCATTATTTAAGGTCTTTTTGAAGGTTTATCTACTTGCAGGATTCTTGCTAAAGTAGGTGGTTTTGGATCAAAAAGGTCAGCTTGATGAAGTGAAATGTAATATAATGTCAATCATGTTCAATACATTCTGGGAATCCTAAATGGTGAAAGGGATTCTTATTTAATAGTTCATTGCAGCCCTAGCAGCTAATTAGCTTTCCAATTGCAACATAATGTTTTCGAACAAATCTGGAACCCAGGAGAAGCGTGTGAGTTTAGCATTGGTATTGGCGATGGTCTGCACTCACGAGGTGTATCGTGTTTTATTTCTGAACTTTCTTTTTTTGACCTCACTCTGCAGGAGCAGCCCAACCTCAGGACCCGGCTGGATGACGCCTTCCTGCTGCGCTTCCTTCGGGCCAGGAAGTTTGACTACGACCGTGCCATGCAGCTGCTGCTCAACTACCACGCGGGTCGGAAAGCCTGGCCCGAAGTGTTCCAGGACCTGAAGCCGTCCACAGTGAAGCACGTCCTGGACCTGGGCTTCCTCACAGTGCTGCCACAGCCCGACCCCAGCGGGAGATACATCCTCTGTCTACGCCCAGGTGCTCCATCTTTATTACAGTTTCATAATGAATGAACCATTTAACTGTCAAACAACCTCTGGTCACATGGGCCCCGTCTCAGGTCGACTATTTTCATTTCCCCGCTCCTCGGTCCTCGGTCTCACCGGAAGTTGATTTGTCTGCGCCATCTTGAGTACCGTCCCATGGCTCTTATTTCTGCTGGAGGAGCGAGGAGCGATAATGGAGGAGCGATAACCGAGGAACCACCAGACCATCCTCCGATGAAATCCTCAGATACTCGCCCCGCCCCCTTACTGTGTATCGCTCACTGATTGGACGATGCAGCCCATGCACTGATCTCATGCTTCTTGACATGAGAGCAGTTTTCCAGCGGAGTGAAGAAAATACATGAAACTCACGAGAGTCACTCCTCAGTTTATCCAGTGTTTTGTTTAAATGAATGTATCATTTAGTTACAAATATGTGATTTATCTGAACCACAAAGTGGTCAAAAATCTTTTTATTCATTTATTGGAAACATTTTGATGATCACTTTTTTCATTTATACATTTTAAGAATGGCGTTTATCTTTTTTGAGAATGAGTTCTTATTTTATTTAATGTATTTGGGTCTACAACAGATGATACACATGTTTGTGTCAGTAAATGTGTACTAACAGAGGCGGGTGTGTGTGTGGAAATAACGGGGACAGATCTGGCTGCTGTCAGACGATCAGCTGTGCGATCAGCTGTGCATCACAAACGGACGTTGCTTCACGTGACGCTACGGAGGAAAGGACGTCCCATTGCTCTTAAAACTCATTTCCCTGCTTCTCGTGGTTTCCTTGCGTCCCTCCATGCTTCCTTGGTGGGAGGGACTAAACGCAGGGAAACGACGCAAGTGAGGGACGCAAGGATTCCATTTAACCAACCTGAGACGGGGCCATGGGTTACGTCTGTCTACATTTGACACCTTTCTAAAACGTCCTTTTGTGTTATTTTTACCAAAGATGTTTTCTTATGATCAATGAATAAGTCATATGGGGTGTCATGGATGGATGGATGTTGTTTTTTTATATACTTTATTGTTTTAAGTGCAAAGCAAACTTCTAGACAATAACGTTTTATTGTTGTTATTCTTTATTATCAAGTAGACCTCACATTTGTATAATCTTTAAGTACTTACCCTATTACTAATTATTTATGAATTTAATAAACTCAACTCCCATCTTCTTTTACAGGGAAATGGAAACCAAATGATTATCCGTTTGTTGACAATGTGCGAGCCCTCTATCTGACTCTGGAGAAGCTGATCCAGCCGGAGGAGACGCAGGTCAACGGTATTGTCATTTTAGCCGACTACACCGGAGTGGGCATGTCACAAGCGTCCAATCCTGGCCCGTTCCTCGCCAAAAAAGTCGTGAGCATCCTCCAGGTGAGACATCTGATAGAAATCTAACCGGTGACACTTTGAAGGTGTTTGAATTAGAGAGGCCCTGTTATGGTGTTCGAGTGTTCTCTTTCCTGTAGTGTGTTATATAGGTTTGTGTGCATGTATATGGTCTGCCTGAAACGCCTCCATTGAACTCCTTTGTTTACATCAGTGACATAATGACATCACTATGTTAGGTAGTGTTCCAACGCAGGACATCTGTAAGCGGTAGGGATGCCAGCGATTATTCGATTTTTCGAATATTCGTTACAGTCTCCATAATCGAAAATTATTTTTAAAATTCGATTTTATTTATATATATTTTTATTATTATTTATGTTTTTCTTTTTTTTCCTGGCTTAGTTTCAACCAAAATATAAAATATAGACTAATGCTAATAATAGTAATAGTATTAATAATTTTAAATGGCCATTGGTCACACCACCAGTTTGTTTTACTGTAAACTTGGAGGAAGCCAGCGCTGCTACACACCGCCCCCCCCCTCTCCGTCACACGTGCGATTGATTTATTGGCGATATACAGAACAGTGAGAACAACACAATTAAAGAAGAGTTCTATTTCGAATTTTTTTTCTTCTCGTCGAATAATCGATTAATATTCGCCTGGGCTATCCGATTTTCGAATTTGATCATGGTCAGTTTCTGGCATCCCTAGTAAGCGGTTGACCAATCATAACAGAGTCGGCCAGCTAACCAATCAGAGCAGACTGGGCTCTGGTTTCAGACAGAGGGTACAGTACTATACAGTACAGGCAGTATATAGAGCTTTTTGAACATTAAAGCCATGAACATGTCACAGTAGAGGTAAAACATACAAATATGAACCTGAACATGTGTATTATATGTCCTTTTTAAATGTGTTTATAAAATGATTGTAATGAAATGCCAATTTTTTCTTTGGAATTTATGTATGAATGCTGAATTTTCTCAAAATGTCACTCTATTTTGTAATGACACAGCAGTAAATATCAGTGATTCTGTCGACACGTGGACAAAAAACCTCGTAATTTACAACAGTGGCTCTTAAGCTCTGGCTGTTGAGTTTTGTCGTGACTGCAGAGTGTGTAATATTTACACTCAAATCCCATCTGAAATGACAAGCACCAGCTGTGACTGTTCTGAATTGGTTTCTCTTTTCCCAGGATGGGTTCCCAATCAGAATCAAGGCTGTTAACATAATACACGAGCCCAGGATTTTCAAAGGCATCTTCGCTATAATTAAGCCTTTTCTGAAGGAGAAGATGGCAGAGAGGGTAACTATTGTCCTTACATTGTCTCCGTCTCTTTTGTTTTACACAAAGGACTGTTTTGAATTGTGTGCCTCCCTTTTATCCGCAGCCAGTCTATTTTCATCTGGGAAAATGGATGGTCTAGCATTTGCTTTTCGGGGAATGAACTCAAAATACCAGTTACACAAGCCTGTATTTTATAAATCTTATGAAAACATTTATTCTGGGAATGTTATTTGAGTTCATTCAAACCTACAGTGATTGGTTATTATTCATTTGGGGGCAGAGAAGCAATATTTTTGCACAACACTGAAATGTTTTCCCCTTTTTTAAGGTTTTTTGGCAAACCTTTTAGCACACTGTTGGTTATTTACATAATCAGCAGATACACAGCAACATGGACAAGCTAGCTTCTCTAAGATGGACAACAAATAGAAAAAAAGCCAGACTAGATTATGATTGTTGATATCCACCATGAATATGGAAACATATAGTTTCAAAATAGAAACTATGTGTGGATCGTTGTGCATCGAGTGGGTTTACTCTGTCCCAATACAATTTATCTTTGTATCTTCTCCTTTTCACCGATCACCACCAACTCAGCCGATTTCACTTGTAAGAGGTGTATGGGTAACAAAGAACCTTTTAGCAATGCTTTAAGAATTAGCTAAGGGCACACACTTCAAGGTCAAAGAGTTTTTCTATGAACATTCTTACTGGCATTTTATGCAACTAATTTATCTTTATCTAATGCATACTTAGATGAAAATGATAAGGGTGCTGTTAAGCCTCTAAAGCAGGGGTTCTCAAAGTTTTGATGAGTGAGGGCCAATTTAGGTACCCAATATTGGATTGAGGGCCGCCCAAGAAAAAACGGAACACAAAATAATTCCAAAACAAATCCTTTCTTTATTGTACTAACCAATTATACATACAGTATACATTAAGATTAATCAAACATTAATTTGTCTCAAAAGTGCCTTGCAAACACACACACACACACACACACACACACACAAATAACCACAATCACACACACGCCTTTTTACATACCTATATATACAAACAAACACACATACATTTTGTGTACATATCTTGGCATTCACCTCCTATTTACAATAAACATCATTTGGAGTATACATCTTC
This sequence comes from Gobionotothen gibberifrons, assembly GCA_943591055.1. Taxonomy (NCBI): domain Eukaryota; kingdom Metazoa; phylum Chordata; class Actinopteri; order Perciformes; family Nototheniidae; genus Gobionotothen; species Gobionotothen gibberifrons. The sequence continues at coordinate 132,264 of CALSBZ010045100.1, read as the reverse complement.
TCTGGCATTTTAATCAGATGCACCACAGCGGCTTCTCATATCATTTCTTACCAGTCAACTAGTGACTCATCCAAAACATTGTTTTGTCACATTAACTATCGCGGGCCGCCAGAAACATTTCCGAGGGCCGCCATTGGCCCGCGGGCCGCACATTGAGAACCCCTGCTCTAAAGGCTCCACTCCAGTATGTTCACCTGGTAGCTGCTAACTGTGTCTGGCTGTTGTTGCAGATCAGGTAGTGATTTCAAAGAGTTTCCTATTGGAGTAAATCAGACCAACGCTCTGAAAGAAGCTATAGATCCCTTATAAGGTATTGGGGGAACTGCTAGGAGATACTGTAACTGTTTGTCGGTTCATTTCTATAACAGAAATATTGATCATAGCCACTTGAAATGATGAAGCAGAGGACACCTCTGACTTGTCCTCTGTGCTTCTCCTCAGTACGTCCTCCACGGCTCCGACCTGCGCTCTCTGCACAAAAACGTCCCCCGCACGGTGCTGCCGGAGGAGTACGGCGGCTCGGCCGGACAGCTGGACCTGTGTTCGTGGTCCAGGGTGCTGCTGGGCTGTGAGGAGGAGTTCATCGTGGAGTTCTGCCAGCCCGACCCACTAGAGGGCGTGGTGCTGCCAGACTCCATGCTGTTTGAAGGGGAGACCAGGGGGCAGGACGACGACTCCTTCAGGGGGCTGCGCTCTCAACTCTACTACTGTTACTGAAACACTCTGAGAGGACTCCTTCTGGCTCATCTGAAACATGTGTGTAGACTTTTTTAAAGGGCAAGTTGCCGATATCATACATGATTTATTTCCCTTACTAACTAACTTAGCAGCACTATACTGTAGGTGGAAAGTCTATTGTAGATCACACGTAGCCCAGCATTTAGTCGTGGTCCTCAGGCAGCTGCAGGCTCAGGCGAAGAGGCTTTTGACACGATGCATGTTGGGCCATTATAGTGGCCCCTCTGTGGAGTCATATCTGGAAGCTACTGGAAAGGATAGGTTCATGTTTTGCCATTCAGTTCACATGTACATTGAATCGGGTTTTGCCTGATTTCTTTGTTCTAACTAGACATTAAAGGATCCCTTCCTAATGTGTTTCCAATATAAGAAATAGGGCAACATCTTGAAAAGCAGCTGGTTTAGAAAATTACAAGACGACACTAAATACCAGGCTTTAAGAAATGCTTTTTTGTCCCAACCTACGTGGTTCATCTGTGTCCTCAATGTCCTATGAGGGGCTACTGGCAACTGCATATTCCTTTCATGTGATGTTGATGGGTTTTATGATCGACAGTAGTACCTTGAATTTAATTTTTTCATTAAGAACTCATTGCATTCCTCAGTTCAGTTTGGATGTGGTACGACACAGAGGGGCGACTGTTTTTTCCAAATTACAATGACGGACCCTTAAAGGTAGGGTAGGTAAGAATGGAGAAACCAGCTCAAGTGCGCTAGAATTTGAAAGTACGCAGCCGAAAATAATCTGCCCCTTCCTTCAGACTTCCTCACAGAGCCCCTCCTCCAACACACACGAATGCGCACATGATCAATGAGGGCACGAGATAAGTTTGTGCACAGATGGAAAGCTGACAGGCAGGTAGGCCATCCAGTTACTTTAGCTGGGCTGGTGAAAATAATTGGTCGTGCTTTTTACAGCGCCACGGCTTCCACCGATGAAATTTTTTGATGTATTTATTGTCAAAGCATTTCATGTATTCATTGCTATCGGGATGTTAAGAGCATTCCATGGAATATAACAGAAAGTGTTTCTGAAGTGAATTACCTACCCCACCTTTAAGAGGTTAGCGGAGATGCTGCAGTAGCATCAGTTATATCAGAGTATTATTTTAATTGAAGAAAAACAAAAAAGCCTTTTCTAAATGTCATAGATGTTTTCAGTTTTTTCTACCAACAGATAGTTTATCAAATCATGAGCCTTCAGCAGTTTAGCAAATCATTTTGGTACTAAAAACAATGTCCAGGGACTTTCATACTAACACACTAACATGTTGATGCTACCATCTTGATTTGGCTAACAGGCTGCTAAAGCCTCATTTTGGATCTGGCTGAACTTTGAGAACACAGGACCGTCGATCTGTTATCAGCCAGTACAGGAGACAGAAACGGAGTCAATGCACATATGGGCATGTCTGTATTGTTTAAAAGTAGGAATGGAAAAGTGTGAATCTCTCCTTTTTAATTGAATCAAAATTACACAAGTCATTTACTGGCCATCAGCGCTCTGTCTTTATAGTAGCATCACCCCACAACTCAACATGTTTTGTGTAAATAACTGTCTAATATATTGCCTTAAACTGTTGATTTCCCATGTGGTATAAATCATGTTGGATTTGTTTGTACCAAAGCAATATTCATGTGTTTTCTCAACCGGGCCTTCCTTACATAAGGGTGGGTTTACTACAAATTGATGGCTGCTGTAACTGAGAGAACAATACATTAGATTTAACAGTAATTCATGTCTAACTTTAACACAGTATTTGAAGGCCTTTGCTTTGGTGATGCTTTACTTTTGCCTTGTGTTTTTTTTAAACTTTTGTTTTTCAACTGTTTGCTCTCATCACTCAGTCTTAACACGGGGCCATCACTGATCAAAGGAGTCCCATGAGGTATAAAACCGGTTTGCCAAATTTCCCACCAGGCCATGTACAGAAATGTGCAATAATGTCCGAAGCTAACTTGTATATTGATTGTCTTTTATATTTTTATTTTGAGCATGTCTGTGACTATACGATATATTGTGTTTCAGGATATTGCTGGTAGTAAAGACCATAAACTGAAACAGAGAAAGTCTTATTTGTGTCCTTTGTGCTCTTTCAAGTCTTTACAACCCCTCAAAGCGCTTTATAGTCATTCGCCCCATTCATGCAGAGAAGTACCACTTGCTCTATACTGTAGCTAACATTCATACACATTCACACACCGTTGGCCATCGGGAGCCACTCGGAGTTAAGTATCTGGCAAAGGATACATCGACATATTGACTGCATGGGCTGGGATCGAACCGACAAGCTTTGGGTTGAAAGATGACCGCTTAGCCACAGTCACGTATAATTGAAAACACATTGCAACAGACTCGAGTAGTGTCACTGGTTTCATAGGTCCCCAAAGAGATCAGAAATGCAATTGTTTTATAAGTGTAGATTTGTACTTGTGTAGAAGTAGTTCTACCACAGTTTAAACATAGTACATGCAAACTTGTACTAATTAAGAATATTTTAACACATTTAATCAGGCTGAAGCAAAGTGTATTTATTATGAGCATTATGAATTAACAATACTGTTTAGTAGTTAATTCTGCATACAGTAAGTGTTTCACGTTTTATAAAAAGATTGTATGATTTGTGTGTAAGATCTTGACATTTAAAGCGACTATAGCTGTCAGAAGAATGCATGTATACTCAAGTATCTTAAAACTGTACATGGGTTATTGTAATCTGTTGCTTTCAACAACAACAGACATATATTTACATATTTGCACAAAGAAATCAGTAGTATTTTGTATGCATCATGATTGTGTAACTATGAAGGCTCCTGAGGATCTATTTTTGGGCACACATGCATGTAGAGAGCATGCAGGCTTTATTTTAGCTCCACGCAGCCTACACGGTTAGGCTGCCGTTTCCATGACACTGGTTTATTGAGCAATTCTGTACACTCATCATGTTCTATATTAGTTCATGACAACACAAAAAGAAACAAGGCAGATCCATAAAAGGGGCACTCAAACTCAAGTCAATTTACTGGAATACTGTTCATCCTCTGGAAACATCTGTAATGTGTTTTTTTGTCTCTAAGAAGCTTTCCAATGTCCGGAAAGATAACCCTGATGTTGTTAAAGTGATGCCATCAGGGTTATCTCAGCCTGGGATCAAGCTTTTCAAATGTTTAACAGAAACACGGGCAGAGACATTGTGTCTCTCATATATCCTGATTATTTATGATTCACAGAAGTTTTGGATTGGACCTGAGATATTCTGAACTTTTACAAACTAAACAATCAATCAGCAGATGAATCCATAGTGAACATCGCAGTTGGGAGGGTTTCTTTAAACATGTATTCCATTGCAATTACTAATTACCTGGAGAAAATGTAAGTGTCAGATCATTAAAGGAAGTAACCCAATCCATTTTAGTTACTTTTGGATTCATTAATTATCAAATGGAAATAAAGACATTAATAAATGTATTTCAGTCTGATGTTTTTCACTCAAAGGGTTTTCTTTGAGAGGAATGTTATCTTATAAAAGAAGAAATCAAGATGGTTTGTATGAAACATGTGTCCTCTGCACAGGGTTCATTTAAAAAACAACCTGCCTTTCTTACACACATTCATGCAGTAGTAGTACAAATCTGCGCAAACAGAGAATGCTCCATTTTAGTTCAATAAACACAGTATATTAGGATCACCCACACTAGTTATTGTGTGTATTGTAACATTGTGATCCTGCTAATAATCCCCATTTTTAAAAACATGTACCTAGTAATATGATTACAGCTTTGTAACTGTAAGGGAATACTTTTCCTTTTTGTGTATCCTGACAACCCGCTACATGTGATCTGTTACACCCAAAGCCTGATGAAAATCATCGTCATGCAGTCCTATACAAACAGCATGCATACAACATGGGTACAGTACATGCATGCATGAGGAATACGAATCTAACTACATATCTAACTTACATATTGAAATGTTGTGGCTATATGAAACCTGATGTACTTATATGATTCTGTTTTCTTCAAGGTTGTATCTTCCTGGTCGAATGTACGTCGCTTTGGATAAAAGCGTCAGCTAAATGCAATGTAATGTAATGTAATGTAACTATACAATATGTATTAGTGTAACAGTCAGGGGACATTGTCACAACATTGAGTTATGTACACATCCCTGATAATACTGACACACTTTTGCCCAATGCAGAAAATTATGTAACAGTATGCTATTTGTGCTTTAAGGCTATAGTGAAGTTAAGGATCTGAATCCTGCCTTTCATAAAAACCAACATGAGGGAGATCTGGGAATTTCCTGCTAGGAAAATCTCCTCAGATGGGGTGTTTGGTGTTTTGATGTGTGTCTAAATAAAACTGCCTTGACATGAAAGCGACAATGATTCATCCCTTAAAAAAAAAGACAGATGCATAATGTGTATAAAGTGTTTGATCTTCAGAGTGCAGTGTGCTGTTGGCTCCAACCAACAGAGGAGAGGAAGCCTCTGATTGGCTGCTCACGGATAACTCCATTTTGGAAAACAGCTGTTTGAAGACACAACCTTTTCTCGTTGTTTGCAGACGGTACCCTGAGAAAAACACCCAGGCTCTTATCACACACACACACACACACACACACCTCTCTTATCATCACAGGACTTTTGGTATCCACGCCATTGAGCTTCAGCTTCGGCCCCGTTTTGCTGCGTTTTTGTCCGACTGCCAGGAAACTTAACAGGAGGATCCATGGTGTTACATTTCCTTTGTAACAAGTGGATAACAGGAGGCGACCCAACCAAGGTTAGTGGCGATTTTAATAATATTTCCTCGGCTTTAAATGTGGATTTATGTGCACAAAAAATATTAATGTTGTAAGACACAATCCGCATGGAGCTGCAGAGTCACGAAGCGAGAGATTCTTTCCTCATGATTTAAAAAAAAAAAGAAAGGCATTTTCCCAGGCAGCACCACGGCAGACAATGCATCTCATTTTGCACAGCCACGCGTTGAATCTGTCAAAAATGAATCCCCCTCGGTGAATTACATTATGTTAATTACATTTTTCCCTCGAAAATGTATGATGCATTCAAGTGCATCCATTGTGCCTGTGTGTATTGTGTGTGTACAGTAAAGGACTGGCATGCACGTCCTTCCCACACATTAGCTGCTGCATTCAGGGGAGCTAATGACAACATGGAAAGCTTTTGAAAGCTCTCATCTCCTCTCTCATCATCTCTGCTTTTCTTCTCTGATAATGCACCCCCTCCTCCTCGTTTGAAAACAAATCAACTTGTATTTCCTATCTCCATTACCGAATAAGGCAGTGATGACAGCATGAAATAACCTGGCTGCTGGGAGAACAAGGAAGGTGTCTATCTTGTTTTTCTGTCTGGGGGAGATTCTTGGGTAATGACAGGGCTGCATGGAGATGGTGCTTAGAGATTCAGCAGCAGGAGGGGAGGGGGGGGGGGAAGAGCAGCCTGGGACCCCACACTCTGCATGAGTGTTGCTGGGCAAGTGCCAGTGTTACTGGGCATGAGCACTGGTGGAGATAAACACTGGCTGCTCGCCTGCCTGTGGTGGTTTGCTTCACTGTCGCCTGGCAGGCTGTGTGTAACCAAAACAGATCTCAGGCAGTGCGGTGAACATGTAATCTATGCACCAACAGTTCTGATTACAATAAAGCACCAGTGTTGCAATACAGCAGACAGATGGTTTGTGGCATGTCTTGACAGGGACAAGCTCAACAAACAAGGGTGGAACTGAGGTTTGTTCTGATTTGGCATTTTATGGCTAAAGGAAGCTGTTGCACATCTCTTAAAATGCCGCAATTTGGAAAGAAAAGCAGGCAACTATGTGATTTTAGATCCACAGTAAACATATAACCTCAAGGAAAAAAGCTAGGGTAATAGGTAGGCCTGCAAATGTCGAATATTTCGATATTTCTTCTGATTACAATCTTGATTTAAAAATGCCTGTACAATGACTTAAAGCCCAGGCTGATGATTTAAATAGCTTATTTTGTCTGATCAAACCTGTACATATTTAGTTTACCATCATACAAGGAAAACTAACTAGTCTTCATTATTTCAAAGCTAGAACTCGAGAATATTTAGCTCTTTTGCTTAAACAATTATAATATGCTACTTCTTCTAACTCAAGCAATGAAACAAAAACAAAAGCACCTCAAGTACTTTATATTGGTGGGAAAATAAAATGAGGGGATTAAGCCACTTGATGAATTTAAGATTACATTCTCTCCAGTCTGATGTCAGATATATCTTTTTCCCCCCCTGCCTTGTCTCCTCTCTTGTCTCCTCTCTTTGCACCAGCTAACCAAACATGGTCTGTTATCATTCAAAATGGCCAAAGGGGGGGTGGAGAGCAGCCAGAACAGAGGGAGCGCAGCGATGCAAGAAAAACCTCTGCTACCAGAGACACACGTGCCCCGCTGACCTTGGACAGATCCCTGCAGAACCTTTTTAATCATAGCTACCAAATCAAAGCAAGAAAGAAAAGACAGACCACCTACTGTTAACATGAAATGTGCTAATTTTAAAGCTAATACAGAGGCCAGTCCTCCAGAGACCTTTGCGCCTTATGCATCTTCTAATCCGTGATGCCGGTGGCTCAGAAAAGAAATCATGAGTAATTAGATAATACTTGTACTGTTATCTGCAGTGCTGCATGACCAACTTTCACCAACAGCCCTTCTTCCTGCTCTCAGTAAATGGAAGTTCAAACTCCTCCCGCTGAAGGCTGCCAACAAAAACATGATTACCCTGAGAACATTCGGACCCCTGTACCCCTGGTGCCTGTAATAAGTATACACAGCAGGGAAGGGACGGTTACTGGGTGGTTGTTTTTCCGCAACTGGTCTTCAGATTTTCTTTTTCTTGCCAGAGTGCTTGAAAGAAGACTTTCCTTGATATGCTGTATTAGTGTTTTTCCAGTTTGAGAGTCATGTCCTTGTAATTGGAATCTGAGGCAGCTGGATGTAACGCTTCCCTCAAGTAAAGATAAAAATAGCCTTATCTCAAAGTTTGTTGAATTGCCTTCCAGATTTCTTTGAGATTATATCTATGCCCATAGGCCTTCAAATGTATAAAGGGGCACTATAAAGCTCATTTTCAGGTTTCATATTTGTATTTTGTGTCTCCATGCTTTAATGTTCAAAAAGCTCTTTATTTTTCTCATACTTCCTGTGCTGCAGCACCTCTTTTCACCCTCTGACCTCATTTACACGGGAGCGCAAACGAAACGCAAACGAACGGAATACGATATCAAAAAAGTATTCCCTTCACACGAGACCGCTCGAAAGCGCTGGAGACGCTGTAGTACATATGCCAGGGCTGTAAGTGGCGCTGTACTTCCGCCACAAAATACACCAAAAGCAGCGAAGAAGACCCCCGAGCATGGTTGCCATGGTTGCCTGGTTGCCATCGTCGATTTAGCAACATGTAGTTCATGTAGTTCTCCATGTCCACTTGTTGCCGATGGTTGTGGTAGAGGAGCTGTAGATTTAGCACTAACATCTGTAGCATGGTCGGTAGCTACAGCAGTGAGCAGCAGAGGTGGGGAGAGGCGGGGCTATGGCTTCATCGTTATCAGGAAATGATCGTATAGGACGTACACACAGAGCCGTTTGCCCCCCAGAGCGTTCCGTCTGCAGATCTATCCACCTTGGGACCCGTTATCGTTTTAGGGGTCCGTTTCCGCGTTTCCGTTATGGCCTCGTGTGAACGAACGGGCTATACGAAAGAGAAAAGTAGCGGATACAACTGTTTTCGTTCCTGTTTAAACAGCACATCTGTCTAAAACCAGAGCTCAGTATGCTCTGATTGGTTAGCTGGCCGGCTCTGTTGTGATTGGTCAACCACTTAGAGATGGCCCGCCCCTTAGCCTATCACGTGCAATGTGTTGGAGCGCTAGCCAATAGAAGCTAATAGCTGTTGTATAGTGATGTAATTTGTTACAGAAGTAAACAATGGAGTCCAATGGAGGTGTTTCAGGCGGGGGTGAGAGAAACTCCCCCCTTACTGATCATTGCTTTACCGATAACTAGTAATTGGAACGGCATATATTTTTAGGGCAACCCTCCCTCCCAACCCTGATCATAACACAACAGTCTTCAGTCTGTTTTTAACACCGAGGCAGGGTTTTGGTACCATGTGAACTCATTTTCTCAAGCTCTATTTTTGTATGCCTCACTCTATAATCATGGGTTTAATGTGTACATATTATGTGGACGGGGATTTGTTGGTTCAACTCCTTTGACCTCCAGCCATATTCTTTGCAGTGTGTGCAGACCAAGAGTTAAGCTCCTCTGTTTTTAGCTCCCTGAATTCCCCATGAGGAGAAAATGAGTGCCATCACCCCGGCATTCAGTGGGTTGGTATCAGACGGAAAGCTTTCTGATTCACAAAGAGACTGCTTACACTGCGAGAGACTCAGGTTATGAACATGAAGTGATTGTTTCCTCTCTAACTTCTTCTTATTTTATGTCATCAAAGCTAGCTTCTGGTTTGTATTTCTTAACTTCAATTTATCACAACATTTATGGGTTCATGTATAAACCCAATATAGGCATCCATTTTCCCACACTTGTCTTTTTAAAACACTGGTTAGATGTTTGGGAGAAGTATATGAAATATAAGATGAGACGCATGTTTGATGCAGTGTACACAGTTAGTGTTATAAAATATCAATGAGGGCTGAATAAAAACAAAATTGAATTCTTTTGGCGAGCCGTTTTTTCAATCTTTTATTGGAGGCATCGTTTTATCGTCCGGTTTTAAGGCTCTTTTCTTTTTATTTCATTCTTTTTATTGTGAAGCACTTTGCAAAGTCTGTTTATATAAATCTTTCTGACGTTTAGCAGTGATGATTGAGACTTCACAGCCTATTATGTTACATGTAATGAAATAATGATACTGTAGCTATTAATAGCCACACTCGTTAGTTGTGTGTAATGATAGCTGACGGGTCTAACGGAGTGGTGGAGCTGGAGGAAGTATTGATATGAAAACTGGTGATTAAGGTCTCCACCTGTTCAAGTTGTGCCTTTCTACCTGTTTGACTCTTTACTGCAGCTACTGAAAGAGTGGTGCAGGAATAAGTCCCAAAACCTGGCAATGAGTTTGCTTTTTACCATTTCCGGTTCCCTTGCCTCGAGGTCAACGCTTTTTTGAACGGTTAGATGCCTGAAATAAGGTCTGGTTAAAACAATCTTAAGAGTTTTATTCTACAACATAAAATACATCCGTAAATACCCCACTTGTTCAGAAGAAGAAGATAGAAGAAGATACACTTTATTAATCCCTTACAGGGAAATGTCTTTCCCCACTATGTTGTGTTTACACACATTACACACACAGGGGAGGATATACATGCACACACACACAACCACATGCAGATAGGAGAGGTGGCAGAGCAGAGAGGCTGCCAGGTACCCGGCACCAAGGGAGCAGTTTCGAGGTTAGGTGCCTTGCTCAAGGGCACCTCGGCAGTGGCCTTGGAGGTGAACTGGCACCTGTCCAGCTACCAGCTCACTCCATCTTTTTTTGGTCCGATCGGGACGTGAACCAGCGACCCTTCGGTTCCAAGACCAAGTCCCTACAGACTGAGCCACTGCCGCCTCGAATATCGTCTTAGAAAATGGTGGTTGCTTACAAGTGACGAAATGAGACTACTAAACGTCATCCCGCCAAACATTAGCCGCCTTTAGCTTAGCAGTGGTGACGTAAAGTCATGTGACTGCTATGTAGTTCATGAATAGTCTATCTTTTTGTCGAGGATATTCTTAAGATCCTAACTTCTGCGTCAGAAATAAGTCCTCACCGCAATGCTTTTTTTTGTATCAATACTAGGGGTGTAACGGTATACGTACCGAAAATATTCGGTATGGGCCCTTCGGTTCGGTACACGTGTGTACCGAACGAATATAACGTTAAACGTAAAAGATTGAGAACGTGAACAACTTTTTGGAAGTAATCTCAGGTGCTGCGTCGCAGCATTCAGTGTAATTTGCTCACATTGGGTTCAACGTGTCATAGAGCGACCAAGTCATTTCATTGGACGAGAGGCATACTATGAGAGCTGGTCACAGGGATGCGTTCAAATGTAGTCAGTAATTTGAGGAACTGTTGAAATGGCGAACGCAGATAAAGTTGAGCTCGAAAATCCTCCAGCATCATTAAAGTCTCCGGTTTGGGAACATTTTGGTTTCGCAGTTACGTACAAGGATGACGGACAAAGACAGGTGGACCAAACCGAAGCTGTTAGTCGGCATTGTTCAACTAAAATTAGTTACGCGGCTGGCAATACATCAAACTTGCACACTCATTTGAAAAGGCATCACCCGAACGTGAATATCACCAAAAGAAAAATGACTGAAGTGCAAACCCAACTCCCGCTAGCATTTAAGCCTCCACCACTCGCAAAAAGTTCAGACCGAGCCAAAGCTATTACAAACGCCAAATATCCTTATGTTGCCATGTTAGCAAAGCGCTACCTGGCTGTATCTGCTACCTCTGTCCCTAGCGAGAGGGTGTTCTCCACAGCAGGAGACATTGTTAGTGCCAGCAGATCTGCCCTTTCGGCAAGCAATGTGGACAAGTACATTTTTCTTTAAAAAAACATGAAAATACAATGACAAGCAAGCAAGCAAGCCCTAATGTCAAGCTGGCTGCTTAGGTGAGAACTAGTACAGTACAGTTCAAGTGCAGATTATTTCAGTTCATCGAAATGCTGCACCTTAATGTTTATTTTATTATATTTTGTATTTATTTGAGTGAATACATTATTCACAGTTTAATAATAATAATTAAAAAAATATATATATATATTTTATGTTTTGTGATTGTTTTTACTGCTGTACCGAAAACGTACCGAACCGTGACCTAAAAACCGAGGTACGCACCGAACCGAAATGTTTGTGAACCGTTACACCCCTAATCAACACAACCAATAGCTTCTGTTTATGTGAGTACTGTTTATTCAGAAGGGACAGTGAACACAGCACAGCGTCCTTCTTTAATTAGCAGTTGTATTTGTATAAGCCTCCTGGGTCCACCTTCCTACAGGACACCTGAGGCAGAGTAGAAACTGCACAGCATCAAACAAGACTGCTTATCTATAGCCTTTCATCATGTGGCCATGACTTCTTATGTGAACATTAGCGTGTGAACGTAAGGCTGGTTTATTGTTGACAGTTCAGGCAAGAGAGACGGCATTCATTTTATGAAAGAGCTGCAGGAAATAGTTTCAAAACCCAGACATGAGTTAGCATTTTTGCAATTTCAGTTCCCTTGTCTTTTTCTTTTTGAAAAGTGGTTTGGTTATATGCAATAAGCCCTATGATTATATGCCTCAAATAAGGACTGTAGGTAACATAAGCTTAGCATTTGTTAGTTTGGGGTAGCAGCAGTAGGGCTGCTTGATTATGGCAAAAATCATAATCTCGATTATTTGGGTCAATAATTGATATCACGATTATTAAAAACGATTATCCATTTACTTTGAAAACAACTATTTATTGAAAAAAAAAATTGAACAGTATGTTTTTAACAGTTGATTACCCTGAACTTTAAGTATAATTCAACTGAAAAACCAAAAAAAGAAGAAAATTAAAATAATCGTTTTATTTCGAATATGTGGTTTTCATAATCGTTGCAAGCCAAAATCGTAATTGTGATTAAACATTTTTTTAATTGAGCAGCCCTAGGCAGCAGTAGCTCAGGGCTGCAAGTTCATGCCCCTGAAGATCCCAAGTGGATTGTGGGCCGGTAGCTGCAGAGGTGACATCTTTGGCACTGCAGATTTGCCTTTAAGCAAAGTACTGGACTCCCTGTTCCCCAGGTGCAGTGGATATATATATTTGTTTATATCTGGTGCCAAGTGCTCCTAATTTCTAGGATGGGTTAAATGTAGAGTCCTGGAGTGGAGTCCTCCATTATGCAAGAGAGAAGGCATTGGGTCCTGCAGGAAATCTCAAAACCTCGGAAATTAGTTGGCACTTTCAGTTCCCTTGTCTTGAAGTAAATGTTTTTCTCTAGAAGTTAACACAACTTTTTTTTCCCCTTATGTTCAACGTCATGAGTTGTAGTCTACACTGTTTTTTTTGGGTTATATGATTAACTTAGTTTAGTAATGTCATCAAATGATTTTCTGACCAGAATTCCAAAACGCAAGAATACTCGTCTCCTTTACATTTCCATGACATTTAATTTAGCCAACGCTTCTATCCAATGCAAATTACAATGCATCCCAAGCCTACAGGAGCTTTACCCCTGAGCTTTACCCCTGAGTCAGAGTCTACCTTTTTCTTTAATGTGAGACGATAAAAATGATAAATCCTCACATTTGAGAAGCTCGACCTTTTTAGATTTCTGACATTAAAGGTGGGGTAGGTAATTCACTTCAGAGACACTTGTTGTTATATTCCATGGAATGCTCTTAACATCCCGATAGCAATGAATACATTAAATGCTTTGACAATAAATACATTAAAAAAATGTCAGCCGTGGAAGCCGTGGTGCCAGCGTTTCCGCCTTATTCAGCTCGGGACGCCCTGAACGCGAGCCGAGGGAAGATCGAGAGAAGATCGAGAGTTTTTATCGCTTGAAATGACGAAAAGGAAAAAGGACAAGGACATCCCTCTGTTGGAGGGGCAAAGGAGTCTGGTGGGATTATTTTCTGAGTATTGAAGACCGTTTCCCCGACATCGAAGGTGTCTGCTACGGGACAACACGGAACGTGCGCGATTTGGACGCGATGAGCGGGGGGGGTTTTAGTGGAGCACGCGCGTGAGCTGCGAGCACCAGAGCCTCGTAGCGGCGAAACTGAGGCTCCGTGGTAAACTGTGGTAACAGGAAGAGCTGAAACAGCCGGCGCTTTAAGAGAGCCGAGCCAAATGATCCGGCTCACTAACGTAAAAAGACAGTATCTATAAGGGACGGCTCAAGTCAAAATTCAAACCCCCTCCCCTCCTCCGCTCTCGGGGTGGACGCCCTCTCAGCCCTGGTCTGGCGGAAACACTGCGTGGCGCTGTAATAAGCACGACCAATCATCTGAGCCGGCCCGGCTAAAATAACTGGATGGCCTACTTGCCTGTCAGCCTTCCATCTGTGCACAAACTTATCTCGTGCCCTCATTGGTCATGTGCGCGTTGGTGTGTGTTGGAGGAGGGGCTCTGTGAGGAAGTCTGAAGGAAGGGGCAGATTTTTTCCGGCTGCGTATTTTCAAATTTTAGCGCACTCGAGCTGGTTTCTCCATTCTTACCTACCCTACCTTTTTAATGCTTAAAAACCATGAACTGAATCTTAAAAACAGTTGATCACTTTTTAGTCGATTTATTAATTGCATATCTTCAATCCACCTATCATTTCTCTTGTATGAAACACTCAAAATGTCATTGTAAAGTATGTTTAACATGTTGCCTTGCTTGCATACTTTAAGATGGAAACTCTCTTGGACAGAGTTTAGGACACACTGTACTTACCATACTGACAAAAGACAGTTTTCTCAATGAAGCGCCTGAATTTGTATAACTTTTTGTACTCCATGAAACTGGGTCACCATGTATACTGTAACGACTCTGAATACAAACCGCAGCCTCTGCAACGGATCAAACTACTGACTCATTATGCCCTCAGGGAACGAGCGTGATAGATTTGGGGCGGAGTAGCACTTCAATGTTTTTGGTAGATTTGATTCCAGCTGAAAATTGGCTCAGAAAATATTTTATACTGTCCGAGCCAATTTAAATAGCCTGTCACAGCCTGCAGCTCACACACACCGAGTGGCTACAGAATAATACCTATTTGCTATTGTTTTCACATTAGTAGGACCCTCATCTATCCCCTCATGTTTTCTCGATATCCTGATAATGGATGTCGTTGAAAGATGCAACACACATCTGTTTCTCATCATTAGGTCATTGTATTTAATGTAGGATTACTCTTAATTCATCTGCATTGGCCCACAGCATCAGCACACAGAGGGTCGAGGTGTTGAATAAACAATGCTCTTGAATCTATTTGGCGTGATCATTTTTAATCGAGCCTCATTATGTAAAAGCATTCTCATCCATGTGAATTGGTGTGGAAGTAAAACGCACTCAGACGTGTCCGGTTTTCGCCTCGCGAGCCAGCAAAATATGATTTACTGTAATGAGAATCTCCCCTCGTGAAAATATACGAGCGTTGATTATTTTAGGTGGAGTGGCCTTGTTTTTAATTCCCTGTGAAGTGATGAGACTGAAAAATGCTGCAGGGTAT
>CALSBZ010045100.1:104701-116859 GCA_943591055.1 Gobionotothen gibberifrons | reverse complement strand
ATCATTAGGTTTCTTCTGCATATAAAGCTGAATGTGTTTGTCCTGTAAACCCACATGAATGATGGCCTCCTTATCTCGGCCTGGAGGAGGGTGCAACGGTTGCCTCTGTCCTTTCTTTTTTTTATGTGTTTGCTCACGGAGAGGGTTACGCATGTGCCTCTTTATCCTCGTCAACTCAGCAAATCGAATCACATGACGCCCACATCCTCCGAGACTTGTGGGAGAAAAGTGTGATGATGCAGCTGAGTGGTATTACTCGGCGGCACACATCTCCCACATCTCGACCGTCGCTACAGGTGAGAGGAGCAGATTATTCCAGATTCAGCAGAAAGAGCAGTTGTGGTTAGAGAAGTCAAATGTTGCTTTGTGAGTGAGCAGTGTTCGGGCTGAAAGCTGTTTCTGTAGGGAGTTAATTGATCAGAGAGACGATGTGTGATGGGGGAAAGTCTCCTCAACTTTTACTTTCTTTTGTCGCTTTGTTTTCTGTTTCTTTTGTTCTATTAAGTTGACTTTACTCAGGTTGATGCAATGAAATTAATGTCACATTTTTACATTTAAATATGCAGTGAACAATGTGTGCATTTCAACTTGAGCTTCTCAATGTTTTTCAAAATAAATTTTTAATTATATTTTTTATTTAAAATGGAGGCACTGTTATGAAATCCAATTCCCCTGGGGATAAATAATATTACAAATACTTTTACTATATTATAATTAATATACATAATGTTTCTGTTACTGATTATTGGGCATGTGTGCAGTTAAATAGAGCAACTGTTATAAAATCAAATTCACCCCCGGGATATTATTTTGTATTTTGATAATATACATAATATATATTTTTCTAATTCTGATGCTTTGGTGTAGTCATGCAAAGAAGCCTTCTGTATTAGATGGGGGAGTTATGGGTGAAATCCCTCTTAACAGGTGGTGCAGGAGGACGTAGCTTTGAACCAAATCATATATTTTGTTACAGATGTGTTGCAGCAGAATCCTTTATGTTTCTCACATCTTTTTTTTCTTGTTGTTCTTATTCTTTTCTCTCTTTGGTTGTGAAAACATTGGAGCCAGTGAGGCACATTTCCTTATTTAGAAAGCACAATAAACACTCGTGCATTCTTTCTCTGCCCCCCTCTGTTTTTCCTCTCGTCATCATGCTTCCTCAACTGCTTTCCATCACATCATCATCTCTTCATCTTTCTCCAGACCTTCCTCATCCTCCTACTCGTTGTCAACTCAAGGGTCTTTTTCAGCCCCCGTGTGTATGTATGTGTGTGTGTGTGTGTGTGTGTGTGTGTGAGAGCCTGGGAAAAGACAGGGCATTAACAACACAGGCAAACAAACCACCTGCTTCCTGCTGAAGTCTCATGTTGTTAAATGTGTGCACAGAAATAGGACCTGGCAACCTCGCTATAGAATTAGAATAAATAGAATAGACAGTGGGAGGAAAATCACCGACCTCCACAGCAGTGAGGCTCAGCAGCTGCTCGGTGCGGAGACAAAGAGACACCTGAGGACTGATGGGACTTGGGAGACGGCTTGTAATTGAATCTAATACAATCAATCTATTCATGTTAGGTTGAATTAAAGACAATTAACCTGGAATTAACTTTTCTGATTTAGGGGCAATTGTTTTAGCAAAAATGCCCAAAATGTGCTGTTGGTCAAGCAAGACGTTACCATTGGTGTAGGGCTGCTCAATTAATCGTATTTTAATCGCAATTACGATTTTGGCTTGCAACGATTATGAAAACCACATAATCGAAATAAAACGATTATTTTTTAATTATTTTTTTGATTGGTTTTTCAGTTTAATTATACTTAAAGTTTTTTTTTTCAATAAATTGATGTTTTCACAGTAAATGGATAATCGTTTTTAATAATCTTGATATCAATTATTGACCCAAATAATCGAGATTATGATGTTTGCCATAATCGAGCAGCCCTACGTGGGTGTTGGGAAATTGTGATTGTTTAACATTTTATTGACAATTCTAGACAAATAATGAAAAGGATCTTACTAGTTACACCCCAATAAAGTAATTTTTAAATTATCAAACACTTTTATTAGGTCCTGCACCCGCACTCACATTACTTTGATTACTGATAAATCTGTCAATTATCTTTTGACCAAATAATTATGATGATCTAAAACAGAAAACTAGAACAGCTGCATTTTAAGAGCATTTTTGTGTTGATTGCCTCATCAAATAATCTGGATGTAGTTTTGGGTTTATGCAAATTACTTTAGGTATATCAGCAACTATTGTTTTTTTTAACATTTATATTTTATTAAACATTTTCAAAAGACAAAAACACACGGACAAGGACATGGCTCACACACACATCACAAATAGGACCGGACATAACATGAAGGTTGGAGGGTAGGGGGATTACAGTGTCAGTTACATTTGATGTATGCATATGGCGTTGTATTTATACATGATTTGCTTCATATTATAGGTATACTTCATTGTTTAATAGGTAGATAAATAAATAGATAAATAATCAAATAAATATATATATATATATATATATATATATGCACACATATGTACATATACACACACATCTCTTCCTTATGATTAATTCACCTATTCATCCATTTCCTATTTAATTTCACTTCTTTCATTATTATTACCGTTATTTTTCTAATCAGCAACTATTGTAATGTTGCTGATATACATTTATGGTTGTTTAAATTACTTTTACAATCGCAAATGCCTCAAATATTTACTGGTTTTCTTTATCTTATATCATTGTAATTCAAAGCGACATTAGAAATTGATTTCATACAAACAGCTTCAACTAACAGTTATTTTCATTTTTGATTAATCTACAGATTTGTTTTCTAGAAAGACATACCCGTCATAGTTTCCTAGAGCACCAAATAATATCATTGAATTTATTTCTTGTTTTGTCCTACTAGCAGACCAAAGCCCAAATTAAAACAATTTGTTATCAAAATGGTCCGCTCATTACATGTCATGTCACTTGATAGACGCTTTTATCCAAAGCGACTTACATACTCAACACTGTGGACAATCCCCACAGGAGCAATTTGGGGTGAAGT
The DNA here is from genome assembly GCA_943591055.1 of Gobionotothen gibberifrons. NCBI lineage: Eukaryota > Metazoa > Chordata > Actinopteri > Perciformes > Nototheniidae > Gobionotothen > Gobionotothen gibberifrons. Next base: position 113,786 of record CALSBZ010045100.1, on the reverse strand, counting down.
GTCTTGCCCAGGGACACAACGACATGCTGACTCATTAAAATGATTAATGCACTGTGTTAAACTTGTGACATTTTAAAGTAAACTAAAAGGAATAACAAGACAAGAACAGACTTCCAGAGCACCATGTCTGAAAAGTGAGACGTTTTTTTTCAGCTCTCGGTACTTTTCCAGACACTCAGCAGAGCACCCACATCTAAATATTTTCCACTTGGATGCAGCACCTTTCACAGAGTTATGTCCACATCTGATACTTAGCTTACAAGGTCCCTGAGAGCCTGGAGCTTACACAGATATAAATGAATGTGGCTGGAAAAGTAAACAAGATAATAATTCTTCAGAGATGTTTTTCTCAAGAGGCACAGGGCCGGCCCTAGACTTTTGGGGGCCCTAAGCGAGCTTTGGCTTGGGGGCCCCTCTCTAAACCAGCGACTATATTCGCCATGACACAGACAGTCTGTGGTTTGTACTTGTTTAACTTCTGTCTAGTTTCTGAACAGATATGAGGAGCTGTGAGCTCTGAGGGCTAACAGCTAACGGCTGATGTTGGTTTTGTGTTTCGCATTGAAGATGACGTCACGGCTCCGCCTACACTGCGTTACTATAGTTACTACCCCAGTTCCTAAACTGTAATGGAAACGCAGCATAAAGTGAGCCTTGCCTACCAAGGCCTAACTATACCGTACTAAGCCGTGCGAGGCCCTGCAGTGGAAATGCGGCATTAGAGATGTCCCGCACCTTAACCTATCGCGTACAATGTGTTGGAGCGCTAGCCAATAGAAGAGCAAGTGTTACATATTGATGTCACTATGTTAAGAAAGTTTATGTTTTGTATTTTAATCTAGTAACTTAAGTTATTAGGTAATACAATTAATTTAAAAAAGAAGTAAAAGCTAAAAATAGATCAACTCCAACTATTTGTTACAGTGCTCTACAGTATTTGCTTCCTATAGTTTTTATAATCGGTCATGAAATCAGTTTCTCCCGACACATTTCTGTTTTCCTTGTGAAGAGTCTCGAGGATGTTTGGTCTAAATGAGCAGTGGCGTCAACATTTAGATGAGATAGAGATGTGAGATATCTTTTTAAGGTGTGGTTGGAGGGTGTTGTTATCTCGGTCCTATTTCAGCGCCCGGTCGCAGCACCTGCTCCTGACTCAGCTGTGAGTCATGGCTGGTTGATGAGACTCAGTCACACCAGGCGGGGATTCCCTCTCGCCTCATGTTTCTACACTCTGTTCACAGTCTTGTGTGTCCGTCCTCTCGCCTGTGAAAGCCTTCATCGATCACGGTTTATTTGCAGTTTTCGGGGCCTCTGGGGACAAAGTGTTGGTAATGTAACCGTCACTTAACTCCAAACATGGATATGGAATCCTCGTATGTGTGACCTTGTTACTCTTGCTGTAGTGTGTGTGTGTGTGTGAAGCGATATTATGATGCTTAAGGACTGATATTGATTGACCCGGCTGTTGCTAAGTGAGCTGTGCTAACAAAAGGGAACATCAAGTCCGTCTCTTTAGGGCTTTCTACGCTCTCCTGCCATCTGTTTAAAAAACGAGAGGACATTTTGGTTTACTAGTTTTTGCTCGGTCAGAGAAGGAAGTCACTGCTTTTAATGAAAACATATTTAGAAAAGGAAAACATGTTACATAAGTGTTTGTTTGTGAGCTTTTCTGGTTCAGTGATCAGTGTGATTTGTGTTAACTGAAAGTCATGACCGACTTCCTGTGCAGAGGCAGGTCATAAATGTGATGTGGTCATCTGGGTGGAAACACTTAGTCATTTGAGATGTTCTCAAGGCAATAGTTTGAAGTACCTGGAGATCTGCTATTTGCTTTCTTGCATCTCTTTATGGCTGTTTTGCCTGTTTTTGTGGTTATTTTTGCATCTCTCTGTGGCCTTTGTGTGTGATGCGCCTCTGGCTGCTTTGTGTACAATTTGCCTTTTGTGTCTGTTGAGCATCTCTTTGTTGTTGTCTTTTTGCTCATTTCGTGTACATTTTGTGGTCATTTTGCATCACTTTGTGGTAGGGATGCACGATATTGGTTTTTTGAAACCGATACCGATAACTTCCTGCTTCTCAAGACCGATACCGATAACCGATAATAATATTATATATATATATATATATATTAAATGTACCTGTAGTTTTTGCACACCTGGTGGTAAAAAAAAGACTAGTAGTGAGCAAATGACATGAGCATTACTACTATGAACAAAACAAAGCCAAGAACAGTTTTGACTCTTCAAAGTGACCATATTTATTTTCCCAAATAAACATAATTGAGTCAATCAGTCAATGTTTGTAGTCTTTGTCCAGCCACTGCGCAGTCAGACCTAGCATGCTAACTGGGCTAACATCACTGGTCCATATGTCTGTGGTGAAACTTATGTCCCGTATATCGTTATCGATCAGAGTATGAAGGAGTGTGCATTGCATTTGTTAATACAAATAGCAAGCGAACTATCTAACTCTGAAACTTTGAAATAGTCCCATACTACCGACGACATGTTTGTTTACTGTCCTGGTTTCACGGCTGCACACCATTTACTTCACAGCCAGGCATGAGTTAGGGAGCGCTGGATTTGTGAAAAACTCCCCTCTTCCTAAACCACTAATACCACAGTACTGGCAAACGGGAGGAGCCGAGTGAAAAACAAGCGCCCCTCATCCCAATCCACCCACACCGCAGTATTTATTTCTTTTTTTTTACCCAAATAATATATTGTATATTATCGGGGCTATTAATACTGTTATCGGGTTTATCGGGATGACGTCATAATTCCTATCGGTCCGATAATTATCGTGCACCACTACTTTGTGGTAATTTGATCGATTTCCAGCAACAGATTGTGGACAGCTGCTTCGTACAAAAGGCTCCCTTCACCCTTTACCTGGTGGGCTTCAGTAATCTTGCTCCTCTGCTAAGTGCTACACATTATATTACTAATGTAACACTGCAAATGCATTACATCCACCACGCCTTCTTAGTGCATGTTCATATGGAGAACATATTAACAAATGCATTTATTATTCTTGTGCAGAGTGCTGAACTAAACAACCTACCTCCGCCATATCAGCCTCATTTCCCAGCAGCATTTATCCCAGTCCCAATAAACCTGAAATAACTACTCTAATGTAACATGTTTTTTCAACCAAATTATGTTTGTTTACATGCTAGAATAACTATGGGATGTTAAATTAACTACTCAATTTGAAATGAACATCAGCAGTGAGCTTCTACATGTACTATGATGTGCACTGTAGCTGCTCCTGTCTGTTCCTGTTACTCACACACATCCACTTATGTCAGATTGTTCTGACATATTATCAATTATTCCTTTTGAAGAGGCAGAGGAGTGACAGCTCGATGCAGAGGAGCTGCAGAGAAACGCCCAAAACAGCCCGAACACAGCATAATACAAATAATAGAGAAAATCCAGGCAGAGGGCTGCAGGACCTCACCATCAATTGTGGTGTGTCATAAGTGATGATTCAGAGGGAGGATATTTGTGAGTGAATACATGTTTGTTTTTTTAAAGGGAAACTTCTATTATTTGTGCCTTTTTTTTTTTTTTTTTAAACAATATTATTTTTTCCAACTTTAAAGGCTGAAGACAATCCAATCCGATATCTCATTATCTGCAGTAAGTGCAAAATTAACAGAACAGCTGTTAAAGGTATGCTTTATGTATGCATAGTGTGCTGTTTAGGACTAGCACTAAAACACTCGGCTTCTATTGGCTAGTGCTCCAACACATTGTATGTTATAGGCTTAGAGGCGGGACATCTCTAAGTGGTTAACCAATCACAACAGAGCCGGCCAGCTAACCAATCAGAGCAGACTGGGCTCTGGTTTGAGACAGAGGGTGAAAAGAGGTGCTGCAGCACAGACAGTATGAGAGAAATAAAGAGCTTTTTGAACATTAAAGCATGGAAACTGTTGATTTGTGTTGGACAATGGAGTCTCTGAAAAGGGTCAAATTGGTTACTTTAATTAAGTAGCGTGGTAATGAAACAAACAATCAGCTGTTGTCTCGAAGTTGGTGCGGTGAAAAGAGAGCGAACATGCCTCGCCACCTATCTATATATCTCATCCGTGACCCCTCCTCTCAATGGCGGCCGTGCTGACGGGGGTCCTCCTGCCTCTTTCTTCTATGTCCGATATCGCGCATAACAGAGGATTTAGACGTAGTGTGTTCATTGTATAACTCCACACGCCTTTTCTCCTCCTACAATCATTCATGACTTTTTATTTAATGCATTTTAACGGCTGTAATCGTTAACGTTAAACCGGAAGTGGTCATTGTTGACAACGGCAACGCCTTTCAATACAGCTTTTCAAAGTAAACTTAACCGGAAATATTTTCAGAATAAAACAGTTTTAAACTTACTGTGTGTTTAAGCTAAATTACGTCATTCAATATTGATTTTAATTTCTTACAAAACATGTCACAGTAGAGACACTACATACTGATATGAACCTGAACATTTGCATTGTTTTAGCTTTATTCCACGATAACGGTACGTCCACACAGCAGCGTTAAAAAAATCTTCTAGCGCTTCTGCCCATTCACTTTGAATGGGGTGACGTCACTTTGCCTCACTTTTCGCCAAACTGCATTCTGGGGAAGCAAAGCGGAGATTTCCAGGCATCTCAGGATTCAAAAGTTGAGCAATGTTCAACTTTTGAATCTTCTGAAGCTTTCGGTGGAAGCGTCAGCCAATCAAATCATATGCCAGTACAAGCTCTAGCCAATCAAACCGCTGCTTGTGTGTCAGGGGCGGGAGATTCATGTGATTGATACAAAGGGCGACTGTGGCTGTGAGGGAGTGCGGTCGTCTTTCAACCAGAAGGTTGTGGGTTCGATCCCAGCCCATGCAGTCAACATGTCGATGTATCCTTGGGCAAGATACTTAACCCTGAGTTGCTCCCGATGGCATGGCCAACGGTGTGTGAATGTGTGTGAATGTTAGTTCCTAGAGTAAGGTACACTGCTCTGTATGAATGGGTGTGAATGGGTGAACGACATGTAGTATGTAAAGCGCTTTGAGGACTGGATAAAGCGCTATATAAGTACAGTCCATTTACCATTGGTTGTTGGTTGAGCTTCAGACACGCCCGCCGGCAAGCTTTTTCCAAAGCCGCTGTGTGGACGTACCGTAATCGTCAAGGGTTTCTAACACTATTAAATCAGCCCTCTTACTGGTGAGTTAGTGTTTAAGCACAGCGGCTCACCTGCCACATTGATCCTGCTAACCTGGAGAAAAGTCATCAGACCTTTTGTACCAGCACGCTTAACCTCACAGTTTTAATAGATTTTTCTGACCCAGAGGCTTTAGTACCTCATTGCATCTCTGACCTTCTAATCCACAGCGAGCAAATATTAGCCTGAAGTTTGTCAGGCAGGGAGCAGAGAGTCGATCCACACGCGTAGTGAAAGCTTGAACAAAGCGGATATCTAAAGCCATTAACTCTGTGGGTCTTTCATTTTCATAAAACAGCTTTGTGCTGGATTGATTCCCATCTGCATGCTGCACATTATAGCAACAATTAGTAGCGGATTGAGAGAAAATGATACGACCATTTCAGTAGTAATTGTTTAAGCAATCCTTTCAGAAAAATTACCCGTTTCTGCTTCTCATATGAGAACATTAAGAAGATTTAATGTATTCTATGACAGTTAGCTGAATATCTGTGGGGTTGTGGACGTAAAAGAAAAACAAGAAATTTGAGATGTCCCTCTGGGAAGTTGTAATGGGATATTTCTGTGGATAAATCGACTAATTGAGAAAATAATTTGTAGGCAATTGGTAGTTGCATCCGTTATCTTCATGATCAATTGTTCTGATATTATATTTCGTCCTTCACACTGCTTTTGTAAAGTATAGTAATATAAGAAGTAGAAGGCAGTAGACGTTATTCATTTGCAAAAAAAATGGTTTGTCCTTCATTATATATTTGAAAATACTTTGTTACATTTTTCAATATATTACATTTACTGTCTTCATAAATTACATATTTTTTTTACCCAATTTTTTAACTTTATAAAACAATTAGGCGATCATCAACAGAGAATATGCAATGCAACTTATCAGGAGAAACAGTTTCAACCTTTTTTCATGCAAAAACTCTGTGGTTTTATGTTGGTAATTGAATTTGACTCCACCGCGGGCTTAGGGAAAATCACTCCTCTCTGACATTTTACAAACTAAAAAACAAATTGAATAACGGAGAATAAACAAAATAATCTATAATGAACATCAGAGAGTGTGTGTTGTTTATGAAATGGTGGAAGCCAATCCATTCATATGCATTTCTTTCTGCCTCACTGATCTCCCAAGCAAGCAATGCAGGGAATTGATCTCCAGAGTGCTCCGACGTGTGGAGAGGGGAACACATCTCCTCACCCGTACAGATCATCTGTCCCGGATAGATGGATTTTTGATTTGTCTGTAGCTTTTTCTGAAGAAGCAGCCTTCACCCGGGCCTTTTTGTTTTATTCATCAGTTCACTAAAGACTTTTCCACGCCGCGGCTGATGCTAATAGCCTCGGTCAGGCTCCTTATCTCCTGTTCGTTGACTGATTCATAATGCCTTCAGGCGCAGGAGCTCAGTGCACTCATTTAGGTTGCCAATTATGCGAGAGTGGCAGCGATCACTCTCCGCAACTCTGCTCAGGGAGGTGATAGAAAATTGCATGGAGCAGCATCCAGCGTTATCTGTGATAATTCAGCATGTCTGACAGAGGAGATGGAGACTTCTGCTGCGACCTAACAGTAAGATTGAAACTCTAAAGTAAGCTTTTGTTTTGTGAGAGAGATGTGTGTGTTCCCCAGGAAAAGATTGAAACTCTAAAGTAAGCTTCTGTTTTGTGAGAGAGATGTGTGTGTGTGTGTGTGTTCCCCAGCAGAGAAAGCTTGCTGAAAAGCTGCAATATTCACTTCTGCAGGGGAAATAAGTCTGTCACACACAAGCTTCCCATAAGAAGAGGAAGGAAATAAGGTGTATACACCAGAGTTGAATGGACAGGGCTTTTTATTTATTTATGAGAGGAGGACCGGAGAGAGGAACAACAATGCTAACCCCGATGAGGAAATACAGCTCCCTTGTGTTTTGAAGTGGGCTTGTTGTCAACAGAGCAGCTGCTGACATCATGTGAATAGGCAGAGCCCACACCACATTTGTCAGGGCCGAGAGGCAGCGAGCTGGAGGGCAAAGATCCAGCGACATGGTGCTCCACACTGGGTAACACTTAGCACTGGAGGGTGGGTGGATTCGGATGAGTCGTCTGAAGCAGTTAGGGTCTGCAGGGACTCGAGAGCAGATCATTACTTTGGTAAGATAAGACCGTTTGTTGGGATCTTGATTCATGTTTTCATGCAGAGAATTGTTGAGTATTGGTTTCTTACTGCAGATGAAGACGTCCTTCATTCAGAAGTAGGAGTCTTATGGGATTTTATTGGAACCGAAATGGTAGGGCTGCTCAATTAATCGTATTTTAATCGCAATTACGATTTTGGCTCGCAACGATTATGAAAACAACATAGTCGAAATAAAACGATTATTTATTTTATTATTTTCATTTTTTTGGTTTTTCAGTTGAATTATACTTAAAGTTCAGGGTAATCAACCGTTAAAAACATATTGTTCACATTTTCTTTTCAATAAATGGATGTTTTCAAAGTAAATGGATAATCGTTTTTAATAATCGTGATATAAATTATTGACCCAAATAATCGAGATTATGATTTTTGCCATGATCGAGCAGCCCTACTAAATGGTTAATTTGATGAGTAGAGTGTCAGAAAATGAATCGGCAACCATTTTAACAGTCAGTTAATTGCTTTAAGTCATATTCTTCTTCTACAGCTTCTCAGATGTGATTTGATGCTTTTCTCTGTGTTGTACCATTTTAAACTAAATATATTAGCATTTTGGACAAAACAAGACATTTGCAGAGATCACCTGGGCCTTTGGAAATATATCATAGACATTGTTTTACAACTAATAATAGGCGATGACTATCCAGAGTATGTTCTATGATTAGTATGATTTATTGATAAAATCGATGTTTTAAGTAACCTCTTCAAATGTCTAGTTTTTCCAAAAAACAGTCTGAACCATTAAAGGTGGGGTAGGTAAGTTTGAGAAACCGGCTCGAGATACACTTTTTGTTATATTCCATGGAATGCTCTTAACATCCCGATGGCAATGAATATCTTAAGTGCTTTGACAAGAAATCCATAAAAACATTTCATCTGTTGAAGCCGTAGTGCTGTAAAAAGCACGACCAATCATCTGAGCCGGCCCGGCTAAAATAACTGGATGGCCTACCTGCCTGTCAGCCTTCCATCTGTGCACAAACTTATCTCGTGCCCTCATTGGTCATGTGCGCATTCATGTGTGTTGGAGGAGGGGCTCTGGAAGGAAGTGGCAGATTTTCTCCGGTCGGTATTTTCAAATTCTAGCGATCTCGAGCCGGTTTCTCAAACTTACATACCCTACCTTTAATATATTCGCATTTTGGTTTAAAAAATATGTTTGAAGACATCACTATGGTCTCTGGTAAGCTGTACTCAAACAGCTGTAAATAGGCGATTCATGTGCAAAATATATTTTTCGATTTTGGAAAAATGCATGTTTGAAGTTTAAAGTGCCATCTTCAAATGTCTGGACAAACAGTACAAAAATCCAAGAAAATAAGTTTATTATCATGTATGACAAACAATACCATTAAATCCTCACATTTTAAAGATAATTTAAGGTATTCTTGCTGCAAAATAACTAAAATGATTATTTATTTATCATTTGGATACACTTTATAAACCAAATGATAAATCAAGGAAAAGGATACCGATTCATCAAAAATGATACTTAGTTTTTACCTTTTGATTATTTTCGTTTACTTTATCACATTATCTTAAAGGAGACCTATCATGCTATATTTGAATAATATATTGTAGGGCCATACCTATATAAGGTATATTTATTCGTTGTTTTTTTCAAAATACCAAACGGATCATGCTGTTACCATGCCGTTACCATGCCGTTACCATGCTGTTACCATGCCGTTACCATGCTGTT
>CALSBZ010045100.1:51209-104691 GCA_943591055.1 Gobionotothen gibberifrons | reverse complement strand
CCTCATTAAGAGGTGGAAGTGCAAAGCGAGTTCAGCTCATGACCCAAGCTGCACACATTTCCCTTTGAGGATTGAGTTGTTATTGTCTTGGCTGAAAATGCACACCTGTGACATTTGTCTCGTGGTAGAGTTACGAGATGCAGCTGTGTTGAGTTTCCCTCTGTGCACACACCCTGGCCTTTTCCACATAAAGGAACCCTTTTTATTTAACTAGGGCGCGCACGCAGAGAGCCGTGTAAGTCATCATTTCTGTGATGTGTTGTGAATGATGCAAGGCTTGAATCATAGGTCAATTATATTCCACGCCTTTAAGAAGACATATACTGTGTGTGTACACTCTGTCATCCATAAAGAAACACGTCGGGTTGAAGCAGCAACACATCTTGTTCATTGTTTGAGACATTTCTCAGGCGAAATCCCCCAGCATTAGCAAGCTTTAGTGTCTACAATGTGACCTTTTATTGCTGTGTGTTATAGTTTTTGGACGAAACAACTACTTTCCCATTGGACTCTGGAACATTTCTAGACTTTTTTCACTGTTTCCTGACATTTACTGTAAAGACCAAGCACATAAATGTAATATGTTTATAAAAATAATAGTTCCTTTTGCCTGTTGCAACCCTAGATGGAGTGCTTCTTTTTTCTTTTATTCGCATCATTGAACAAGAGATGCGTTCAGTCACACAGAAGGTCATCAGTGTGTTTTACAGATTGTCTGCCTCCCAGTCACTTTACATGTTCATCTGCATAATACAAATCACAGCAGGTGAACAACAGAAACCTGCTTCAGTCAGTCAGTCAGCGCTACAAAAACAAGTTCATCATCATCACTGTGCGCTGTGTGGATAAAGTGATTTTTAAAACGCCATAAATCTGCTTCCACCACAGCTGAGCCCAGAGACACGAGAGCGTAAACACGTGAGCTGAGACAGAACATCCTCATCGTCTTTCCTCCATGGAAACGTATTAATGATCCTCATGTGCAGGCAAGCTAACTAATTGAACAAAGAAATAGCAATTAGAGGTCGATCCCATAAGCCACATAACAACTGGGCTGATGGAGTAGAAGGCAAACACAGATGCGTTTCTGCACTCGATACACAGTCAGTGCTGGTTGTTAGTTTGAATAGTATTTCAGTTTATGTAGAACATGTTGGTAGAAGTGCTGGCTGGTTGTTTTGATATCAAAGCTTTGATTTGAAAATGCATTTAAAGTTGCTGGAAACAGATAAAGTTGTAGTCATTCAGCTGACAAATTCAAATGCAGTCACCATACTCATAGTTCAAGACTAAACATTAAGCTTAGGACAACATGTTCAGCACAGGCTTTTATCCAAAAACTATGGTTCATTTATTTTATTTTGGAAGTTTAAAGCCTGCTATTAGATGGAAACAACATATTTCTAAAATAATTGCAGCGTGGGATGAGGGGATAGTTGCTAGCTGGCTAACTTAGCGCTAACACTGGAAACAGCTAGGCTAGCTCTGTCAAAAGGTAACACAATCAGCTTACACTTCTGAAGCTCACTACTTAACAAGTTACGGCCCGTCCACACAGCGGCGTGCGTTGAAAGCTTCAACTGCTTGACAAGTTACAGGTGGTTTGTTTTATCTGTACAAACCCTGAAGTGTAAAAATGATGACACATTGTGCGCTAGCTAGAGTATTTCTTGGCTTTCACCATTTTGCTGCTTTTGGACAGAGCTAGGCTAGCTGTTAGCCTTTCTTTCAGGTCTTTATGCTACGCTATGTCTGCCGATATCTTCCTACAAAGCACAGACATGTGAGTGATGTGATGTCCGTCTTATCATCTTGCACTGCAAGAAAGTAAATAAGCTTTTACCCAAATTAAACTATTTTTTAGCAACAGTCAGGTACATGTTGGTTAACTAAACATTGTGTGTGTGTCATTAAAACAACAATTCAACTGGCCCACTATGCATCTGTTATTAGTATGGCATTGTTAAATGTCAGGTTTATTTAGAAATGTCAATTTTACCACTATTGAAATCTTAATACATTTGCTAAAATTAAGCATACTTATACTGACAGAACATATTGCCGTAAATTGCCATGATTCTTGTACCCCCCCCCCACGATCCCTTTACTGTTTTTTTAATACTTTTTTTGTGAAGTAAACAAAAAAGAGGATAAGTTTGTTGGTTTCTTGTGAAATTTGACAGTAAAGTCATCTTTTTATTTACTTCGTAGACCACAAACACAGGCATCGACCATGATTGTATTGATCACAATTGTGAAATTGGTCAGAAAATTCCCAATTAGATAATTGTCTCATATTGTGCCGCACTAATTGGCTAGTTAGTGAAAGCCACAGGTGTCTGAACTAAAGGTTGAGGGAAAGGTAGTCCTGCAGATGTAATTATAAGACGCCGGCCTCCCGTGGTGATCCGGCTCGCTAATGAATGTGCAGCGAGGCTATCTCGAAGACAATCTCTGAGAGGATCTCACCGCCGCCTCCAGCCGGGAACACAGAGCGCCTTATTGTGTAAAGTAGACGCTCTCAGGGAAATGCCAGAACACAGTGACATTTCCTGAGGTACCACTCTTACCTACAGGGGCTTAAAGTTTACCCTTCTGTGCACAATTTCAAATTCCCAGGCAGCATCTCTCTGTTCCCTGAGTGGCTCGTGACCTCTGAGGGAACGACCCTGGGTTGCTTCCTGTTTGGCATGGCGCTCGCTTACTGTACATAGGAGACAGAAAACAATTGTGGGAGCTTTTTTTTTGTGAAAGTGAAAGCTTCTGGGAACAAACTGGCCCCGGGTCAGCGTGTTGCCTCCAGTGTCTGCCAGCTCGTTTCTATTCCTCCCTCACTCTTTCTCTTGTTTCCCTTCGAGACTCCGTCCGTCCCCACCCCCTCGTGTTTCTGAGAGATCCGTAGCTCAGCCGCTCAGCTGTCGTGTTACATGCTTTATTACAGGCTCGCTGTAATGTAGTCAGTTATGCTGCCCATGCAGTGCCTTGGGATCTCTACAATGTGTGTGGGCCCATGGGGGATGTTCACAGACTGAAGCTGCAGGAGAAGAACAGCTGTGACAACTTGTTTATCTTTATTAGAGGACAACTTCACACTACATCAAACTACTCCTTTTCTTTCTTCTGGGGCAGTGTTATTTTTTGTCCTGTTCTCTCTGAGGAGCTTCCAGCTGTATAGGGTTGTAGTGGTTGGCAGGATCCGTGACCCAGTTAAATATGGACTGAGAACAGGAAACAGAAGAGGAATGAATGGCGGATTCGGAGCTCTACTTACTTTTTAGCCGGGGCACTTTCTGGCCACACCTCTGCTGGTCCTTCTAATGGCTTCAAGCTCTTTCTCTCCATATTGATCAGTGCTCTCTCTTCTTTCTAAACCCTTTGCTGTGTAAGTACCTTTTAGACAGACAAATGGACTCTGGTTGAGAGCTATGACTAGGCAAGTGAGAGCCTGAGTTGGAGATTCGATGCAGCTTTTTTGTTTTTCCTGATGTAATTAGGACATTCTATTAGCGGAGTGCTATTAATCTGTGCAGAAATAGGAGTTGTTAACACCTTTTTTGTATTCCCCCTGCTGCTCAATTGCTCATGTTCTGCCTTGTTCTCACTCTGCACCGGTCAACCTTTTTAAAAAGCACTTTGTGATTGATTCTGCTGAAGTAGAAATCCACCAGACGCAGTGATACGTCCTCCCACGGGTCCTGCAGACTATTGAAGGGAGACAGCGGGGTGATTTATGTGCTACACCTCCGCACCCACTTGATATCCCCCCCTCCTCCCTCTTGGCAGGTGTAATGAGAGCGCTGGTCATGGACAGATGATGGACGTGGAGACGTCGTACTCAGACTTCATCAACTGTGATCGCACAGGCCGCAGGAACGCAGTGCCCGACATTGAAGGGAAGGGAAAAGGAGCGGCCAGCACTAGTGAACTCACCAAAGACCTGGCAGGGATGGACCTCAAGGCTGCAGGTCAGTCAACACACACATGAACACACAGTGTGAACGCAGAGGTAATGTGTGTATATATGCATACCAAGGACCTGGTGCTGGGTTCACAAAGCACTTATATCTAGAGCTAAGGTCTTCATTTAGCTTTTAGATTTAGTATATGGCTATTTTAGTTGCTGTAAAAGTAATTTAAGACCAGTCAGACAAGTCATGGTCTGACAGGAAGAGTTGATGATTGATCAGGTGTAAAGGGAAACTGATCATTGTATAACATTTCAATTTAAATATTTAAATATCTGTGTGTGTAGAGTTGAAAAGGCTACGACAGCATTTCCTTGTGCAGTCCTGTATCGCGTAATGACAAAAAAGCTGCACTTCGAACCTTTATGACCACAAACTATAAGAAATGACCCAAAAGGTGTCCAAACAAGGTCTTGCTGACCAGTGGCACCAAATGACGAAAAAGGAGTCAAACTTGGCTGATTATTCGCTAACAATGTATTGGATTTATTATGAGGAAAAGGTGTTTGTAGAGGCTACCGTAACTCGTTGGAAATATAAACGTATATATGTATAAAGAAGGACTTTGTCTGCACTGTGTTACTGGTACATTTTTATCGCTGAGTTTTCCAATAAAACGTCCTCACAAATGTTAAAATCTTCCAGGAAACATCTGGAGCAAATTAAGCTGAGTTGTTTGCCATGTTTTGAAGTTTGTCAAAAAGTTAACCAGAGTTCATGTCAAACGTGTCCTTCAACAGAAACCAGACGGCTTTGTCTGTCTCAAAGCTCCCAAGCACCCAAACAGGTGGCGCTGCTCAGCTGGTAGACTCAGTGAGATCTGGCTGTTGTTGCCTCAGAGATAAATGAGTGGTGGCGGCAGCACAATGACAGATTCTTCCTCTAACCTCAGCAGCGTGTCAAGCTGTTCACAGGAACATGTCTGAATGTGACGCAGATGTTGCCTCTCTGACCATTGTGTGTGTTACCTACTTGTTCTTGCTTACTTCCTTTTGCAGTCAAAGGCATGTTGACATGTTACCCAATCTTACATCACTCTTGTGGGAAACCTCACATTTGGAAATATCATTCATGCTTGTTCACTTACAACATTTTCTGCAGCATTTAGCTTATTGTATTTATTTTTGACATGTATAAAGTCGACTTCATCTGCATTACTTGCACACGGTCTTGCAGGATAACTATTTTATTGTTTTTTAGATTTGTTTTATGTATTTATATTTATGTAGAGGATTCAGACATCGTACATTCAATATATATCTAAACACGCCTCTTCTCCTCCTATTCTCTTTCATCACTTTTCATTTATTGCAATTTTACAGCTGTAATTCATACTTTAAAAATACTGGAAATACTTCACGGCTTGGTTCTCATTTCCGGTAGTTCCGGATGTGCTTCCCACGTCTGTAAACAACGTATTAAAATAAACTGTAGCCTACCTTCATTTAATATTCAGAAATAATAATATCTCGACATCTATAGTTGTAGCGTTTAAATCAGTAGGTTTCGGTGTGGAACAGTCAGTGTCATTTCGCTTCTCAATTCACTTCTACAAGAAAACGAATATTAGCCACATGCTACATGCTAACCGGAGATGAAGGATTTTCAGAATAAAAGCTTGACTTCAGACATTGTGCGCGAGAACTTCAGTTTTTTCAGTATAAAACAGCATTTAAACTGACGGTATGTTTTAACTAAATTATACCATAAAACAATGATTTTAATTTCTAACAATGTTGCATTGTTGGAGGAGGATTTAAGATGTTACATTGCCATCTCTAGACTGTAGCTGCTGTGCATTTAACAAAAAAGCTTTTGAACCTTGAATCTGGACACTTAGCTACAGGAAGTTGTAGTTCCTTCCTCAGGATTCTCATTATTCTTTCCTCTTGTGAGCAGATTTATTACAGGCTGTACAAACGATGCGAAACCACTCTTGAGCTCGATATTATCTATACTATTTGACAGATGTTTTGTTGCATATTGTTTCCTCCAGGAGGCGACCCGGGGGCCTCCCCAGCCCCTGAGGCCGAGGGCTCCACCAGCCAAGACGCCCAGGGAGGGGGAGGCCCGTCCTAAACTCAGCTCAGAGACCAAAAGGGCGGCAGAGCCAAGGAATTGAAAAGTAAAGAAGGAAGCGAGTGAAAGTGGGGAGAGAAAAGAAAAGAAAGAGTGTATATTGGTTGTCCTATGTGGACACGAGGACACCTTCGCTCACTGCCAGCCTGTTTGGAGCTCCAGCGGCCCCCCAAATGTTCGCCTTTCATTGGATCCGATTGTAACACGCGGAGCAGAGCAGAAAAACAGCTGACTATTGAGATGCTGCTCTTTTCATTCTCTGCTGGTCATTTATATTCCCGGGGCAGGAGACGAGAAAGCACAGAAACTTTGGATTTATCTCTGTGGAGTTGCTGAACAGAATCCATTTATAAAAAAAATATTAAAAAAACGTTGTTCCAGCCCGGTGTGGAACGGAGTCATGGATAATCATAATCATCTGTTTGTCATTTTCTTTCTATGTATGCGTGTGTGTATGCGCAAGTCCCTTTCTTTTTCTGAGTAACGAAACATAGTCGCCATTATACTGTCATGTACAGACTTCATATTTATTGCTTAATGTTCAGTGATAACTTTGTGATAGCAATTTTCTTTGTGTAATAAAATACTTATGAATTACTGTAACATTTTGTGTTTTATGCTTTCAAGCGTGAGTAGCTTTCCCCTCGAAGCAGTGTGGGACGCTGCAGGTCTGAGAGCTGCCGCAGTCCAACGGGATTAATGAGTTCAGTTTGCTGAGTCGTTCCAAAGCCATAAATATTATTGAATACAGCTTTTGTGGACATTAGCATGGCCGCAGGAAGGCAGTGTTCTCATTTATCTCCTTTTATACGTAAAGAAACAGAGGATTGAGATGTAGAGATAAAAATCTGTTTTTATTGCATTATCTCATAGCATAATAATAATAGATGACATTTGTATAGTGCCTTTCAAGGGACCCAAGGCCGATTTACATGGTGAACAAACAAACAAAAGGGGCAAATAATAAAATAAAAAAAGGCTTCAACTTATTCCCTTTTTTTAGTATGAATGACTCGGTGCCTTTATTTCATAGTGAAGAAACCTAGAGGAATTACTTAAAGATATTTGTAGTGACATATTATCAGCATAAAAAAGACAGACACCTCAACACCTATTTATTATATTAAAAAATGCTTTCCATAAGTGTGAGTCATACATTAAAGTTATTTTGTATATGTGACATTTTAAAAAGAGATATTTTAAATAAATACATTAGAATAACTGAGTAATTAGGATATTACATGTTACTTGTTACTTGTTAGATGCTTTGATCCACAGCGACTTGCATACTCATTACTGGGGCAATCCCCACCGGAGCAATTTGGGGTGAAGTGTCTCAGGGACACAACGACATGCTGACTGCAGTGGGACTCGAGCTTGCTATCCTCGGATTCGAAGATAAGCGCACTAACCCACTGCGCCACAGCCTCAATATGACGCTAAACCACTTTAAGAGATTGGTTTGAACAGCTAGGTGACCATATTTCGCACCCTAGCGTTAGAATGATCCGTTCCAGAGCCATACATATTATTGTATGCAGCCTTCGTGTACACGAGCGCAGCCGCAGACAGGAAGTGTTTACATATTTCGGACTAGCATGGTCCCAATGCTCCCATTAATCTCTTTGTATATGAAGAGCAGAGGTTGAAGGAGCTGTAAAGATCTATTTTATTACCAATATCTCTTAGTGTCAGGCTTGAGCTAACTCTCTTAACCGTGGTTAAAAACCTCTGTACCAAAGTGACTTTCTTTATAGTGAAGAACCCATAGACTGTATATATGGAAGAAACGTATATAGGACTGACCTACACATATATTTTAATAAACAAACAGACAGACATGCAGGAACATCTTAAAACCTTTTTTATTATATTCAAATATGCTTTCCATACATGTCATACATGTGTTTTATAAATGGAAGTGCTTTTTTTTTTATAAGTGAAATGAAAAAGAGATATTTTAAATAAGCATATACATCAAAAATAATTATGATATGCTAAACCACATTAAGACACTGTGGTTTGTCCAGCTAGGTGACCGTAGTGCGCCCCCTAGTGTTCAAATGTAAGACTTCACTTTTGGTATTGAGCTTTTTATGGTGTGAAGGGCAACAATGACAGGTTTCTGACACTGGATTTCCTCACTTCTCCCTTTAACCAAACAATGGATATTCACAGTAAACCATAAGTATTACATTCCTCTATTATCCTCCTTTAACGCCAAATTCCCAACCTTATCCCTCACTTACGTGCTGACAAAATGTTAAAAACGTAAGTAGTTGTGCATTAAAAAGCTTCCCTGATTCTCTTTATAACAACAGGTTGTAAACACAAGATGAAAAATGTTTTCATATGAACAAAATCGGCTTTAAAAACACAAAGCACCCGTATTATTCTTAACTTTGCAGAGCACCATGACATCCTGTGGAAAGTGTCATGTAAACTAAAGTATAAAAAGGTATACATAAGTACTTAGATGGTAGAATACTGACAAAACACAAGCTGGTGATGAACAAATATGTGATGTGAAGGCATATGATATACAGCATTTTTGATATATTAGGTTACAAATGAGTACATCCCATGGTGTCAGGTCAGGAGATAAAAGGTTCAGAGCGATTTGTCCCTGGGTTAGGTCACGTTTCCTCCTTCCTCCTTCTTCAGATTTTTAAAAGGCGGTCGACCTTATCATCCCGTAGGCCTCGTGCAGTCTCTGGACGAGAGCCTTCTTCTCCTCCTCAGGCAGGAAGCTCGACTGAGCAGAACTGATGTTCTACAACACACAAGGAGGCAAATAGGTTAACATTTTGATGTCACTCTCATCTCTGTGCCTGTAGCCATTTAGCTTAGCCAGCCAAATCTAAACCTGTAGTACAACGATAACTAAATCTGTCAACAAGAGGCATTCAGTACATCCAAACAGAAAATACGAATCGGCTATGACTCGCAGTGTGTTACTCCCTTCTTAAAATTCACGGGAAAAACCACGATGTAATAGCTGTTAGTGTTAAACCTTGTAAACTAAGCTTGTACAGGCTCATTTTGTAATGACAGGGTGTCCGCGGGGTCTTAAAAAGTATTAAAAGTTGATAAATCAAATCAGCGAAAATGAAGGCTATTAAAAAGTATTAAACAGCATTTTCCAAGGTATTACATTTTGTAGCTTGTTTTCAATAAGTATATAAATGGTCCAAAGAGGTTGTATTCTACAGTCTGCCTGAATGTAATCATTGCGTAGGTGTGTAGTGTGATTCTGTGTAGTTTATTTATGGCATCCCGTTGGGTTTGACGTCATCTGAACAGGACATCGCACGCTCACTGGTTGATAGCGCGCGAAGGTCCGTTTACGCCGGTTGTTAAACAACATCGTTATGGGGAAATGCAAGTTTGCGTCCAAATGGTTGGAAGATAAGGAGGAAGGACAATCAATACTGTATATAGTCAATGTGAGGTAAAGTGTGTCGCCAAGGTAACCGGTTAGAACTCCAAGTGGCTTAAAAGGTATGGGAAGGGTCTTAAAAAATGTCTTAAAAGGTCTTACATTTGACTTCAGGATTCCTGCATATACCCTGAATGAACCAAACCAAACATCCAAATGCAGGACTTCCAACTTGGAAAAGTCCCTTTTTATGTAAGATGCAATCACTTTTCTTAGGGACAAAGGAACAGGGACTAAACAGAGACGATGTATAGGCTGAACAAAGTGATTACAATTCAACACGCTCTCTCTCAACTCTCAGCATATGAACACTTTGTGAGGACCTCCTGCTGTTTCCTTTTAATGTGCAGGGCAGTCTTTTGACTGACTGTGAATTTATGCAGAACTTCTTGGCTAGATTTAGAAAAAGATAATTTGGGTTTGGGTTAAAATAAGTATGTTTGTTAGCATACTAAACTAAAGTTACATAATGTAAGTTAAGTAGGATACCAAATGATGTAAATGTGTTTCTTAAAGGTACATTGGACCTGGTGGACTTTTCACCAGACTTCCTCTTTTATTCCAGTTATAATTTCTATGGCTTCTAGAGGCTGCCCTACATGTGATAAAACCAAAACTAGAGGGGCACTTGACACGTAGGCCTGCTAATCGACATATTAACCACCTATACACCACATTTTACACTTGCAATACATAGAACCAGATTATAATGTTATAGTAATTGATCTAAAGGTGGGCTTGTGGGCAGATTTCATTACATTTGGACAGGGATGGGATCGCTGTTTCCTCCTCGGTTCACTAACCCTCCTCTTGCAGTAGATTCACATCTGTACTTCATACTGTATATGAGTGGCATCAAACTGTTCATCTAATTCTTGGCAGGAAATGAAATTGGAGTGTTTTCTAATATGTCATTTCAGCGTCAATCCATAGGCAAACCTTAGCGAGTCTGTATGTGAAGCACAATTCTTCAAAATACATTGATATTAAATTATTAATCTGAGGCTTTGGAACACTTTTTTCGTTTCTGTGTTAATTAGCAACATAGAAAGGCATTAGCATTCAGAGGACGTCTACACCCCATGCTATCATTTCAACCCATATTCAAATGCCTTCATCCTGCGGTAATTATTCATGCATTTGATCTCACCAGTCGTTTGAATTCCTCCTCGGTGAATCCCATGTATTTGTGCGCGGTGCTGTAGTCGAGGTGCAGGGTTGAGTTAAAGATCAGAGGGTCATCTGTATTCAGGGAGTAATTAGCTTTGTCCTTCCTGAACCTGAAGAAAGGAAACTATTAGATCCAATTAAATTAAATACTGCTTTAATGCAAGATATATTTACCAGACTGCCATTTAAAATAAAGACAGCTCACGTGATGGCAGGATGCTTGGTGAAGTCTGGGTCGCAGGCACCTGTCAGCTTACTGGAAATAGGACACACCTGCAATGGGAGCAGCACAGGAAGCACTGAGTAACATAACGGGGCTCAGTCTGTAGGGACTTGCTTTGGACCAATAACGGAGACTCGGCTTGTACTTTGAGATAATCAGTTCACCTCCTGGGCACCGCCAGCAAGGCCCCAAACCCTCCAGGTGTTGTGTATATAATAGCTGCCACTTAATACGAAGTGGGATTAAAGTAGAGTCTAATTTTCACTGTGTTGCTCTGGTGTGTGCATGCATGTGACTATTGGAAGATTGGGTACCACTTTACAATAAGACTACCCTTATAAAAGATTCATAAAGTGTTTATAATTAGGTTATGAATTAGGTTGTAAACACTTTATTAATCATTAAGAACCATTTATAAACCAGTTCTAACATAGTTAGAACTGGCACAGTGCCAGCCAGCTGTTTGTTAACTTGGGGGTGCCTACTTGTCAAGCCCTTTTAAGAAAGTTAATGTACAAATTCATGTGTCGCCTAGAAGACTCGGACAATCATGTTATCTCGATTTTAATCAACCATGTGAAGAGTTCTACTCGGTTCTCTTCCATGATTTGGAGACATTGGCTCAATAGCCTATACAGACAGCGAGCATGTGTGGCTAGCTGTGATTGGACTGATTTTATGTTTTTTATCTGTTTGTTTTGTGTGTTTAGCTCTATTTGATGTGTGTCTTGTATTTTAGTATGTGATATGGACCTTGAGTCTGAAATAAAGATTGATGATGAATAGTTTTCATTCATCAACACAGGCTCACTATTTGGCAAGATGACAAAGCCTTATATTGGCTACTTAGCGAGAATCAACTCAGTGAACAACAGATACCAAGGATGCTGGCTGATGAAGGAGATGAAGTAAGCTAAGTAGTCAATATAAGGTTTAGCGGTACAGATAAATGTGGGCTCACTATTTGGCAAGCAACCGGTCACAGTCGCCCTGTTTATCTCATGTCTTATAAAAGCTTATTAATGATTTATAAAGTGTTCACAACCTAATTAATAAATGAATTACAAACTATTCGAAAACCCTTTATAAGGGTAGTCTTATTGTAAAGTGGTACCGAAGATTCTAATAATCATTTGCATTTCCATCAATTTGCTGCTGTTGTTTTTCCGCCAGCTATGACAGTGGAGGCTCCACTAGAGGTCAGTATATCACTGTTTTCCATACCAGTATATAGTTGTAAGTACATGATAAAAAAATCTGATAATGATACAAATGACCCACGGTTAACGATAGACAGGGCAATAACAGACTCATTTTTGCATTTATTAACAACATTGTTGGTGATGCAGATGTGATGAAAACTGTATTTATTCTGGACATTTCCTCACCTCGAAGTGCATGTTCTGAGCCAGCAGGTTCTTGTACAACACTTGGTCTTCCAGGGTTCTGTAACCGTGTCCAACACGTTCAGCTTTCAGCACTTCTACAGCCTAAAAATGTCAGGACAGGAGTTAGGAGGCAAAAGGTTGTGATCCACAAAGAAAGAAATCCCTCCTTCTTGTTAATGTCAGCAGAATCTGCCGGCTATTTCTAGAAGCAACTGCTGTGGCACATCTGACCTGTCACTACGAGGAATGGCTTTCTTAGATAGTGGCTACTTATTATGGGAGTGAGACATACTGTAGTTTTACACTAAGGAGGCCGAGGCACAGCAGCTTCCAATCTCATGCATGCACATTTTAATTGTGTGTCCCTTTGGTGACCAGTGCAATGCATTTTCCAGACACACTAAATCTTCAACTGACCAGCTTCTTTTGGATCCCTGCCTCCAATAGCCGCGTAACTGATTTCCATTGAGTGCATGACTTCATTGTTTTGCTTAGTCGCAGAGACACTTAAGTTCTCGTTAGACATGGAGTTCAGTTCAGTAATGTCTCGTGTTGTTGTTGCTCGCTCACCTCCTTCACCACAGACGGCGGGCCCACCTCTCCTGCGTGGACCGTTCTGTGGATCCCACAGCGCACTGCTTCCTGTCAACAAAATCAATCGTGAAATACGTCAGCAACAAAACATCTGGGTTTCACATCTGCAGTACTCCAGCATCACATTACATTGTTGTGCTAATTTGTTTCATTATGAAAGCCCTCTGGTTTGTGCATGAAGATGTTTTCATCGTTGCGTTCTTAACCTTTGACACACTGTGTGTTGCGAGCCTAATCTGCAGATATCTTTAGGTCATGTAGTTATGAAGATAAACTTCAATATTAGTGTGTGGACTCTGCTCGTTGAGTTCTGCTTCTTGTTCATTATTGAAGCTTGTTTCTTTTCTCTTCCATTAATCGATGTTGCTTGACATTATTTCAAAACCTCACTAAACTTCACATAGAAAACACATTTCTGGAGAATTGAGAATATGTATAATATAGTTGGAAAGTAAACACATTATGTAATTATGACTGACTTATCCACACCAGATATAACCGTACTTAAAAAGGAACCTACAAAATAACATGATTTATTCATTAAACATAAGAAAAGTAAACACTAAATTATTGAATGAATCATACAAACAAACACACATGAATTGCACTTCATACACATATTCCAGTCACTATACATTCATAAAAACACACATGCGGACAAAGTAACCAGAATTCAATAAAGTTATAAAAAGTATTTAAATTAAAACAATCAGAAACAATTTAAAACAATACTGATTTTGCATATTTAATTGAGTGTGATCACGTGCCTTAAATGGTTGTATGACATTATTGCTGTTTGATTGCTCTTGATTGATAAAGAGCTAATCAACAGAACGTCTGCAGTTACAATCTCTCAACTCCATTCATTTGATTTTATTGTCATTTTATTCATATTTGACCAATTAATTGCCGCAAATGACGTTTGACAGGTTGCAAGAGTATAAAAAAATCCTTGTGAATGCACAACTTCATACCTACACACTCTATTGAAAGACACCCATTAATAAACCCTGGTTGGTTCTCTATCTCAAGTATGAGTCACTGAGGCAAAGGACTCATAAGTAAATGGACTGTACTTATATAGCGCTTTATCCAGTCTTTAAGACCCCTCAAAGCACTTTACATACTACATGTCGTTCACCCATTCACACCCATTCACACAGAGCAGTACCACTTGCTCTAGGAACTAACATTCACACACATTCACACACCGTTGGCCATGCCATCGGGAGCAACTCAGGGTTAAGTATCTTGCCCAAGGATACATCGACATGTTGACTGCATGGGCTGGGATCGAACCCACAACCTTCTGGTTGAAAGACGACCGCACTCCCTCGCAGCCACAGTCACCCTGTGAGTCAAGAATTCCTTCCGTTTTTACAGTCCATCTTTCCCCCTCTACACTATTACGTCAACGCACTGCACACATAACTAAACTTGTAATAACAGAATACCAGAGCTAATCATCAGTACCGCCAAGATGTCTATTGGACACTTCCTCCACTTATATCATGTATACGGTAATGGCTGAAATAATACAAACTGTCTCTGTGTTGACATCACCTATCCTTTTCCCATATATTTCATTTCAGGTCAGAGTTGTTCCACGTCGTGCGCTGTAGTGTATTAAGTGATTAATCTACCGCATTCATTATAGTCTGACAGGCCAAATTGATTTACTACTGAGGTACTCTCTGAATTAATCAATAAATGCTGGCTGAAAACTAAATTGGATTTTTCCTGAGAGCAGTCGGTGCTTAAGAGGAAATTGTTTTTATTAGGTTTGACTTCAGCTCTGTGTTGGTTACAGATAAAGACATAGGCCTCATTGGTTTGAGACAGTTAAAGGTAGAGAAGTAAAACTGTGTCCCTCTTTTGGTAAAAGAAAGGGTCATGCTTGTATTAATAAAAAATCCAGTGCAAAACAAGTCTGAGAAATGGGATCAGCACATTAGTTGATAGTTGATGGCGTCTACAGCCAAGGTCAGGGACGTGCACAGGTACGGGCTAATGTTGCCCGAGCAACAGCCCGTTTGCCCTTTTTGGCTGACCTGCCCCTATGGAGAGAGCGAGAGTTTTTGTGGCCGAATCAACATGATAAGCCCACACTTAGTATTGTAGTTTCTCGCTGCGGGAAACACACCTTGTCAGCGCTGTCATCTGTCCCCAATCACGTGACTTTGTTTACAATCTGACAGCTGCAAGCAAAGGAAAGCCCTCCGAGTCCGGCCCATGGATGTATGGTCCGGCCTCATATGGCTATGGGGATCATACCAAATGCCTGCATGGCTTAGGTGGCCAATCCCCGGGTCAATCTGTCCCCGGAAATGCCCCCGTTTTTAAATATGCTTATATTGATTTTGAGTTTTCTCATGGCAGTTAGAGTATAGGAGACAAACCATGGGACTTAACATCCTCTTGACACCGTCGGTTATTTACAAAAAAAACACCTAAATATACTTGTTATTGTGCTTCTGTCTTTCTGTGTCTTTTCATCTGCTCCGTAAATTCTCTCATTGGGGCCGCTCGCTCTCTTTTCTTGATCGCCCTCTCACGGGAGAACCCTTCACTGTCCCGCTTTATTGTAGGATTTCTGCCATGTCTCCACTTTAGTTTGACCATCTGTTATTAAGGTATGGAATACTAAATAAATAAGTAATTAGATACCTTACCGTTACTGCACTCATAAAGAATGATAAGAATAACAATAATGCGTATTGAACTGGTTTCATTAATTAGTGAGTTTATTTAAGGTAATTAGTTAGAAGCCCTATTTTATCAGTATGTCTGCACAGCAGTTATAATGGTCAAACTACATTAAAACAGAATTGTCCTAAATTTTTCTTTAATACTTACTAACATTAGATATTTTAATGAGATATGGACCGCAAAACAAAAAATGTGCCTGAATAACGAATTTAGCAGTTGGACATAAAAGTCAACTGAGTGTCACTTGCAATGACATTGTTGTGTTTTTATTTTATGAACCTTTTACATTAAAAACAAGTTAGAATTTTCAAAAGTACTTGTGTTTTGTATTTGCAAACCACATTGTATTTGTTAGTGAATCATGAGGCATTTGTAAAAACCTGTTTAGTTTGTTTGTGGAGTTATGGCAGGAAATTAGCTCCCTATATTGCCATTAGCATGCAGCCTGTGTGAGGTGGACTTTAAAAGGGTTGTACAACCTCATAATAGTGCAATATACTATCAGTAGAAAGTATGCCCACTGGGTTTGATTGCAAGGTAAGCAGCCTGATTATGTATTTACACCGTTTGCAATTTTCTTCCAGTATTCACACTTCAACACATACAAGCACAAAACACTCGGCTCTTGTTGATGCAGCAGTTTTTTTCAGCTCTATTGTTGCTGTTGTTGCTATAGCCTACAAGTTGTTGTGTTTGACTTATTAGGCTATGAATTAAGTATACCAGACACGCCAAAGAATGAAACAAAAACATATTTAAACTCCCTCATGCGTAAAACTGTGTTTTAGTATTATGTTGATGTGTTCACACGCTCACCTCATAGGCCTTCCTGTGCCCTGGATTGGCTTCACAGTTTAGGGACTCGTCACCTGCCAGATCGATGGCAACCACTCCTTCGTGCTGATATTTCTTACACAGCTCTACAATGTCCATGGACCAGCCTGGAGAATTTAAAACACACACATATTACTAAACAGTAAAGTCCTGTCAACTCAAATACATGCAAATGATGAAATGTGATGATAGTCAAAAGATCATGCTACATCTATTTGCATCAGTCTACATCTATGACAAGCACAAGACATGTGGAAGTAGCTGTGTTTGTCTAAAAGAATTGTAGACATTTTGGTGTGCTTTTTAGCTTTGTTTCCAAGAGTTAGATGAGAAATTTGATGGCACTCTCATGTCTATATGGTAAATATGAAGCTACCGCCAGATAGCTTAGCTTAGTTTAGCTTAATTTAGGCTGACTTTGCAATTTGTAACAGGGCCAAGCTAGCTACTTCCTACTTTTTCTAGTCGTTCATGCTAAGCTAACTGGTACCTAACAGACATGAGATTTGTATCAGTGTTCTCATTTAACTCTTGTCAGAAAAGTAATTTAGCATAAATATTCATTTATTTTCTCCTCTCACATCTTGGCTGATTACATGTATGAAACATAACCTACTTTTACAAAACCAAAACGTTTCATACATCCAAGATCACCATATACACTTAATCTAGATTAGTTAGCACTAGCAGTATATAAAAGATATCCTACTGTTTTAGCACCTACTTGGCTCCATACATTAATGCTATAGCTTAAACAATCATCCTAAAATAGCACTTCTCATCAGCAGTATAATACCAAAATCAGATATCCTCAATATGTTCAGGAAGTCTGTTACATAAAGATGTAATCGGTCACTGTGGGATAATATTACAACATGTTCTTGCAAGAGCTGTAATGTGAAAAACAGAATGGCAGATATGAATTGCACTTGGCTGCTGGGCTACACAGGAAACAGCTGCATAAATGGAGCAGAGCACATTTGTATACACATATTTAAAATATTTTTACTGTAATCTTCCATTTTACTTGATTTTTATATAACTTGCTTTCATTATTTAGTTAAATGTTTCTCCAATTAGGTCCATGCTATGAACCAATACCCAAAAGAAAATTCCTTATATGTGAAAACCTATTTGGCAACCAACCAGATTCTGATTTGCAACAGACTTGTGACTACAGCCCCTTCTTGTGTTACAACAGTTACTTTAACTTGTGCAGCTTAAAGACTGCAGAAAGTATTTTGGCACTACTGTTGTCATGTTGGACCAACACTATTAGCAACCACTTAAAGTGCTAATACTGTATATGCACTGTCCAATGTCATCTGCAGAACATTGACTTCTCATTAGCTAGGGTTGGCATTTTCTGTCTTCTGATCTTTGGTTCACAACTTTAGTCCAGATTTAAATATATCAACAACTATTGGTTGTCAAAAAATTGCTTCAACATTACATATCCCCAGAGGATGAGTACTTATGAATTTGACACCCTGATTTATTCTCTAACGCTACCAACCATTTGACTTTTTTTTTGTTTTGTTAACTATTGAATGGACTGCTATGATACATAGTAGAGACATTCATAGTCCCCAGAGGATATATCCTAAAAACTTGGTGATCGCCTGACATTTCATCTAGCGCCACTATCAAGGCAAAGTTATAAATTGTCATTTTTTCTTTCATTTTCAACTAAATACTCGCAATAGTAATGAAATTACCTTCTGTCTTTTTTGTTACCGCTAATTAGCAAGTGGCTGCTAACACGCTAAACTTAGTTAGTAAACATGTCAATTAAACCAGCTTCAAATCCACATGATAGCATTGTCGTTTTGAGCATATTGCTTTTTCTGTCTTTCTGTGTTGCTCTTACTCATGATCTAATAACAACAGCTTAGAGACAGCGCAGAAGACAGTACATTAGGAGCCTTATCTCACAAAGATGTTTGGGCAGACAGGCAACAGTTCATTACTTGGCATGTGGCGCATGCAGCATAGAATGGACCTGGCTTTGATATTGAAGGCCAGCTCCCCGTCACTGAGGCCCTCGTTGACCAGGTGCACCACCTCGTCCGGGCTCAGGTCCCCTCTGAGTGGAGGAAACAATGACTGTGATTCATGTGCAATATACATATAAATACCGCTTTATAATTTATTTGTACAGGCTGCTATCTCGTAGTTAGACAATTCAACCACTGTAAAACAATCTGTCATAACTGTGCAATATATAGTTTTATTTATGCTACTGTTATCTGGATGCTATCACACTTGCTACACTTTAAATAATGTTACTGTACTTACAGTATAGTGGTCCACCTGGATGTGTACTTTTGTAAATTGTAATTCGTGTAATTTTTATCTTCAATACTTTATGCATATCTCTTATTTAACATTTTGCCACTTTACTTTTGCTATAACAATGTACATTTCCCCTCTGTGTGACTAATAGAGGATCTGATTCTGAAAAACACGCAATAAGTTAAGCTTAATATATCCCTGCCTAAAACAATTAAAAGTTACAGAAATTACTTACTCTTCCTGGTTCCATGGTATGGGATCCACTTTTGTGTTAGCCAGAAAATGTGGGCTGTATCTGACCTCCACATAAATCACCCCCTCCTTGGCTTTGTCTTCAACAAACTCATAGGCTATCCTCTTAATGGCCTCTCTGTCTCCACTGGAAGAAACAACAAAGGAAAACAAAATATTAATGACATTGACCGTTGGCTCTGATTATCTGCTCTCTGATAACACAAAGAGTTGCAAGCAGCTATTGTCTGAGATCGCATGACGTAGTGTTGTTACATGTGCCAAGAGCAAGGACTGTCTTAGGTAAGACAGCTTTTATGTGCGCAGCTCCACTTGCTTGGAACAATCTTCAGCAAGAATTGAAACTGAGAAATGTCATTCCTCAGCATGTTTTTAAAGCTAGGCTAAATGAAATGCTCGTTGATACCATGGGTACTTGTAAATGTCGATAACTATGTAAATGTAGCCTGTAAATATAATGTCCTTTATTGTTTTATGTTTCATGTGATACCTATTTGCTGCAGGTCTCTCTTGAAAAAGAGATCTATGATCTCAAGGAACCAATCTGGTTAAATAAAGGTTTGAAATTAAATGAAATCTGTTATCTCAGATGTACAAATAAGACACAGCTAATTCATCATATTAACTATGATAGCTTTTAAATCTAGCAGTATAATAATTAACAGTCACTGATATCATGGCATTCATTTCATTTAAATACCTCCCACATAATGTGCACCATCTTTCACATAGTTATGACTCACGAATAGGCTTATACTGTTTCATGGGACTAATTTAAAACTATTTTCCACATACACTTAAGGATTTAAAGAGGTAGCGGGGAAAGTGAAATACTGTATGCAACTGATTGGGGAATTGTTTTTGCTAAATGGAGGTTAGTGTGACTTTTAGAAGAGTATGAAAGAGTCTTATTTTGGATTTATATTTAATTTTATTTATTCAGCTTCCCCTTCAAATTGCATTAGAAAGGCAGCATTAGTTTGTGCCACAGGTCATAAAGGATTGATTGGCCATTACAACACAGCAAAGTCAAATGTGTCATATAAAGTTAAAACCGTTTATACTAATTGATGCATTTGCAAGAATGTTTGTAAGAGCTGCAACGATTGGTTCATTCATTGCTCGATCAGGAAACTAACCAGAAAATATTTGAACAACATCAGGATCAGAATTGGGTTCATTGCCAAGTAGGCTTACACATACAGTACGAGGCACTTGCTATGGTTTAAATGGTGCATAAATAGACAAAGAAAAAGGGAAAGTTGTAGTAAAAGGAGCAAAAATAGAGCAATTATATAACAATTTTGATGACTATTATATCAGATAAAAACATCTTAAAAAGACATAGTGTTTTTTTCAGGCGGCCTTCCTCGCCACAAACATTTTCATTCAAACCTTAACCTTGTAATTTTCAAATATTTCTGAAGCAATATTTTTTGTTTGTCTATTGTGCCAGATGACAATACACTTTAGTGTTGTGACAATAATAGAAAGAACACAGCTCCATGTCACCCTTTCCTTTCCCACATCACATGACGCACAACACAGCTTCCAGCATTCACACAGGTCTGAATGCATGTTGTTCTCCAGCATCCTCTCCTTAACCCCCTGCACACACATCAGCCACTGAGCTTATACAACCATTCTGCATGCGCTAAACTCAGCTAGCATGTTCCCTATGTTGTTGGACACAGGGCTTTCAAGAGCCTCGATACAAGAGGGGCCATTCAGCAGAACTGCGCGCTGCAGCCCGGCCTCTACAGACAGCCCTGTCACTGGACGACTAAATATAAGACTCCGGAAAGACTCTACTCTCCTCTTAGTTTGGTTGCCAGGGTGTCACTTGATCTCGATAATGATGTGTTCCTGTTCCGCATGTCTAGCATTTCACATCCACTCCCCCATCATCAATCACAAACTACACACTCCGCTTTTAACCCTTCAAATGCATCAGAACTCAGATAATATAACTGTGCATGTGTGTGTTGCTATAGCTGCCTGGACATTTACCCTCATACAGGTGGTGGAGAAACATTCCTGCAACACTAACAAGGTGAACCCTGACTCGTAATCACTTCCAATCTGGCTCTTTGCACTCCCTGTCACCTGTTCAGCAAGAAAACACCGTTGGCAATAATTAAACTACTATTAAACTGAGTCATTGAATGAAACATGTCAGCACTTACGCAACCACGTGCATGTACGCTGCAAACTTCCCCAGGAACTTCGTGAGGGTGGCCGGCTCTTCAAGGATAATGATCTGCGTCATCTCCTCCTTGGTGTTTGCTGGCAGATGGATGCCGCGTCTCCTGGAGAAAAGTGAGGGGGGGGAAATTAAACAGTTCAGGGACAGTTTTGACATTTAAAGGTGTACTTATTTTAAATGTATCCCAAAATCGACAAACTCTTAAAGGGGCCCTATTTTTATCATTTTCATTTTCAGGTTGATATCAGTATTTAGTGTCTCTACTGTGACATGTCTCCATGCTTTAATGTTCCAAAAGTTCTTTATTTTTCTCATACTGCCTGTGCTGCAGCACCTCTTTTCACCCTCTGTCTGAAACCAGAGCCCAGTCTGCTCCGAATGATTAGCTGGTTGTTAGCTCTGTTGTGATTGGTCAACCACTTAGAGATGTTCCGCCCCTTAGTTTATCACGTTGTGTCGGAGCGC
This sequence comes from Gobionotothen gibberifrons, assembly GCA_943591055.1. NCBI lineage: Eukaryota > Metazoa > Chordata > Actinopteri > Perciformes > Nototheniidae > Gobionotothen > Gobionotothen gibberifrons. Next base: position 83,072 of record CALSBZ010045100.1, on the reverse strand, counting down.
TAGCCAATAGGAGCGAAAGTGTTACGTAGTGACGTCACTATGTTCAGGAAGTAAACAAAGGAGTCAAATGGAGGTGTTTCAGGCAGTCGCACCATTTACATGCAGTTAGTTTACACACTATAAGAAAAGGGAAAACCCCAAAAGAGCATAAAAGGGCCCCTTTAAAGTTGAACAGTGGGTTGCTGTTGTGTGATGTTTTGAAGCTTTTGTAGTTAAAGCTGCTCAAACAAATATGTTTTACACAGAGAATCCTGACCCAATGTATCCTGTATTATCCCTTTAGCACTTTAGCATCTTTTAGCTCATCAATTTGGCTTTTATGGGCACTTGCAGTTTTAATTTCCTCTTGCTTATTGGCTCGAGCATTATACCTCTAAAATGCTAGTATGTCTATAAGCTGGTGCTCTATAGATATCTTATCCATTATCCATATTTATAAATACTGTATTCAACCAAACGGGTGGAGTAGCGTTTCAAACTTCATAAAGGAACAATTATATTTTCTTAATAACTCACTTGGCAACATCGAGAATGGTCTGCACCCGGATGGCTCCATCGAGGTGCACATGAAGCTCAACCTGTCGAGGAGGAAGATAAACCAAAATGTTTTATTAACTTGTCAATCAAAAGTAGTTCTACAGATTAGAGGGAAAAACAGAGCAAAAGTTCCTTGATGGTGGGGTTGCAATTCAGTCTTTTAGCTGCCACCCATTGTGAATGCACCGACATGTCTGATCAGCGAGTGGTTCGAGGCAAGAGAAGGGTTACACTAGTTGAATGTTCTGGCTCTCCTTCAAGCGCAGAGAGCTCTGATTTATTCAGACAGATGACAGATATATTTACGCTTCTCCTCTGAAGTCTTATTTTTGTACATCAGCCAAGGTGTGGTCGAACTGAAACAAAATCTGACAGCAGATATTGAATTCATATTTTGTGGTTTGGAAAGAAGAAAATCAAATGAGTGTGGTTGTGAATAAGAAGCAGCTTGTTCTCTTCTGCTTCAGCAAGACTTTATTTGGGATAGTGATTTAGTACTGCCAACTTCAAGGCCCTTGCTTTTTCACTAATAACTTTTGACTGAGACATGATCCAACATGGATGAACAACTGAATGTTAAAACAAAATTCCACATTAGTTAAAATATCAGTAAACATGTTGGATTCATAGAGATTAAAAAAGAGCAGTCAATGATAAATAAATGACTACATCTTAAAGTCAAAACAATAACGACCAACTAAAATCCTGTTAGAAATACGTCAGTCATCAGCTTTTCAATATTTCTCGTGCGTGCGACTGCAACAATTAATAATTATTCATCAATTGAAATGGAATTAATCAGCTCAGCCTTCAAGCCCACAAATGTTAATATTTGCTGTTGTCAGTTTGGTATTATTATAAATTGAATATCTTTCCACTTTAGTTGAAAACAAAACATTTAAAGGCACTCCCTTGGATATGAGGATATACATTGCAAATAGAAGGTCCTTTTCCCACTATATTCATACAATGTGAGTCACAAATGATTCATTAAGTAATCGAGAAAATATGCTGAAATAAGCTGTTAATATATAATGAAATAAACGATAAGCATGACCAACTGCTATTTTATCTACTTCCTTATCTCACTGCTCTATAGAAAGCAAAAGCATGCTTGTGTTACGTCCGTGTCCAACTGTGTGGTAAAAAACTAGAAAAGATCGAGATAAAAATGTTTACACCAAGAAGAGATATGTTAGCAGCTCGAGCCTAATTGCTTACATCTATTTTCTTCCCCTAAAAGCCTGATGTGATGAGACAGTCTGCAGCTGGTTAACCCATAAACAACACCAGGATACTCTTTCAGTACACACTGCACTTCCTGCAGCACAATGTGGTGATTTATATAAGTAATTGTATACTAATGACATTGTTCATGTATAGTTAATGAGAAGCACCACACCAAATTACAGTTGTAACTCAACCAATAAAATGTTGCCTTGGACCTGAATCCGTTTTTATTTAAGTTTTGTATTTGTGAAAATGTATAGAATCAGAAGCTTATTGCAACCAGACACTATTACAAAAGAAAGTGGCACACATATTGTAGTTTAAAACCCTCAATTGTGAGGGTTTTGACTCTTTTTTGTTTCCTTATCTGATCCAGTTGTATATCACTGTGAACCTACAACAGATATTTGACCAAAGCAAACATTTCATTGATTGATTGAAACTATTTTCATTATTGATTTATCTTCCAGGTCATTTTTGTTTATAACAAATACAAATATGCACAGGTTTTTCCTGCAATTATTGCGGCAATAATCAGGAGATTAAACACTACTAGAAAGTAATTATTGGTTGTTGTAAAGTGTTTTTATTGTAAAGCATTTTTTTATTGTATGTACAGCACTTTGGGCTCGACCAAAAATCGTTTTAAAATGTGCTCTATAAATAAAACTTGATTTGATTTGATTTGTTGTTTCTTATCAATTCCATTTATAACATGAGCACACACTGCCATGAGTCATGACTGTGTAGCCATATTGTTACTTTAGTAAGTGAAGCACGGATGGGGGTATAATTTGCACAAAGCAAATGAATATTTAATGAGTCTATCTCTGCAAGCAGTCTCCACCGACCTGTGACCTCTCCTTTAATAATTCATGATCTCTCTCTCTCTCTCTCTCTCTTTCACTCTCTCTCTTTCACTCTCTCTCTTTCACTCTCTCTCTTTCACTCTCTCTCACTCACTCACACTCACACACACACACACTCACACACTCACACACACACACACACACACACACACACACACACACACACACACACACACACACACACAGCCCACTTCACTCTTTTTTAGTGAATCTGTCATTTACTGTCTCTTATCAGCTGTCAGCTCCTGGTGCACCAGGTGCCTGCTCAGTCAGCACTCCAAAGGTTACACTGAACACTGAGTTTACATTTCACACACGAGTGCTTAATGTGCTTATGCAACTTCACTTCAAGGCATTGTTATGAAAGCCAGTTGTCTCTATACCAGCCAAAACAATAACTACCGTAAAGAATTCAAGCAAAGATAATGCGGTAATAATGTGTTTCTGTACAGTATGTGTTTGTATTACAGTGTGAATAAGCTCTCGTGAATTAAAAGGAATTCCCACAAGCTTGTATTACGCTAATGCAGAAGACAAGGTGTTAAGAAGCCGGATCCAAGCTCACAAAATCAGCCTTATTTATTTGCTCCATGGCAAACATTGTATATATATAGACCAACAATGTTAAAGGTGTGTCGACTCATACAATGAAAAGAAAAACACTAATAAAAGCGTTTTTCATTCATCACAGTGTCTGTGTGTTGCGTGTAAAGCCGGATAGTCACATGTCAAACTGCAAGCTTCCGTGTTTTATACACAAACAGAAAGCTCTATATGGCCCTATGTATTTTTTTTAAATCTCAAATTCAAGTTTTTTTTTACGTTTCAAAGCATTTTCTTGTCATTCTTTTGTTCATGAGCACCCCAACAGAGATTACGGGAGTCAAAATGTGCGTAAAACCAGGAAAAAGTACGCCGTTATATAACAAATACCTTTACATGTTAACCATTAATGCTGTCACTGTTGTTCCATCTGCTGATAACGTACCTTTGGCTTGTTGAATACCACTTCCTGAGATTCGGCCATCGTACAGAGCCTGCTGCCGGAGAGTCTGCTGGAGCACAGAGAGCTGAAGCCTGCAGCAGCTCGTCTGGCTATTATATGCATGACTCCTGGACACGCCTTCGTTTATCAAACGGCAACAAAAAAAGCCGCAACGGAGAAAACCAGTCTGTTGAACATGAAGCTGCAGGTTCACGGTGTTTTGATCAACACATGTTTGTAGTCTGCAGCAGGTGGACGGATTAATGGCCCTGTATGGCAAGCAGCTTTGCAACCATGTGATGAGAGCTTTACAGTCGAGCTAATTAATTCTGTCAACAAGAAACGAACGTAAAGTGTATGTATGTAAAGTATAGGCTGCAAAAACTCATTTGATTAGATTTAGTTGAATGGTCCAAAAGTGAGAAATTGTTTTTGTTATAGCAGCATAATTGGGCATTGCACATACATTCATATTATAACAAATATGAAAGCATATACTGTACAGTGATTATATTATATAAACAGTAGAAAGATATACATCTATTAGAAACGTCAATAAAGGTAGAACAAGCTGAAATAGACCTACACATATTAACATAGCAAATAATATACATTGCATAATGTCATCATGATACATTATATAATAATTATGATTCATGTGTAGAACTCGATGCCAGTTATAGCAAAGAAATTATATATATTTACTACACGTCAATCCAATTATAATCATGTATGCTGTAGGTTATAAAGACATCTATACGTGCACATACTGTACATCAAGTTTTCTTGACTGAGTTTTCACAAGAGTCAAGAATATAGGCCCGATGAAAAAGAACAATATTCTTCCAGTCCATTTGTATGCATTAAGTATGTATTTGTATGGTTTTCACCTTATATAATACTTTCACTTGAATACATGTTTAAATATGTCTGTTCTTCTGTTCACCTAATTTGTTCAGCTTTGAATACCTTGTTTCAGCTGCCACTTCAGCCAAGTACTTTTAAAGCAATAATATAGAGTCAAATTCCTTGTTAATGTACACACACTTGGCCAAATAAGATTATGCTGAAATGGACAATTCTATGTGTATTTTGATGCTAACATGTTTGTACTTGTAACAACCGTACAACATTGGCTCTACCATACAATTGCTGATATAACAATGTTTAAAGCTGATTTTGATCTTCAGTCAACACATTCAAATCTGAAAGCCTGTCAAAAGGGAGGATTTACTCATAATCCTTTTTTACAGTTTTGGTTTCAATGAAGTATAACTTTACTAATGCATTGCATGGGATTATAGAACAATAAGGGGTATAAAGCCAATATAAAAATAAAAAACCCACAGTATTTAACATCCACTATCCACTGAATCTAACAGCTGATGTAAATTTGTCAAGTGTCAATGGTTTAGCTGCTTTGGCTGCATATTTGCATTTTTAACCAGCAGTGTCCTCTACTGAAACTAACACCATCAGCTTTTTGCCGTGTGTGTGTGTGTGTGTGGGTGTGTGTGTGGGTGTGGGTTTGCTACTTCCACTTCCAGATGTCTGCTAATGATACAAGAAAGCTTTGTGGCTTATTGTTGTTCGGGCTTTGACACATTGTGAAATTGTTGCCCTGGTTCCTTTATGTAGAGGTCTCGAGTAGACAAGTCACATCAGCAAAGATAAATTCACAGTTTTTTCATTTAATATTAAATGTCATGGTATCGAAGATCTACTACTTTACATGAAGGTACAGTTCTAGTTATAAACCCTTTCAAACTGTGCAGAGGTTTCTTTCACATAAAGCAGGAGTGTCAAACTCAATTTCATTGCAGGCCACATTAGCATTATGGCTGCACTCAAAGGGCCGGTTGTAACTATAAGACTATATAAATATACATATATAAATATATAATATGCATTAAATAATGTATTATATTACATTATTGGCTCTGCATTGGATTATTAAGTTCTGGTAATAACTTCATACGTCTGAAAGCAGAAGTCTATAGGTCAAATCATTGAAAGCAAATATCCAACCACTACACCAATTGCATTGTATATTATATTCTTTGCAAGCTCTTGCGGGCCACATAAAATGAGTGCTTTGAGTTTGACACCCCAAAGCATAATTTGGTTAATGTACCACTTACAGTAGCACCACCGTGTGGTTGTAGCCCTCAGTAAGCATGGAGTGTTTTATCAATGGACATTGTGTTCTTGATTCTGATAAAGCTAGACTTTTGTATTGGAATAAATAAGATATATATTATAATTGTTTCCCCCCCTCAGCTGCTTATAATACATTGTGGCACACTGGCATGTACACCAACAAGCGTCAATGACCAAACGGTTTAGCTAATCACTTTTTAACATTATCCTGATAAGAAAGATCCTGCAATAAAAACCCTTGACAGAAATGTGTCTTCTTATCTCAGAGCCTTGGTTTCACTTGTCCTTGCAGTTTTATACAGGGATAAAACACAGACTTTGGCACCATATTTGAAAAAATTCATCACAAGCTGTGAAAGTAGTGTGTGTAAAGTATTAGTCCCATTCAGAAATATATAGTATCTTTCTAGATTGTGTTAGTTATTGAGTACATAAGGAACACGTCAGGGAAAATTATACAGACATAACTGAAACAAATTTAGCCAAAATAATAAAACAATTGAAAATGCCTCAAGTACTTATAAAGCACCATCTAGTGGCAGCAGAAATAATTAGTTTTGTTTTCGATATGAGTGCCTTACACATGAACATAATACTGGATTAATGCATGAAATAAAAAATAAAAAATTGACTTTATTTATTTTGTTGTCAGAAACAAAACATACAACAATAATAATAATATATAATTTATATATATATTTTACTTATAATAATAATTCTAACAAAGTACAAAAAAATAATAATTCTCAAATAGTGTCTGTCATGTTCAACAGGGGAAAGAAGAAGCTTAAAAAAACTTTTCTGGTCCTACATAACCCCCTCTAGCATTTCACAATGTAAGGTTAGTGGTTAATGAGATATATTTAATATGGTGCTTTAACAACCACTGTGTAGCGCACGGTCGCGTTTGACCGCTACAAACCAAATATCTTTTTTTTGTGAATCCTATGCGGTTAACATTGTGCAAGTAAAATATCAAAGAAAAAGCACCTTAGTCAGGACAAGAGGTGAAAGAAGCACTCAGATTGTGTACTTGCATGTAAGTAAAAGTAGCACCCTGCTGAAAAAATCAGCTAAGTTGACCAGCCTGACAGCCAGAGGGGTTTTGGACACTTTAGCTGGCCAGGATGGCTGGTTTAGCTGGTTTAGCTGGTGCTAAACCAGCTAAACCAGCCATCCTGGCCAGCTAAAAAAAACAGCTATAGGTGTTGACCAGCTGGTGACCAGCCCTATGCTGGGCTGGTCACCAGCATCCATCTATCACCAGTTTATGTTTAATAATAGTATTAAATATACCATGCTGGAAGCTTACCAGGATTCCAGGTGACCAGCATACAATGTCTAAATACTGGTATGATTATTTAAACCAGAGAACATAAATATATGACAAATATATATGAATACATGTATTCTTGTATCTACCGAAATAAAGACATTATATTGTGTTCATAACAGTATTTTAATTTAATAAATAGCTAGTTAATATAATAAAATACACAGTAACAATACAATAATTATACAAATAACAACCAACCTGCAAATCAACCTACACATCAACATAAATATATTATCTAAAACAGGTGCATTTGATTTAAAATAAAAGTAATTAATAGAATTCAATATTTAAATGGTAACAAAAACAGTAACATGTATGATAAGAAAAAGGCAACAAAGAAAGTGTTTTTAGTTTTTCCTTGTCCAATGTTTCCCGTTGTGTAGCGTCCAGCCTTTCCCAATCTGGCCTGCATTTCTGTCTGTTAAAGCCACTTCTTGAAGCAAACTGAAAATAAATGTACAGAAGTACACTGTAAAAAGAAAACTTGACATTTACGTTAACATTTGGGCTGCTGTGGTTTCCAGAACTTGACTGTTAAAGTATCGTAAAATACATTACAAATGACAGTTGGTTGGCATAGACGTTACAGTCAACAATTGCTTATGGTGAATTAGAATGGCAAAAACAAATAGAGCTAGTATACACGGTGCAGCTGTATTATCTGGGAAATAGAAGAATCGGATCAGGATTCGGTATTGGCAGACAATCAATATCAAATGAATCGGATCGTTATTAGCATCAGCATTTGATCGCCTTTGTCGACTTGCAGCCTAAATACAAAGATAACTCCACTCCTCTCCTACCACTCTTACCTCTAATGAACCTTGGTAGAACTAGTGTCCAAGTCATAGGGTCGAGAACTGACTGAAGACATGTGGAACAGAGTCATAGGGTCGAGAACTGACTGAAGACATGTGGAACAGAGTCATAGGGTCGAGAACTGACTGAAGACATGTGGAACAGAGTACAGGCATGGTTCGATGTACAGGGAACTGGAACTTTGAACAGGTGCTTTCATCTTTTCTGCCTGAAGATTCACAAGTTCTTGATCAGGTGTTTGATGTGGGCTAGCATGATCCTTTCTGCAGTGATGAATAAAGACAACATTAATGATGGTAACAACAATAATATTAGTATAACTATTTATATAGCACTTACACAATTGCAAAGTGATTCTCACAACAAAAATAAAGAACAAAACAATACCAACAATAAAAAAACAAATGATCATAAGAATGTTAAGAGACGAAGAAATGATAAACATTCTGAGAGGCCGACTACAATAGGTAGACTCAATGGCTCTTGATGACATCAATGAGCAGTCCCAATAGATGCTGTTGTATAAAAAGAAATAGAATAGCTCCAGATTTCTTCTATTTTGTGTTGGATGATTTGTTTTATTGATTGCTGATGGATGTATATATATATATAGGGTTTATTCAACAGCAGTAAAGCATTAAGTTGCTAAATTAAAAAACTATTTAGGAAAGGCTCTGATCAGAAGGGTTGACTAGTAGGACAGCAAAGAGGTGGAGGAGGTCTATGTCATGTACAACCATTGGTAGATGTTACACGTGAAAGAAAGATAAGGAAATAATGGCCCGTCCACACAGCGGCGTGCGTTGAAAGCTTCACCATTCACTTTGAATGGGGTGACGTCACTTTTTGCCGAGCTGCATTGTGGGAAGCGACGCGGAGCTTTGCTGGCGTGGCTCGCTGCAAAAGTTGAGCAATGTTCAACTTTTGACGCCTCGGAAGCGTCAGCCAATCGAATCATATGCCAGTACAAGCTCTAGCAAATCAAATCACTGCTTGTGTGTCAGGGGCGGGAGATCCATGTGATTGGTTGTTGGTCGAGTTTCAGACACGCCCGCCGGCAAGCTTCAACGCACGCCGCTGTGTGGACGGGCCGTAAGACAACAAAGGAGGACAAACATCTTCTTAAGTAAAAGACCAAATCATGTCAAGCTTTAACCTGAGCCTGTTTTTTCAGTCTTTACAATGCACTGTTAGAAAATACCTTCCAAAGGCTAAATTCAAACTCAATACCATAAATAACTGGGTGCCAAAGTGCTTTACCTGATAGAACACGTTCCACACGGAGCAGCAACCATCCGGCTCGGCCTTTTGCTGCATATCATCTCCTCCCTCTCCACTGTTTCCAGTAGATCTCTACTGTCCAATCAAACTGAAATTCCCCAAAAAATCATATTAAAAAAGTTAAAAACAACAACTTGCTTTTGGCATTGAAATGTTTTAGAATCTCACCTTTTTCCTGGGTGTCAGGAAGGCCAGGAAGTCGTTCCCTTCAAGTCCGCAACCAGTCATAGGAGTTCAAATGCAAAGCCTGAACGATGGCAAGAGCGAGACTTACATTTTACAATTATATTTGTAATGAATACCAGAGCAGTGTGTACATAGTACGACATGCAGAGAACAGATAAAATCCCCTGACAGAATCACACACTTTGGTGATGTCCTCATCTGATAATGTTTCATTTTTTAGCAGCAAAGTAACATAATCAAAGGATATGTCGGACCCAACTCATTTATATGAGAGGCCGTCTAGCTCACAACTCATACTTGGTCTTACAAACAATATCAGAATCTCACATGTACACCACCAGACTCTTTCACACACAGCATCATACCGTCTTTAACGTACTGTCATTCCTTCCTTCATTCACTATCATACATAAATAACTATTCTCTCTCACACACAAAAACAAAATCTCATCATACTCTCGTACACACACCACTATCGTCTTTCACAAACAACTATAATCTAATAGAACATTATAATAGTGTATGTGAAAGAGGATAGTAGTATGTGTGTAATCGGTAAACAATGTATGTAAGACAGAATAATGTAAGAGGGAATAGTATTTCATGTTAATAACAATAGTCATGTGTGAATAAACTCCAACTCTGTATCAACAACACTGTTGTGTAACTTCAGTTAAATACTTGTATGTGTTTAGATTAGAAAGAGGTAATATAAAGGATCTGCAGTATTTTATGAAGTATTAATCGTACAAAGGTCAGTTTTATACAAGTAGAAGTGTGTATTTACCTGGTAGTAGGCTGTCAGTAATGGCTACGCCTCTCTATTTAGACTGGTAGATCTCGGCAGACTGGCAACTTTAAAAGTAGCTCTCGGTTCAAAAAAGGTTGGGCACCCCTGCTCTAAATGAAGACAAGAAGACAATACTTTGTTCATTTTGTTTAATAATCAATAATAGTTGCACTGTGTATGCACATACAACTTTCACTCACACTGGTACCTGCAAATCTAAAAGTATATATATGTATTCTCGATCACATATCATTAGCACATTCACCTGATCAGAGTTGAACTCATACATGTTTTGTTAATTATCCTTGTGTATATTCTCATGTGTACTCTGTGTTTCTCTTAATCTGTTGCTGCTTTAAAACTGAATGTCCCGACGGGGATCAATATAAGTCCATGTTATCTTATCTTATTCATCCTGTCAAGTTTGTTCACACATCCCATAAGTAAGTCTATAACAATTCAATAATGTAATCCACACAATCACTTTGTTTGAGCAGAACCCCAGTAAGTAAAATACAAATAATGAATCATCTCCTTATTGATTATGATCAGGATGATTACAGCTGTATAATATCTCACAATAACAACACATACATGTGATTATAGATTTCTTTAAAAAAGCACACAAAGTAAGCTTAAGTAGTGTTCATGCCAACAGTGCAACACAATACAACTGAAAAAAATAGAGCAAGTCAATACAAAAAGAAAAATAGTAAAAAAGTGAAATAGTGCAATAAGAGTCTATATACAAGTGATTGGAATATGATATATTAGATACATCATTTCTAAGTAGCAGCCAGATTCCCTCTACCTCTCCTCACGTAGGTAAACTCTGTTAGACACACTAGGTTAGTAGCAGTGGCGGCCGGCCCCCCTCTTCCCACATGTTTGATTGTCATTAAAAAATTAAATTAAACATATATTTAAAAATATATTTGTATTTCATTTGAATTTTTAATGAACAAGGTAAATATTATATACTGTAGTTGGTATCATTTTTTCACAAGTGTCTTTACAGGCAGAGCAGGCTGCATGGAGGGATGGCTAAAAGATTCATCAACACCACAAGCAGAAGGTTGCGCCCTGGACATTTTCCTGCAATTAGCATAGGTAAAGGGCCGTTGGTGGGATGTGTATTGGAGCTTCGTTTGTGTGCGTGCGCAGGCACAGATCGTTTCACCAGGCGAAATAATAACTAAAACCCTGTTTATATAAATAAAACATTTACATTTTCAGTGGATGTATGGGACAATCGATACATCAAATGATATCTCCAGATCAGGCCAAGTCTAAAAAGACTAGTGTCGACTGCATACCGCGGGTGGAAATGTGCGAGAATGACACAAAAAATTACCCGAAAAAAAACAAAATAGCCTAACGGGAGCTACTGTACCACATGTGACCACAACTCACCAATGGCTGCGAACCTATCACGTCACAGAATACTCTATTATACGGGAGCGCTACATTTCTTTGCAGATGTCCGGAGGAGAAGACATACACTACAACATGGTTGTTAACAGTTGTCCGATTTTGCGCTAAATCTTACACGGCCTTAAGTCAACATCTTAGATACACGCACAGTGTTCTTAATGTGCAAGAGAGGTCACACTTAATGAAGCTCTCAAATGGAAGGGTGGATTTCAGAAAACTCCCTTGCCCCGTGCCAGCATGCACAGAAACTGGAAGCCGCTTGGACCGGCACATTGACAAACACAGTGAACTTTCGCGTAAAGCCAAGGGAAAGTTGCTGGTTGGACTGAAGAAGAAGTTCCTTTTGGCCGCTTTGAGCACACTGAGGGCATCCAATCCTTCAGTAGCATTGGTGTCAACGCTCGACATCGCTGAGCGTGCAGAGAGAGATAATGTACTCACATAGTATTTATGAAATAAATGACGGAAAATGAATTAAAAGTTAAAATCATTTACGGCTCCGTAACGGGATGCCAGCGCGGCGTTCCTGCGCCATTACGCACTGTACTCTTTATCATTTTCATGCTGTAGTTTATTGAAATAGTTGTTAATGCAGAAACACAAACACACACAACTCATGAGAAGATGTTAAAGAACATCCCATAATGTTTGATTGACAGCTGATCTCTGTGCAGTGAAGACATGAACAATCAGCTCTCAGCAACAATGATGGACACACAATGAGTTTAAGAAGTAGAAGAGTTCCTCGAATGACTTCAGGCTATTTCAGTTTACAGAACTCAGCAGTGGCTCCAAACATCTGATAAAGCCGAACTCCAGCATGTAGCGGCTGAGTGAATGTGGTCTGGACTCTGTGGAGGAGAGTCATGGTTTCAGAGACGCTGTAGAAGGACAGAATACCTGCTCTGTGATCCAGGTACACTCCTACTCTGGAGGACCGAGGACCTGAGACGGGAGTTTTGATAATGTTGTAACGAAATGAATTACTGTTTTGGTTACACTCTAAGGACCAAGATTGGTCATTGTATCCAAATAAACTCATCCCTGCTCTGATGATATTCTTGTATGCGACTGCTACACAAACTCCTCTCCCTCTCCACTCCACCTCCCAGTAACAACGTCCAGTCAGACTCTCTCTACTCAGAACCTGAGGCCATGCAGTGAATCTGTCTGGGTGACTAAAATAAGACTGTTCTTGTTCCATGTGTGTTGCTTTTCTGCTCCCCTCAGATAATACCAGCCATGTGTTTGCTGTGTTTGGATCCAGAGTGATCTCCTGTGAATATTTTAAGAACCGAGCTCTGGTGGTGGGCTCTGCTGCTGACGGTAAAACATCCACTTCAGTCGGTGAGACGTTTGTCCATTCCTCTCTCAGGACGTCCTGTAGTTTGTCTCTGACTGCTGACAGGGCCGCCGTCACGTCCTCAAAGTAGCTCAGAGGACGGATGTTGATGCTGGAGGAGTGTGTAGGTTCACTGAGGGCTGACAGTGAGGGGTAGCTGTGCAGAAACTGGTTGTGGTCCTCTGTGTGAGACAGCAGCTTGAGCTCAGCGTCTCTCCTCTTAAGCTCAGCCATCTCCTGCTCCAGCTTCTCCTGAAGCTCTCTGACTCGACTCACTTCACTCCTCTGCTGGAATCTGAGCTGCTGCTTCACATCAGAGCTTCTTTTCTCCATGAGACGGATCAGCTCAGTGAACGTCTTCTCACTGTCCTCCACTGCTTTATCAGCAGAGCCATTGACGGCCTCCACCTCCTGCTGAAGCAGCTTCACCTCCTTCTCTCCGTCCTGGATTCTCTGCTGGATGTTTAGTCGACTCCCCTCCAGCTCTCTCTGCCTCTCAGTCCTCTCTGCTGCAGCTGACACTGTGTCGTGGCCTTTGTGTTCGTCCACAGAGCAGAGATAACAGATACACTGCTGATCAGTGCGGCAGAACATCTTCATCACCTCGTCGTGACGAGAGCAGATGTTCTCCTGGAGCTTCTTGGAGGGCTCCACCAGGGGGTCCAGTCTTCTTCAGCTCCTCCACTAAAGCTGCTATGATGGTGTTTTTCAGCAGGACAGGCCTCGCTGTGAAGCTCTGCCTACACTGAGGGCAGCTGTGGATCTTCTTCTCATCCTCTCCATCCCAGAAGCCTTTAATACACTTCATGCAGTAGCTGTGCCCACAGGTAGTTGTCACCGGATCCTTCAGTAGATCCAGACAGATCGGACAAGATAAGATTTCCCGGTCCAGCTGAACTCCTTTCTGCGCCATTTCACCTCTCAGTGGGAGCGAGTGTGTGAGTTTCACTTCCTGAGAACTGAAACTATGAGCTGTGATCTGAACAACATGTGTGGGCGGTGAATTTGGCCTATCAGCTCTTGTACTTTACGTTTTGGTAACACCCATCCTCCTCAGTGTGGATCTAAAGGGGAGGAACCAGGAAATACAGAGTGGAGCTGGCTTTGTCTGAGAGCAGGAAGAAGAGGGAGGGCTTATCAGACTCTGACTCATTCCAGGAGGAGGAGCAGACACTCTGAACTGTTTCCTCATTCACAAACGGAGCCTCGCTTACAACCTGCTCTACATTTGAAAACAGTCTTCAGCTGAAAAATATTTCCTGTCCCCTCAGACTTTTGTAGCAGACAGCTCCGAACTACGAGTAAAGGTAGTACGTTACAGTTGCTAACACACACACATCTCACATAAAGCATAATTATTTAAACTCACACTCAAAGAGCAAAACCTCAGCTCAAATCTCCAAAACTCTAAACACACTTTCATCTCTGCACCCAGTTTGCAGTTCAACTTGGCACTTTTTGCAAAACACTGCACACGGTTCTCTAAGTAAGACACAGACATCTGACATATTCACTTGTTTGCCATTTTCAAAACACTGCTATTAAAAATGCTACACACATGAACCAAGCAACAAATACACATGCCACATGACCGTAAACACCAAACTGCTTTATTGTTGACTATACCTTTAACTCCCTTCAGGCCTCAACATGTATGTGCAAACCCCAGACTATGAATGAAACACAACGGCTCAATAATGCGATTAATATGTTTCAAAAATTCAACCTGGCTAACGTCTATGAGTCTTGATTTGATTAATAAGGCGGATTTATAAAACAAACAGAGGTTAGGCAACAACAACAGAAATGAATGTGTTGATAAGAAGCTTGAAAGCTTGGTTTTTCAAGTGTTTGTTTTACCTACACCAGGGCAGGCCAACCAGTCAGAGGTAAAGAGCCAATCATGTTACTGCGTTACTGCAAAGAGCCACAACATACACACAGGCACACATGCCTCTCTCTCTCTCCTTCTCTCTTTTGCTCGCAGCCTTTCTGTGTCCTCCCTCACTCTCTTCCTCTACAGTATGTGCCCCTCTTTATCTCTCACACATACAAAATGAAAATCTAAAAATGATAATTGACACACACACACACACACACACACACTCAAAGACACACCCTCCCATAGACACACACACCCTCTCACATACAGAAACACCTCCGCTCAGCCAGATTTCCTATACATTCACAGTCCATGATATTGACAGAAATGGACTTAAACCTCTCCTACCAGTATTAAGACCAGAGGCCAGTTATTGTCAACAATTAATATTGTGTCTCACACACAAACTCTCAGTTCAAAACATTTGAAAAAAGTGTTATCTTACTATGCATGTCGTTGCTTCTTTGAAACGTGCAGAGGATGTGGAAGGGGCTCAAATGCATGAAAGGGCACATTTGCGATTTTTGTTAATAATTTAATAAAAATATGCCTCGACTTTCTTCTCCCTGTCTGTATCCAACACACAGATTCACAGTTATTTAAAAATAAATTAAGTGTATTTTAGTTAATTCTCGTCACCAGGGGTGGTTCTAGGGGGGTTCTAGGGGGGGGCAGGGGAGCCGTTTAGTGGAGAAAGTGAATACTGCTGAATACACACACTTTACAGAGATGCTGTCTGCGAAACCAATGTGAGTTTGGAAAATTGCACAGTATTTTTCTATTTTAGTATACCTCAACAATGGAATTATGATCAGTGGAAATGGCCATGACACCTCACCTTTAAATGATTTGTTATTGGTTGTGATCATATTCTAAAGATGTTTGGATTATTGAAAAGTATACAGCTCCCTTTCATATGAGTGTTGAGAGCTGTATCCATAAATTCATTTTGTGCTCAAAGTGCACCAGATTGATGCATTTTACTTCAACATTTAAAAAAAATGTTTCCCGGGGTGCACCCCCGGACCCCCAGAGAGGATGTGAGGTCCACCCCAAAATAAAGCAGGTTAAAATAATTAAATTGCATACATTTTCTTTTATGAAAACACTGAAAACGGGTCCCACATCACCCAAACAGCGCACAAAGTATAATGTTAAAATGTGCTAAATATATACACTGCAAAAAAATAAAAAAGTAGCTCTCATCCTAAAAAAGGTTGGAGACCCCTGCATTAGAGCGTAAAAACTGTAACTATAAGTATCTGAAATAAATATGTGTCCTGAAACAAATACCAATAACTGTATTGCATTGTTTCCTTATGCGCAATTACTTTATAATGTCTTTGTCTTTTTCGTCCCGCATTTATTGTGCCCCCCTCAGAAAATAACTGGCCCCAGCCTGGCCCCCCCAGTCAAACTGGTCTAGAACCGCCACTGCATATTTATGTAAAACAGAATAGCAGTGAATGAAAGGCCGAATAATAGCTTATATAAGACATCACATTACATTACATGTTACTTGTTAGACGCTTTTATCCAAAGGTTTGTGTATAAAACAGAATGATAGGGTGTGTGCATAAGAATAGTTATGTGTGTGAGAGAGTATGATTGAAAAGGAAGTTGGACTAAATTCTCAGTTCCTGATTGGCTCTACGTTTTTTGTTTGACGGACACCACCGACAATGGCAGTAGACTGCTACTAATTTTCCCCATGCAACCTAAAGAGTAAAAGGGTCAAATCCGTCAGAAAGCAATGACTGTAAGTATAAGTGTAAGCCTAACACTTACACTGACTGTAAAGATTAGTAACATGTACAGTATTGTGTTTATGTGATGACATTTGGAGATGTTTAAACTGCGTTAAAATGCTAGCATACATGCTAGCGTTAGCCATACTAGCCTGTATACATGCTTATTGCACTGCTAGCATTAGCTATATTTACCTTGTTTACACTTAGCAGTCCTATGTGTTAATCTGTGTATGTTACACTTGCATGTATGAGATCCTTAAGTGCCTTGTATCTTCTTTTTTTATAGTTTCACTCCGTTTGAATGTCAGTGGACTGCAAATAAGTCAATAAAGGAGCATGGCTGCTCATTCCCTGGCTCTCAAAAGAGTTTGGCTGGCTGTTTAATCTATGTTCACACTGAGACAGTACAACACATACTGTAGAGAACAGACTAGTACACCTATTGTGTAAGTACATACAAGCAGGTCACACAGTATGATCACAAATAGATATTTTTTAGATCAAATATGATCTATTCTTATGTAACAAGACATGAAACTATAAGTGTTAATTAAGTCTAAATAACTCAAAATTAGGTACTACTGTCTTATTGGGCCCATATTGAGCAGAGCATATTAAGACCAAAACTCATGTACAACAACTTCCTTACTTGCAATAAAGAAGCACTACTTAGAGGGTTATTGAGGAAAAACTCTCAACTAATGGCCTATTACTTGTAGAATATGGTCATGTAGAATAAGGCATTAATAAGTGTTTTATAATGACTAATACATAGCCAATATACGGCTAATATGCAGCTCAAATGTAGCCAGCAGTGCTCTGAGCAGCTTCAGGCTTTGTTTTCAAGGCTGTAAACCAGTCAAGGAATGAATATTTAAACTGGCTTCCTGTTGGATCAACCTGACTTCCTTTTAAAGTATGCAACCAGTACAATGTCCTCTCACATAAGCTGTCATAAGCTCTCAAAAACACAAGGGTTGCAGTCGAATAGTCCAACAATCACCTCCTATCGTCTAACCCTATCGTCTATTCCTTGACCTCTGTGTGAAAGGTCACGGGGTTAAGGGATAGTGGATAGGAGAATTCAAAAGGATTTAGGAGAAGAGACTGCGGTGCTTTAGAGAATCCGACTGCACTTTCACTATCCGACGTGTTTATGATACGCCAGCGGACGTCATAAATGTGCGTCTGCTGCTGTGGGGAAACTACAGTTTCCTATAGAGCGGACTACAACATGGATGTTTATAAGGGACTACTGTAAACTCATCTAGAGACTCTGCACCGTGCTCTGATGCTGTTGCTTTATGCTTTATGAACATTTATGAAGACTTTAACGTTGAGTCAGTTGATGGATCTCCAGTCTCAAAACAGCTCTCTGGCTTGTTGGATCTGTCAGAGTGCTGCTTGGACATGGTGGCAGAGTACAGCCGATATTCTGGTCAAAGACAAACCTTTCCCCAGGTCTTCAGCTCACCTCCTACTACAACTACCTGTCCACTCTTTAGAAGAAACATGACTCTGAGCTGTCCTAATTACAGACAATTGGGTCTGGACAGCTTTTCAGAAGGCCAGTGATTGTTGGTCTGGGTTGTATAGTCCCCTGCTATATACATGTCCAGCAGGGGGCAGTGAAACATAACCTAAACTATATTATATATTTGCTGTTTGTTTTGACAATTGAAACTAAAGTGGGGTCAAGCTAAACTATGAAAACAGCCTCAAACCAGAAGTAGGTCCACACAAGATATGGACATGCTTTCTGCCATATAGTGTTGGATAAGTACTCTACTTGGGACACACTTTGCTTTTTTAAATTGTAAAGCATGCAGTCGGAGGTTATTTAGAAGAAAATGTTTTACATTTTGGTTTTTATCGTCTGCATTTAAATATAGGCCAAGACTTGATGATTATAGCTGTGTATTAAACCTTCATTATGTTCAAATCTACCCATCCATCAAACCTGAGATCTAGATGTAGTCCCTGACCAATTAACCCATTTAATCTTTAATCCACCTTCATATCAAAGCATTATTTCACTACTCGTTCTATCACCTACAGAGCAGCATGGATTTGGTCTGTGTGATGGAGGAGGGTCTCTTGCTTTTCTTGTGTTGAAGTAACCATTTAATATGACACTAAAATGCATACTTGCCAACCCTCCCGATTTTCGCGGGAGACTCCCGATTTCATTGCCCTCTCCTGGTTTCCTCCCGTGGTCAAAGTCTGATTTACTCAGGACTGTTTCCAGTCTGACTTTAATACAGCTAGAGCTACACCATTGTTTGGTTTCCATGGTAGCACGTCTCTTTAGTAGCGCGCGCAACTGAAAGTCTGAGAGGGTGAGGAAGATTGTCACAGAAAACAGAACAAGAATCGACAATTCTACCCTCTGCTCACTCCTTTCCTGTAAAATAGAAGTCCAGCCCACACATATGCTCCAACTACAATACGCATGTTAATGTTAATCTAATACAGCTCCGGCGATCCACTAGCACCAAAATGTCCTTATTGTATCTTCATATTCTGTCCAGTATAACAGACATATCTTCACAGCAGATCATCATCAACTACCCTTACTTGGCCACTAGAGGTCTCTTTGACCTTTCTAAACAAGTATTTGTTCAGCATCTGATTCAAGAGCGACTGAAATGGCACTGTGGGTTAGAGCTGTGTGTTCCAGAGCAAATCATGACACATAAACATGACTTTTTTTCACAGCGGACATTATAACTTTTCAAAGAAGGTAAAATGGGGGTTTTGTGTCACAGTGTAAGTGTAGTCAGCATGCACAGTAACAGTCACCCTGGTAACAAAGCAGCTAATTCAGGTTATTTCCCTTGAACAGAAAATATGACTACAGTAATGACTCACTGCCATGTCATTTAGACTGGGGGAGGAAGTGTCACACTGATAAAGAAATGTGGGTTCATCCTGCATTTTGGATGGCAGTAACTCATGTCTTTAAGAGAAGGGGCCTTTGTCATCACAGTTAATAGCTATTACACCTTCACACAAAGATCTGTACCAGAAACTAATTAAAATAATTCAGGAAATCTATAAACATGGTGAAGGTGACTATGCATGCTGTTTTCAAATGGCCAGTGAGAAAGCAACAGTAGATTCTGTTGTGCTTCATTACTGAACCAATTCACCCATAATTCAGTTATAGAGCACCGTGTCGTGTTCAGCGATCACTGTTTTATCTCAGCACTGTCAACAACCTACTCATGGATTCTGAGCTGTACTTAAAATCTTGTTGGTGTTATCACCGGACAAGAATAATTCAATTTACCAAGATATGAACAATAACATGTAGTGTTGCTCCACCCTGTTCCCAGAAAACATTCAACAAATCATGCAAATTAAAGCTGAATTCTTCCAAAACTAGTTTAAATGTTTCTCTAACAATATCTTGGTAGTGTATCTCTTACTCTCCTAAAAGTTCCCTCCTATGTGTCCGCTGCTTACAATAATAGTTTCCAGGACAGTGATTAAGGCCCCGGCCCCACGAGGACGCATACGGCAAAACGCATAGGATTAACGCAATCGCAATCGCAAAAAAGCTTCCGTCCACACCATAGACTGTATATATAAAGGTCCACACGCAATATTCACCGGATAGTGTCTGTCCACCTCCGCTTAGCTCCAACCGCTGGAAAAAGCAGCAGTACATATGCCGAGCCTGTACGTGGCGCTGTAACGTTATTGTCCTCGTGGGGCCGGGGCCTAAGAAACTCCTGAGTGAGCGTCCTGTGTTTCAGCTGTCGGCAGAATATATCTTCCCGCTACCTTAATGCACAATCTCAGCAAAACATATTGACTTTGTGTACCTTGCTAGGAAGTGGTCACCTTCATGAATTGAGTCTGTGTTCCTTATTTATTTGTTCCCATTTATTTTTAGCAACTGTTGCTCGAAATGGATGTGTTGGTTTTGGTGTGTCAGTGAATGCTATTTCCACACTGTGTTGCTGCAATTATCTCTCCACAAACAAGTCCTGAACTCAGCCATGGGCAAGGAAAGTTTTGCATAATGGGGAGGATGATGAGCCAGCAATATGGAGACAGAGTTTTTTTGCATACCCCCATATTGCAACCATTGTGTCAGGAGATTTATAGCAACATAATTGTAGCAAAAGCAGGACCAAGAATCTGCATGCTAGCGTCTCGAGGCTGTGCACAATGCTTAAATAAGCATGATAAAAGTAAGAATGCTCTATGCATTACATGAATGCACACAATGTACAACAATATCTGTTTTCTTTTTCTTTATTACTGCCGATTTGTATCGCATATTTTATTCCTTTTTATTCCATTTCATTGCAATGTAAATACTGTTATATTTTACTATATTTTTATTATTTTTAATATTTTTCTAGTTCTCCACCTTTGTTTTTAATTCTTGTTTTACTTTTATGTATGCACCACGACACCAAGTCAAATTCCTCGTACGTGTAAACCTACCTGGCAATAAACCTGTTTCTGATTCTGAGTGTATTGTGGGCTGAGTGTTGCAACTGATTTCCGAGATAGATTAGATTTCAATTTGATTTGATTCAATATTAATTTGATCAGGGATATTTATATTTCAGTTACAATTCTCCCTGGAAATTAAAGAGATTTGCATCGAACAAATGCTCTAAGTTACCTGTTGCTTTATTAAACATATTGATGAACACTGTTTGAAAGTTTGTGCCAATCCATGTAGTAGATGAATTTGATTTCACTGTAACCTGTTGGTTGCACCATTTGTAAAGCTGGGGGCTCAAGTATTCTACACACCGATTCTCTGTTCAAAAAGTCATAACAAACCCATCAAATAGTTGTTGGAAAAATGCAGTATTTCAGACCAAATGGGTGTACAGGTTGCCGGCCCAAGATTGATATTGCCGTCCCTACAGAAAGCAGATTAGGAAACAATTTAAAGCTACATAAATACTGCACATAATGTTCCTAAGTGGCTGCACAGGTAGAGCAACATTCATTGGGTTTTAATACGACACGTGATGTTGTACAGACAGTCGTTTCCACATTTTCTAATCCATCCGTCAGTGCAGCTGGCACGATGAGTAGGTGTGAATGAGTGTCTGGACGGTCTTTGCTTTTCTTTTGTCGCTGTATACACGGCGGTGACCTCTACTCCGTGTACGTCAGGAGGAGAGCTTAGGTCAAGGCGATGTCCTTATCGTCAGCTCTGGGAGTTCCTGTGGCAACATTGTGGGATTTTCACACATCAAACTGGAATGTCTGGAATTCTAGGTGTCACTTTAGAAAAAATATTTTGGCTGCCGCTGAGTTATCCATGTTTGGAGAGCCCTGGCTGTGTGTGTCTACTACAGTAGATGTTGACAATTACATCTACACATTAATTGTATATATATGGCAGTCATTTGCCGTTCACAAAGGACTTGCATAATCAGTTCTTGAAAAAAAACCCCGTTTTCTCTGGTAAGTTTACATTTTGTGGTTTTTGATTCTATTGGAAGTTTTTAGACTTTCGGTATGTGGAATTTTAGGTAATTACCGTATTTAGTCTCTGGCTGAGTGGCTAGCCTGTCTCAATTGGTCATTTTGGATATATTAAGACCGCTTTGGACCATTTAAGTTGTATATTACATCACATAACAGCTGTGCACCTGTAGTATTTCATCTGCAGATTCAAAAGAGCCATGGCCATCTTAGTGGTTAAAGTGCTTTTTCTTGACATTTTCCTACTATTAAGAGGAGGCTGTTTAAAGCGGCACTTTGATCCACACCAGACAAATATCTAGCGGTCATTTAACAAAGAAGTAATTGAGCACTACGGTCTGATTCCCAGACAGTGTTAATACAGACGTCATTATCTACAGTGCAATGCCCTTGTAAGAGGAATGCTATTTGAGCTGAGGTTTTTGAAGGAGGGCTAAAAAGAAGGATGGAAAAGAAACAGACGGACAGACACAGTGCAGTTTGGGCGTTTATTGTGTCTAAAAGGGATCAGGACAGCTCTGTCTGTGACCGGGTGTGGTGGTGATCCATTGATGCCCGTCATCACAATCCCTCTCCTTACAGGAATAATGAGTCACTATAACTCATTACATCAACATTATAGCCATAGTACAACACGTGCTTTCCGATTTGAGGCTGAACCACTTGCACATTGTTTGCTATGTCTGACTCTTCACAGCAAATCTGCCCTCTTTGCTGAAAGGATACCTGCCGATTTGGCACCTCCAACCTGCCAATGACTGGAAAACTTTCAGCGACACTTGGTGCCAAAACCTCAGACACCAATTCCCAAGTGGTCTGTATGTTATGCATGTGTGAAATATTGTCCTGGGAAAAGATTTGGGTATTATTTGGGGCTGCCCACAGCCTGTTTATTCACACTCAAATCAGACTTGGCACCACCCTAACCCACTAACTGGCACTCTTGAATATTGTCTGGGTTTGCTGAGGTCCAAATGTTGGCATAAACCTAAAAACGTGTTGAGTGTTTCCTTTTTGTTCTATCACATCAGAAATAGGACCAATTTAGGAATGCATAGATTTAGTAAAATGCTTTGATTAAAAAAATTAAAAAGGATTTTAAAATGTGGTTTCAATACAAGGTTTAGGGTTGATTTATATGATTGTGGTTGCTCTGTCATTCATCTATCAATTTCCTGTATACAGTAACTGTAGGCTAGCTAGCAAGCAAATGTGTGTTTGTGTTCAGATCAGCCTTTGACTAAACGCATCTTAATTTACATTAGATTTTACCATTTACTTTGTATGCAAGTGTGCTACCTCTAAAATGTTCTCTGTGTTGTATCTTAATCAAATTACAAATAAGGAGCCCAAAGACATGCTACCAGGCTATGCTGTAAGCTAAATGCTAACTCTAGCGATAACATTTCTAACACACTAGCATATATAATGTTTTAACCATGTTTGCAATTCACCTTTAGAAAGCTTGCTGATGTTAGCTTGATTAGAACTTAACACAAAGTACAGTTCAAGCTGATGGAAATGTCATTAATATTATGTCAAAGTTATTACGGGTATTCCTGAGGAAGTGAGTAATCATTGTACCACATTTTATGGCAATCCAACCAATAGTTGTTAAAATATTTCTGTGTGGAACAACGTAGTGGACAGACAGACACGGCACTTGTTCCTGTCTGATTCCACTGTGAAATCAGTCTTTACAAATAGTAAGGAAATACTGACAAAACTGAACGCTCACATCTGTAAATGTGATTTCTGCCGTGCATGCCTGTAGCACAGTGTCACCTCTTAGTATCATTACAACAGTCTGAGTCTGCGCTCTTTTTTCTTCTTCTCCCACTCTGAGGTATTCTTTGGTTGTTGGACAACTTTTCTGAACATGTGTTAGACATTTCTGCTCCGCTGTGAGAGATTTGGTAGAGTGATTTTCCTTTTAGATCAGTGCATTCTTTTCCAACATTTACAGGACGAATAATATTTTCATTTCTCTGCCCTGCAGTTTTTGCATTTGCGAATCAACAAGGAATCCAATGGGGTTTTCCTACATACCATCACATACCAAAACAATATTCGCCCAAACTGAATGAGGGTCATTGTACAAGATTTTGGGGGTTTCTTCCAAGTGTCCACTGTCAGTGAGAGCGATACTTTACTGTCTGGGAGCTCTCCAACATCTGTGTGCTCTGGAAAATGTGTTAAGCCTTTTCTGACTCTCAGTTTAAATTGGCAGATACTGTGTGATTTCACTATGACTGAGAGTCGCTGCAGTTGTTGATGTTATGACTTAGCTTAATCTTTTTTACACAGTTATTGTTGAAGCATAATGAATCCAAACCAACAGTCTATTTTACAAGGAAACTCAAAGAGGTGCATTTTCTGTGAGTGTCAATAGTCAGCAAAGGCTAAAATCCCAAAGTTCCCTCCAGAGGGAGTTTTTCTCCCACACACTCCCCCTCCTGCCTGTAACGCCTCCATTGGACTCCTTTGTTTACTTCCGTAACATAGTGACATCTGTATGTAAGACTCCTGCTCAGGGACGTGCACAAACATTTTGGGGGGCAGGTGCTCAAGTGAGAAAAAGGGCACTTCCCATAATCATTTATAAAAGAAAATGTAAAACAAAAAGTTAAATATAGTTGCACATCTCTGACTTACTGACCAATTAATTTTAATACCCTCACACTCACGCAATTGTTTAATACTCAACAGAATTCTACAAAATAATCAGCTGACACAGAGACAATGGTCTTCTTTAGTATTCACTATGCATAAGAGCAGACAACAAACTAGTACAATTATTAATAGTTATTAAATGAGCAGCCAACAATAAAAAACATCAGAACTTTAGTCTAATCTCCCGACCTGATATTTTTATTTTGTATTCAATCAATATATTTTTGGAAAGGCAAACTGTGCGCAAACAGCAGTAGATATATATTCATTTATTTAAACAAAATTTTAAAAAAGGGGGAAAAAAGGGCACTTTCTCTGGAGGAAGAAAAAGGGCAGGGGCTCAAGCCCACTTTGATGTCTGTGTGCACGTGCCTGCTCCTGCTTATATTAGCTGGCGCTCCAACACATTGTATGTGATAGGCTAAGGGCCAGGACATCTCTAAGCGGTTGTTCAATCACAACAGAGCCGGCCAGCTAACCAATCAGAGCAGACTGGGCTCTGGTTTCCGACAGAGGGGGCAAAGAGGTGCTGCAGCACAGGCAGTATGAGGCAAATAAAGACCGTTTGAACATTAAAGCATGTAAACATGTCACAGTTGAGGCACAAAATACAAATATGAACCTGAAATGAGCATAGCAGGGCCTCTTTAAGATCTTTCAAGAACTTCAAGCCTTGAGAAAAGCATTTTCATTCCAAATAATAGTGAGATTTACTTGTTAGAGTGAGAACTTGATACAGACTTGTGTATGTTCTAGTAGAGCCATTACAATGCAATCCTTCCAGACTCTGTCATTCTTGTAGAGCATGGAAAACACATGGAGTGGCGGCCAAGACAGCATAGTTTTTAGGGAAGGCTAAGAGGCCTCGCAGTAGATGTGAGCCACCTGGAGCCCACCTGCCCGGACATGCATACTTTCCTTTTCTCTTTCTTTCTGTCTGTCTGCCTATTTATAACTCATCACTGGATGTCTTCACTGCCCACCCAGCTCTGTGAGAAAGGGCTGATGTTTAAACTCAGGAATCTGGTGTTACTTCTGACTGAATCTCTCAAACATGAATTGCTTACTTTCTGTTTCAGGGACTTTTGCCATAGTGTTTATATTCAGGGATATTTTGGCTATGACGGCATCTTTGTAACATGATGTAATTGTGCTGTAAAATAAATCTCAATCTGTCCCTTGCTCCACCATTTTGGTCGGGACTGACATATATAAACAACTATTGGATGGATTGCTGTGAAATCTGGTAGAGTCTTTCACTGACCCCATTTCATTCATCCGGTGGAACATCTCAACATCTACTTGATGGATTGGAGCTAAAGTTGGTCAAGAGACTCATGGTTCATAAACGATGCATCTCAATGACTTTGTTGATCCTCTGACATTTCCGAGTGCCACCTTGAGGTTGACATTTGTGGTTTTGAGTGAAATAACTTTGATGAATTGTCATGAAACCTGGTGCCCTCCACTGACTTTGCTGGTAGTGCCATCATCAGGTCATAAATGTTCCAATGCGTTGGTAGAATGGTGCATTGAATCTCCCTAGACTGACAATGAGATCATGTGTTTCAATAGCCGCGTTCACACCGGAGTACTTTTCCCCTTTAGTTCCGTTAGTACCCCTTATGTTGCGTTCACACCAAAAAGAGTACTTAGTGCCGGGAACTTTTACCCCCAGTTGTAGTGCCTGCTAGAGAGGTGGTACTCTCCTGGGGGGAAAAAGTACCCCAGTTCTGATTGGCTGGCCGAATTGCAAACCACGCCCCGTAAAACTGAAACGTTTTGTGAAGCCGCCATTGTATTTGTGGCATTAGCATTATTAGCATTAGCATTAGCCCCGCGCACCAACGGAGAGAGAATAACTTATGGCAACACAAAAAAAAACATGGGAGCGGTGGAGTGACGAGGAGGTGTCGGCGTTCTGGCGATTTACTCGGTAGAAGCTGCTGGGAGTCCCAGCAGCTTCTACCGAAGCCAGTCCCCAACTCCGGGGACTTCCGGCCGGGGACTCCGTGTGGCAGTATACGCCCTGAAGTTGTTTGCAGCCTGCCAGTAAACCCAAAGCAGACGAAGACGAAGTGACATCAGCGGCTCATTTGCGTAATCTTCCCTCAGGGAAAAGTACTCCGGTGTGAACGCGATTGGTACTTAGTGCCCTGGGGTAATAAGTGCCGGCACTCAGTACTGCAAGTTACTCAGCACGCGGTGTGAACGCGGCTAATGTGCCCTTTTGGCCTCAGAGAAATCATGTTTACTTCCAGGCTCTTATTTGAATTCTCTTCAGAGGAAGGCTTTTCTCTCAATGAAAGATAAAGTTCATGCCAGCCTCAGACATGCTGCCCTGACACCATGGAAACCAGAGGGAAGAGAAGCATTGCATCTCTCTTGAATCAGGCAGACGTACACATTAAGGCCCTGACACACCAGGCCGAAATCGTCCGTTTTCGTTGGACAACGAAGCGTGCCCTGTCGCCCAAACTCAATTTGGTGTGTCCCGCACCGTCTGCCGTGACACGCCTTATTTGGCCTTTCATGGCCGACGCACGGCCGATTCAACATGTTGAATCGGCCGTGCATCGGCCACAGGCAGTCGGACAAAGAAATCACTCTGATTGGCTGTTCAGCTAGCGAATCAGTGCATGAGAAGCGAAACGGTTGCTTGAGAATGTCTTCCACAAGCAACACTCCAATGGCTGATAGCTCCAGTACCGCACGAAACATGTTTTCGATGGACGAGAGTGAAAATGGAACGCACACGCTATTTGTTGTTTGTTTATATCACGTAGTCTGTTCTTCTTCTCTGTCTTCCGGTTGTTGCCTGTTTTGAATGACGAATACACACTACCGCCGCCTGCTGGTAAGGAGAGTTATTGCCACTCACGCAGGCGCAGTTCCTACGTGCTCGGCTGAAGTCTTTGCGGTGTGTTCCAGTGCGACACATGGCCAAGACGCAGGAGAACACGGCGACGCAACAGTCGGCTTCGGCGAGTTCTCTGGTGACTGCTTGGTGTGTCAGGGCCTTTATGGTTTCAGACTTATTTTAGGTTTCTGTAGTGAAAACTAAATTGTGGCAATATCCACTCTATATATATTCGTCTCTTCAATAGATCATCCACTATATCCGACTGACCATACATTGAAGCAGCAGTCTGGGAAAACATCAGCAAGATAAAACATCTTAAATCGGAATCATCGCCACAAGAGCCCCGGAGGTTGTTTGACTTTTAGACAACTGGGTTAAAGTATTTTTTTCTCCTCATCTCGTGTTGAGCTGTGTAAACTTAGAACGCCACAAGACTGGAAAGAGAGGGAGGAGAGGAAAAAGAGGGGGAAGACTTGTGTGTGTGTGTCTGGAAGTGGAAATGGGCAGCAGGGAGGAGGAATGTGAAACATTTCTGATGCCGGTCCAGTGGCTGTTTACACGGTAGTCAGCCTGTGACATCAGAGTCCAGACTTTATAAATGTCAGCAGGCAGGAGAATGAGCAGATAGCGAACAGCATCACAGGTCGGTGAGACACACTGAGACACACTGAGACAAACTGAGACACACTGAGACATACTGAGACACACTGAGACAAACTGAGACACACTGAGACACACTGAGACACACTGAGACACACTGAGACACACTGAGCCCCCATGGACCGCCGGCTGTGTGACGGTGTGATCGCTCTGGCTGCTCTGCTGTGTGTGGCTACACAGGTGAGCCCACTCCTCATACTTACTGTAGTTTGTTCTGAATGAGATTATTATGGGCTGTGAGTGAGGAAGGACGCTGTGTGAGTATTATTGACTTTATTGTTACAAGATTGATGAATATTGTTGAAGATTGCAAAGACAAAGTGTTAGTTTGATAGTGTAGCCATGTAGTATTAGTTATTTTTTGTGTTTTATGAATGAAATTATTTGATGTTAATAAGAACAATTTGATTGTAGCCATCCTGTCTTGACAAAAATAAGATCACAGTGAACAAGATATGCAAATACAAATATTAGGACTTGAGCTTTAGTATTTTTAATATCTGTTGATTATTTTCCTGAATAATTTCTTAGTTGTTTGGCCTATCAAATGTACAAATTATTCAAAAATGGACATAACAATTGACTACATGTCAAGATGATATCATACCACACAGGCATTGATCACAGAGTGACTGGATAAAGGAACATTTGAACTATTGCATTGTGTATTTCTATGTTTAATGGTGTTTTGGGTTATGTGTACCTTTGTTAGAGAAGCGTATAACCCATTTCAACTAACATGGGCAATACATTAAATATAATTGAAGAAAATTGCTTGTTTGTATAAAAACACAATTGCAATTCCAAATATGTCATGATAACATGGGATACAAGGCATGAAACACTCACATTTAAGATGCATTGACTAAAGAATTGATAGTATTTCAGCTTGCAAAATGAATCAAAAGAGTCAGAGATACGATCAAAATTGCTGCATATTAATTTTCAGTAATTGACTAATCCTTTCAGACATAAAGACTAGAAAACAAATACATTAGCGCAACCCTAGTGACACTAGATACTGCATATTAAATAACACATTTTTGTCTTTCGCATTATCATCTTCCTTTTTGAACTTTAAACTGTATTAACATTTCCGATTTAAGGTGTAATGTTCTTGAAGTTTTTGTGTTTAATAACAGCTGCTTTATGTTGCTGGGCAGTGAGTAAGAAAACAAGCAGTGGTCTGTATTTGATTTAAGAGGTTATTCAGCTCTGTTAAATAGAGACTGGGCTCTCCTGATCCTGCCTGTGTTTTGGCTCCATCACTCACATGTAATTTGAAACAGTGGTTTGGCCCGGCTGTGTTGGATCCTGGCGTTTTACTGTCTGAGAAAACCAATATTATTTTCTTTACCCCTCATGTGAAAATGTAGTCATGAGGATTTCGATATGGTGTAGTGATGGTCTGATAATAACAATGATGCTGTGTCTGCAGGTGCGTTCCCAGCTGTGTGACAGACCCTGCCTTTGCCCCTCAGAGGTCCCTCAGTGCCCAGCAGGCATCCCCCTGGTGCCCGATGGCTGCCGGTGTTGCCAGGTTTGTGCACGGCAGCGAGCCGAGCCCTGCACGGAGAAGTTTCCCTGCGACAGTCAGAGGGGTCTGCAGTGCGACTACAGCGCCAGCTTCCCCGGAGAACCAGGGGAGTGTGTCGGTGAGTTCCTCCTCTGACACGCAAACTACCAGCGGGCTCTGGGAGTAACCGTCTATTTGTAAGGCTCATTGATTCCTGACGTGAACCCGGAAATGCTGAGCCACCCAAAGTTTTATGATAGAAATGTATAGTATGGGTCCCCAGCATATATACTCTGCCGGGTACTAACTTGCATACAGTATGTTGGGCAATTTCAACAATAAGCATTAATTAGCATTCATTAGCATATGCATAGTTAAAAGATTGCTTGGCCGAATTCGGACACTTTTGAAGTGGTTTTGGAGGTATTTGAGGATGCTGAATCCATTTCTGACATTTCCAGGATCAACAATTATTTAGCATCTGGCAGTTTCTATGTGCTGGGGACCCGTACTATAATTTTCTTCATAAAACGTTCAGGGTACTCAACCTTTCCTTAAGCTTAAACAGCATTTGTAAACTGTGACTGTTACTGCATTTGTAGGCTATATGAAATATCTTCGTTACTTATTTTCTAAGGTTACATTATTACAAAAGTTAAAAACATCTTATTGTTATTTATTTTCTCTTATATTTATTTGCATTGCATTTGATAGTGAGGTTATCCAAAAGTAACGTTGGTAGGGTTAGGGTCAGGTTTCATTACTTTTATATTTAGATACTCAGATTGGGTAACTGATTAAATGTTTTGACATGTAGTAGTTAGTGTAACAGATAACACTTTTAAAGTGACGCTGCCAGCCTTGACTACCAGGCTGATGTCTGTGTTTGGAGGAGGTGTTAAAGCCTCAGTCTGCAGGACAAACACACAGACAGTTCATGTTTAAAGTCTGCCCGTCAGAAACTCCAAAACGTTTCAACTTCTATTTCCAGGACCGCTGTTGACACATTTCCTCTAATGACTGGCCTTTGAGCCGCTTGATAGATTGCAGAGACAACACTCCCGGATTGAAAAACAGACTTCTCAGTTTCTCAGTAGAGACACGTGGCTTCCCATAAAACTACATAACCATTGGCAGAGACAGCCGCCCCTGTGTCCTCACCCCTCTCTCTCATTTTCCTCAGCTGTTTGCTCCCCCTCCTTTCTCTCTTTACCTAATCTAATCCTTTCACTTCCTGATTAAGTTTCCCACTTTAAGGGCTCTGTGCGGTGTGTTCCTTGCAGGTCAGGAGGATCTGGGCTGTGAAGTAAACGGCGTCTCTTACCATGACGGCCAGTCGTTTCAGCCTTCCTGCGATACTTCCTGCCACTGCAGCGGCGGGGGGGTGAGCTGTGTGCCAACTTGTCCGCTGAATTTCCATCTCCCAACTTCGGACTGTCCCAACCCACAACGTATCCGGCTACCGGGGAAATGCTGCAAGGAATGGGTGTGTGAAAACCTGGAGAACACAGTCATACAGGACGCCATCACAGGTAAACATACAGGTAGATGGATCAGTTATGAGCAGGGTCTGAAATGGTGGCAGGTGACACTACATGTTGACCTGCCACAGCCAAGATGTACCCTGTATTTGGCAGGTGGCAGGGGTTCATTTTAGTCCTTCATTATTAGAAATAAATAAACCGTTAAGAAGGAATATGTATAAAATCAGCAAATGCCTTAATGTATGTTATAAAGGAGACATATTACGAGCAGCAGTGTACTACAGTAAAAACATCATAGCAGACTTTAAGAGACAACATTGAAATTGTCTATCATCTCTCATGTCTGTACTGTAAATATGAAGATACAGTACATCCATCAGCATATTAGCTTAGGACTGGGAACAGGGAAAACAGCTATCTTTGCTCTTTCTAAAAGTCTGCCTACTAGCCCATCTAAAGCTCACAAATGAACATCTTATCAACTCACTTGCTTAAATGTTTTTTGCCAAAAACAACAATTTGACTTATCAAGCTAGCTGTGTCCTTCTGTTTAGGCAAGGCAAGGCAAGGCAAGGCAAGGCAAGGCAAGGCAAGGCAAG
>CALSBZ010045100.1:0-25937 GCA_943591055.1 Gobionotothen gibberifrons | reverse complement strand
CTTCTTCTTCTTCTTCTTCTTCTTCTTCTTCTTCTTCTTCTTCTTCTACTTCTAATTCAATGTACCTTCCCGCAAAATATTGGACAAAAGAAAGTCGGCTAGTAGTGTCAACTAAATCCATAGTATTAGTACAAAAGTGATTTAAACGAGGTAAATTACGAATGTATGTTCTCAATCGCCAAGTGTGGGATTGAATATTATTAGTTTGGATTAGATTTATTGTCCCCAGGGGAAATTCATTTCCACAGCTCTGTGAAAACAAGATGAAATTGACAAAAAAGAAGACAACTACAGATAGCACCACACATGATGCTTACCTGTTATTATTTAGGGCTGCCTGTATGGATCAGGTTTTTGCCAAAGCAAGCCCTTTTACTATAATAATAATATGTTATTATATAAACCGTATTGGTACAATGAGCAACATCTAGTGACGGATTTTTAATCTGTGTCTGTCCATTTGGTGTAGTATTTGATCCAATATTACATTTGGTTTATATATTAGTCACTTTCTTATGGAATGCCAGGTTTTAGGTCTTGGTTTGAACATTCAATCCTGAAAATAAAAAATCAACCAGATTAATGTTTCTTTAATCCTGACCTGACTAGAGTAGATAGTAAGTAAGTAAATCTGTATAGGAAGACGAGTTAAGGGATAGAGGAGAAAAGGTTATGGTACAATTACAGAGCCTGTCTATTTATAAATTGAGGAAATCAATGTTAGTCTGTTAACGTGACTAACAAAGTACAGGCATCTAATAATGTACTATCTATTATTAAAGATCAGAGGAAAAGAACAGAATGAGAGGGGTCAATCCGGAATACAAATAAAGAAGCAAAGAGATTGTAGAGCAGTGAGAATGAAAAAAGCTTGGTGTGTCAATTCATTACATTGCCAGTATTTTTCGTTGTTGTGAAAAAAAATCGCCCCCTCGGATTTTTGAACAGCCCCCTCAGTCATTTCATCCTGGAGCCGGGCCTGCAAAGACTTCATGTGTTTCGCAAGAACGTGACTGACACGATAAGATGCTATGGTAGCAGCCTTGCTCTTGTTGTTGGGCCTGGTGAAAATGGACTGCTGTGCATTTAGCTGTCCTTTCAGGCCCCTCGCCTTTTGGGAGCGTGGGGCAGAATTAGGAGGGAATTCCGTCTCGTAGCGTTTGTGCACTGTTTTGAAATGCCGCTCCTAAATTACCCTTCTTCGATAAAGCCACGCTCGCATTGCAGATGAGACAGATGGACTTTGAATTGGAATAGATACAAAAATAATCATCCTCCCACTCGGAGTGAAAATTATATATTTTGGGCTTTTTGCCTGGTCTTGTGTGTGTGCGGACTGTCACTCACTCCTGTTGACACGGACAACGTCAGCTAACTAGTGCCCACTGCCCACCTGCCACGCCCTGACACATGGGGTCACGCCGGCCAATCACAAAGCTTTGATGCGTTCAAGTGCATTATTCTGGCACAGGAAGATTATGTTATAGGACATTAACGATAAAACAGAATATTGTTGTTCTATTTTTAGACACATCTCGCGATCGACTGGGAATCTCCCCGCGATCGACCGGTCGATCGACTGGTTGGGCACCCCTGGCCTAGAACAACCTCAACCTATACAAGTAACCACGTAAGCCATGCTACTGATGCTGGACAGTTTTTCAGTGGGTGCACAATAAACGGCAACATACACTAATGTAAATAAATAGCCAAATAATCGATCAACGCTCTCTGTCTAATATGTTCGCTAGCTGTTAGTGTTGTTGCATAGCAACCACCTCGCACTATGTTTTGTGCAGAAGGCAACGGAGGGACTATTTTATTTTGAACATCATTTACTAATAAAAACTATTTAAATTCGAGTTTTTCTTTCCTATTGCAACACTTGGTAACCGTTTTATAAAAGCAATAGCTCACTTCAGGCCGTGATATATGCTCATTATGTCACAGCTAAGGGGGTTGTCGACCCTCCCCTTCCGGTTGAGCTCCATGGGACCTTATTTCGGAAAAGTTATGTATAGAGTGGCGAAGTCACGCCCATCTACTTCCGCCCCATGGGACCTTATTTCTGAAAAATTATGCATTGAAGACAATGGTGAGAGAAAGATTATCTTTCGATCCCGTTTGAATTGTGCCACGAATTGCACATATGATGTTTGTCAATCTTAAATAATAATTTCCATGTAAAAAAAGTCACAGTTTGTCGTAAAACTGTTGAAATATAAGACTATGAACAATACGCAACTAGAAAGACTGCAAATCCCAGAACCCCGGTCCCGCATGCTGGCTTTTACGGAACCGACTAACTCCCCTTGTGTGTATGTACAGCTCTCAACATGCCCAGACTTGTAGTGATTGTAACCTCTTTTAATACTTTTCGCCTCATTCTGAAAGAAAGAAGTGAAATGTGCCAACGTGACGGCCGTCTTGGTGCGAGACGGGAGATGTAGTTCATTGAGCGGTTCACACAAAAAAATGTGTTACTTCACAGTTTTACGACACATTTTAATTTTTTTGACAAACATCATATGTGTAATTCGTGGCACAATTCAAACGGGATCGAGAGATAATCTTTCTCTCTCCATTGACTTCAATACATACTTTTTCAGAAATAAGGTCCCATGGGGCGGAAGTAGATGGGCGTGACTTCGCCACTCTATACCACAGCCTGTCGTGAGCTATTGCTTAAATATAACATTTTGTATTCTGCTTGTGGTGCAATGGTTTTTCTTATCTATTGATATTTTTTCCTAAACATTCAACATTAAGACGGTTTCTTATATTCCATAAACCTTACCTAAACATGTGACAAACACACATTCAATTGAATTAATTAACTGCCCAGTCTCATCAACGTTGCGTGGAAGTCGGAAACAGTACCGAAGGAGTGGCAGACCGGGGTGGTGGTTCCCCTTTTCAAAAAGGGGGATCAGATGGTGTGTGCCAATTACAGAGGCATCACACTACTTAGCCTCCCGGGGAAAGTTTACTCTAGTCTAAGGTACTCGAAAGGAGGGTCAGGCCGATTGTCGAACCTCAGATTGAGGAACAATGCGGATTCCGTCCTGGTCGTGGAACAACGGATCAGCTTTTTACTCTCGCAAGGATCCTGGAGGGGGCCTGGGAGTATGCTTATCCGGTCTACATGTGTTTTGTAGACTTGGAGAAGGCGTATGACCGAGTTCCCAGGGAGTTACTGTGGGAGGTGCTGCAGGAGTATGGGGTGAGGGGGTCTCTACTCAGGGCCATCCAATCTCTGTACTCCCAAAGCGAGAGCTGTGTCCGGGTCCTCTGCAGTAAGTCGGACCCATTTCCGGTGAGGGTTGGCCTCTGCCAGGGCTGCGCTTTGTCACCAATCCTGTTTGTAATATACATGGATCGGATTTCGAGGCCTAGTCGGGGGAGGAGGGGGTCTGCAGTTCGGTGGACTAAGGATTGCACCACTGCTTTTTGCAGATGATGTGGTTCTAATGGCTTCATCGGTCTGCGACCTTCAGCACTCACTGGATCGGTTCGCAACCGAGTGTGAAGCGGCTGGGATGAGGATCAGCACCTCCAAATCTGAGGCCATGGTTCTCAGCAGGAAACCGATGGACTGTCCACTCCAAGTAGGGAATGAGTCCTTACCCCAAGTGAAGGAGTTCAAGTATCTCGGGGTCTTGTTCTCGAGTGAGGGAACAATGGAGCGTGAGATGGGCTGGAGAATCGGAGCAGCGGGAGCGGTACTGCAGTCGCTTTACCGCACCGTTGTGATGAAAAGAGAGCTGAGCCAGAAGGCAAAGCTCTCTGTCTACCGGGCCATTTACGTTCCTACCCTCACCTATGGTCATGAAGGATGGGTCATGACCGAAAGAACGAGATCGCGAATACAAGCGGCCGAGATGGGTTTTCTCCGCAGGGTGGCTGGCGTCTCCCTTAGGGATAAGGTGAGAAGTTCAGTCATCCGGGAGGGACTCGGAGTTGAACCGCTCCTCCTTCGTGTCGAAAGGAGCCAGTTGAGGTGGTTCGGGCACCTAGTTAGGATGCCACCTGGGCTCCTCCCTAGGGAGGTGTTCCAGGCACGTCTAGCGAAGAGACCGAGGGGTAGACCTAGGACCAGGTGGAGGGATTATATCTCTTCGCTGGCCTGGGAGCGCCTTGGGATCCCCCAGTCAGAGCTGGTTGATGTGGCCAGGGAAAAGAAAGTTTGGGGCTCTCTGCTGGAACTGCTACCTCCGCGACCCGACCACGGATAAGCGGGAGAAGATGGATGGATGGATGGAACTGCCCAGTAATTGTTAGTTTAGTGCACCTGCAAACCAGCCATCCTCATGTCACTCATATATCCACCTGTTGTTTTTCATATTCTTGCACACTCAAAAAGATGATCACAATGGCAAACACACACTGACAAAGAAAAACTCTCAAAAATCACTTTTGTGCTCATCACGTGGTAAACCTTTTGCTATAGATCAGCTAAAACCTTGACTTTCACCCCATCTTGTGGCAATCTTTTGACATTAACTTCACCACAGCTGCCAAGCACCAAAAAGAAACTTGATACCTCGATCTTTTAATGTGTGGCATAGTGTGACTGTAGACTTCTGTCTTTGCAGTTTGCTTATCCAAACCTGAGTTTTAATTTAAATGTGCCCTCAACAACATAAAAACTATTCTCCTCTATATATTTTAAAAGTCAAATCTTCTCAACTTAGTTTGTATGTGTATGTAAAAAAGCATTTGAGGTATTGTTTCACAGTCACATGGTAAACTG
The DNA here is from genome assembly GCA_943591055.1 of Gobionotothen gibberifrons. Lineage (NCBI taxonomy): Eukaryota > Metazoa > Chordata > Actinopteri > Perciformes > Nototheniidae > Gobionotothen > Gobionotothen gibberifrons. The sequence continues at coordinate 21,184 of CALSBZ010045100.1, read as the reverse complement.
GCGTTAATCAATGGTATTAGTAATGCTGTTGTGAATAAATGAAAGATAAAAGACTATTAAGTAGTAAGTACACATAAAGTTACATTTTATAATTAAGTATAATTCTGCTTTGTGTACCTTAACAAACATTTCAAGAGAAAAACAACAGCATTTAGATTAATCAAACTATATTCCACTGAAGTTTAAGAAGGCTTGTTAAATTCTTGTTTTTAGTAGGAGCACTACCATTAGAGGGAGACTTTTACCTTTATTTTCATTTGTTTAAATTATGAAGCAAACCTGCATCACCCTAACTGCTCCTACATGTCTTAAATGATAGTATGCACTTTAAGTGTTTGCTAAAACTGTTAAGGTACATAAGGATTAATATAAGGTGCGATTTAGTTTTACACCTTTGGACACATGAACAGTCCTTATCTGCTTTCAGAAATACTCTCAAGACCACATCCTCCCACATGTCATACAGTGGAAAGAATAACAAACAGTTGTGGTGAGTTCGCAAATGGCCAACACATACGTGATGCTGACATATCTTTACTTTGATCTCACTTTTATCTAGCCGTGACAGCAGAGCATCAAGAAGGAAGTCTTCTTTGAACAGATCGTAGGTGAGGTTGTCTTAAATTGCTCATAAGCCAAATCATCTACAGAGACAAAGATTTGTTGTAATGCTCTCTTAATACAGAATGAATAAGTCTTCTTGTACTCTTGTCAGCTTTGACTTTACACACACATTTCTGCCTCCTGTTTACATCTTAGTCTTCATCGTTGGTCTGCTAGCTAATGGATGGGGTTTGAAATCTTTGCTTCAGAAGTGGAAGAAACTGGGAAACATCAATGTTTTTGTTTTCAACCTCGGACTTGCTGATGTTTTGTACCTGCTCACACTCCCACTTTTGATGGTGTACTACTTTATGGGGAGTCAATGGATCTTTGGAGATGTGCTTTGCAAGATAACAAGATTCTGCTTCAACCTGAATTTGTATGGCAGCATTGGGTTCCTCACTTGTATAAGTGTGTACAGGTACCTGGCTATTGTCCATCCGATGAGAGTTATGGGAAGAATAACTTTCCTCCACTCAGTTGGGATCTCAGTCTTGGTTTGGCTGTTGGTGAGCATTCAAACTGTTCCAGACATGTTCTTCAGCAAAACGTTTAGAAACAAGACTGGAAAATGTTATGAAACCACCGGTAAGACCGACGTTGAGGATTACCTGAAGTACAGCCTTGGATGGACTCTCACTGGGTTTTGTATCCCATTCCTGATCGCTCTGGGCTGCTATGGACATGTGATTGTTGTGCTCTGTCGCACAAACACCACTGACAAGGTACTGAAACAGAGATGCTTGAAGTTGTTGTTCATCTTGATTCTTCTTTACTCCGTTTGTTACATCCCCTATCATGTATTGAAGAACCTCAACCTCTGGTCAAGAGTACTGTCCAAACAGAGACAATGCCGTAAATGGTTTGATGGAGTCTACATTGCTCATCAGATAAGTCGTGGCCTTGTGTGTCTGAACAGTGCTCTCAACCCTCTGGTTTACCTCCATGGAGAGGAAAATATTCCTGCTCAACTCAGACAGCTGATCCTGCGAGCTCGTGAGACGTTCAGCCGTTTGTTTCTGTCAAACTCCAACTCTGTGCGTGTTGCACAAACTGCAGATGAGGAAATCATATCTTTACATTGACAAATTGCGGAGTGCCACTTTTCTAGTTGTATGCATTGACTACAAGATGAATGATGTTGCCTGCTAAATAATTGACATTTTTTATGTTTTTTTTTAAAAACATGATGCCGTTTCAACATGCTGACAAATGTGCTTAAAAAACAGGAACTGAAGATTAACCACAGCCTACTACGTTTCACTGTATTCTTTAGAGCAAGGCTGTGGAGCTAAAGTATAATGATGTAATACTGTAGTTGGGTGCAGGGAAGCCCAGTACCATGTGTTATGTGTGCATGTGTGTGTGTATATTGGCTTACTGATATTCTGTGCAAACTGTGAAGTCCACTGAGACAAATGTAACAATTGTGATATTGGGCTATATAAATAAACATTGATTGATTGATTGATTGATAAACAGGAACATGTTAGAGAAATAAAACATTTCGCAAAAATATCTGTCTAGATATACCTTTCTTTCTGTCTATAAATGAAGCACTTGCATTACATTAGTGTAACTGATGAAGTTGATGTACTTACATTATTTGTGCATTTTCTGTGGTTGTACTCACATGGTCGAATGCAAAAAGCATCAGCTATATAAATGCTATGTAATGTAAATATCCACCTAATACTTTGAAACAGGATTGACACTAACTAGAGTCGGGACTAATAACTGATGTTAGTGATCTATGTACCGCAGTTATAAAGTAGATAAAGGATTTAATCGGCGCCGGTTTACAGTGGTTAATAAGTTAGTTTGGGGTCATAGGCTACACTGTGTAACAGAGCTGCAGTCTTACTTATCCAGTTCAACCGTTATTTGTTCGCAAGATAAACAAAGAAAGAGAGTGAGATACAAAAAGCAACAATGGAGTCCATTAGATAGCAGGCAACTCTCTAAACCTGCTGTCTATTTCTTACTATTTATATGTGACTGCTACTTGAGCAGTTGCTTCATTCAACAAGGAAGTCACTTCCTCGCTATAAGGTCAGAAATATCGGTTAAATGGTTTGATTCTGCTTCCAGTATGCAATAGGCTAATGCTTTCTAACTCTACGAAACTGACAATAAGTTTGGTTGTTAAATAAGTCCAGCATCAATGTAATGTTATACATGGAGGCTTGTGGCGCAGTGGGTAGAGCGTTGGTGTTTGGATCAGGGCAGCACAGGTTCAAACTCCACTGCAGTCGGCATGTTGTTGTGTCCCTGAGACACTTCACCCCAAATTGTTCCTGTGGGGATTGTCCACAGTATTGAGTATGTAAGTCGCTTTGGATAAAGGCGTCTAACAAGTAACATGTAATGTAATGTAATGTAAAATATCCAGCTACAAACTGTCACTGTCACCTGTTTATTTAAAGTTTATTAACACTCAACATGTCCAAATTCAACTTTCTTTATAGTTATACTTATGAGATTTGTATAAAAATAAACAAGACAGGTTTTTGAAAAAAAGAAACGTCAATCAATTTATTATTTTTGTAACTTTTCACAGGCATTGCAACATACAAACTGATGATAATTAATTGTCAGAAATAGGGGAAAGCAATATACCATTGTAAAACTAGTTCATGAAACACTACAGTATACTGCATGTGAATTATGCAAAGATCCCATTTTTATTTTCTTCAAAAATACATTTCAGTAGATTGAATAGTGCTAATGATTTATTTCATAGTTTCTGTCCCACTGTAATTTACAGATGTTTTATCTCACTCTACAGCTCACATAATCATCATGCGGTTATCTATTCATTCTTTGACTTTGATGTGGACTTGGTCTTTATCAAACATCCAATGAGACATCTACAAGATACCCAAACTAAAGCAATGATCAGTAAACCAAATGCTACAAAGACTGCTATCACATCTAGACAGTGATAGGCATACCATGGCAACTTGTATGAATCTGTGCGCAGATGGGCTGCACCCTTGTGCCTCATGACGAACTCCATCCAGAAAACAGCACTGTCTATGGGTTTCATTGGTTTGTCAAGATGAAGCTGTGACAGTTTAACCATGTTCTGTTTGTATGGCTTCTTTGGGTCCAGAATATTCTTCAGAGCACTAGTCATAGACTCAACTTCCAAGGTTGTCACTTCTACCATCTCGGCCACTTCCCGGGACTTCAGACGCACCATGTTGTCGTACTGGTCAAAGATGAGAGGAATGCCCAGAACTGGGACACCGTGGTATATGGCCTCGTAAATTCCATTAGTACCCCCATGCGTGACAAAAACCTTGGTTTTAGGGTGACCTAGAAGATCATTTTGAGGCAGCCATTCAACCAGCATGGTATTGTTTCCCAGAGATTTTGGTCTTTTCCCCAAGTGTCTCCACACAACCTTTTGGGGGAGGTTTGCAAATGCCGAGGCGATTATCTCCGATATTTCAGGGCCCAGGTCGCTAAGCAGGGTCCCCAGAGTCATTACAATCACCCCATGCTCATCAGAACTCTGCACAAATTCCTCCAAATCTGATGAAAGAGGCTTGGAGGGCTTTCCTTGGAAGCCTCCGATGTAGACAACATTGGGCATGGTGGGACGAGGAAACTCAAATGTAAAGTCAACCCGCATTAGCCAGAGATCAGCACCCTGGATGAGAGACAGGACGCTAACATCAGGTCCAAAATAATGATCACACACAGCCTGGTAAGGTGGATTCGAGACATAGTAGTACATGTAAGTCATTGCACTTTGCCGGAATATGTTGTAGATTCTCTGGAAAAAGTCCATTTTGTCAGAGTGGTCAGAGAACAATGCAGGGACATAGGAAAGAGGTGATGGAGCAATGGCAAAGTGTCCCTCGCCATTGAAAAGCCAACGCACATTGAAAACCAAGGGAAGCTTGAGATAGTGTGCTAACAGCACTCCACCTGGAAATGCAGGGTCAGTCAGAAACATATCATATCCAGTTTCCTGCAGCTCCTTAATAAGTGTCTTATTCTCGAAGATGTTGACAACCAGTTGTGCCACAACTTTCTGGTTCTCCCCCATCATGCTGAAAAGATTCCTATAAAACTCGAGGAGCGCCCATAGTGAGCCTTTATTCCGACGGATCTCTATCGACCTCTTCAGGAAAGAGGTCATGAAGTCTTGGCTCTCTAAGTTTTGGGATTGTTCCTGGATGACAGTGATGGAGGTGTAATGTTGGGAGAATTCTGAAACGTACCAGCTGGTGGAGGAACGAATAACCGTGATCTGATGGCCCTTTGAATGAAGCGCCTCCAACAGGATTTTCATGTTTAGCCAGTGGCTCCCATCTACCGGATAAACCAGAACTTTTCCACCATCACAACTGGAAGGCAGGGTCGCTGAAAACAGCAGGATGAACGCCAGGGCTGGATATGACCCCATCACTGTATAGGAGACAAAGAAACTTTACTGAACAGATTTGCAGTTCATGCTGTGATCAAACTGCTAAATTGTCATCCTATATTTTGAACATTAACTTATCAACAACAAATGTACCATCCAGCTAGGTAGACATGGAGCAACACAGCATTTCTTTAGAGTGGTTTCTGGACACCTGACAAATGTGAGTATAATACAATTGGTTAATAAGCTTGATTAACCTTGGTTTTCCTTTTTTTCAGGCTGGTTTTGACATTTTGTTTTAATTTGTAATTGAGTTACACCTTTATTGTTAACATTGTTTACATACATAAATCATTATACATTAAATCTCCCAGACACATAGGAGAAGATCTTTTAATATATTGTCTGTCGTTTTTTTGCCTAAAAAATTATACGCATGCTATGTAAGCAATAATGCAGTACCTCTTTTAAACCGGAGTAAATGGACTGTACTTATATAGCGCTTTATCCAGTCTTTACGACCCCTCAAAGCGCTTTACATACTACATGTCATTCACCCATTCATACAGAGCAGTACCACTTCCTCTAGGACCTAACATTCACACACCGTTGGCCATGTGCCATCATGTTGACTGCATGGGCTGGGATCGAAACCCACAACCTTCTGATTGAAAGACGACCACACTCCCACGCAGCCACAGTCGCCCAGTGCTTTCAAATGTCTGATGAGGCCCGTCTTTAATATATTTTTTATACTCCCAATCTACAAACATGTTTTGAATTGAATCTATGTTTATTGTGTTTATGATCAGTCTTTGGCCAAACAGTATGTCTTTTCTCAATCTGTCTCAATCTGCCACATTCTGGTCATTGTCCTTTTCTGAGTTTTCTCCTGGAACTGTTATGTGACCAATTAACCTAGTCAAAGTCCTTAGTTTTGACCCTTAACTTTTAAAGTAAACATCAGTGCCCTGTATTATCTTAGCATGAGGTATTTTTGTAAATTATTAAAAGTGAGCGCAGCATGATATTCAATGCAAAAGTTATCATCCTAAAATGAAAGTCAACATAGCATGCGTTGTGGTGTCCACAAAAACGAGATCTCATTGCAAAATGCAGCACACAGGACATGGTTAACCACGGCCTAGATTACCTTTAAATACAATGTAAACTGGGGCATGAAAGCTTTGAAAATGCGTTCACGTTTGTGTTGTTTAACAAGGGAGATTTTTCTAAGTAGCAGAAGTATGTTGAAGCAAAAAGGCCTGTTAATGCACAGTAATGAGCTTGACTGTGAAGAAATTCCTTTGTACAAACTTGAGATAAAAACTAATTACACATGCAGAAACACACAATTTCTTAGTAAAATAGCTCCTCACCTCAGCCTTCTACCTCAGACCATGAAGAATCCACTGTCCGCGTTTATCAAGGAGCTGTCCTGCTGAGCTGCTGGTAGGAATGCAAGTGAATGTATAACTGCATGATCCTGACTTAACCTTTTTGCTGCCTGTTTATCCAAACAAATGCAACCATGCGTAGGTCCCCTCTAAACCCTCCTCCCATTTCCCCCCCTGCTTCTCTGGAGCAAACACCATCTGGATATAATTTTACAAACTTCTGGAATGTTTTAGAGCTCTGATGCTTTCAACCCAACATCAAAGTGCACACCAATAGTTTTTTGATTCATAAACTGTAACGTGTGTCTTTAGATAGATAGATACATACTTTAGTCCTTCTTTCACTTTTTTAATGAAGAAAAAAACAATTGATTTCCCTTCCTCCTCTTCTATATAGTTGTACAGAGTAAACTTTGTTTCTAAGTACCTTTCTAAGTAATCAATGTCATGTTCCCGTATGTCTGGATGACCTTTGAATTGTTCAATAATGAGTACATTATCTCGCATGGCTAGGTAACCTCACTTTCAGCAATGGTTAACTTTTTGTGTCTTTTCCCCCACATTGAGAGGTTTTATACAATAGTTTCCCTGCTTTTAATTCTTATGAGCACGATTGCCAAGAAACAAACTATGTGGTTTTACCCTTAAGGCTTTGCAATTATTTGCTTTAAAACACTAAAGTCTATCTATATCTGCTCTCTAAAGATCTGTTTCCTCAGCAGAAATGGTCTCACTTATCCGAGACACATCTTATTTGTTATTCAGGGCACAACCACACATCATTGCAAGACGCAGTACAAAGGATATAGCGAAAACATAGCTTAGATGGCCACTGGCTCAGATAAAATGTCAAATAAAATGGGCCATGAAAGCTTTGTGTTTTTTGTCTTTTCTATGCGAGAGATTTCTCTCAGAAGGCAGTAGCAGGTACAGCACATATGAAAGGTCCCACGGACAGGACACGGACTGTTCTGCAGGCCTTTTTATCCAATGAGATGAACTGTGCAGTATTCCTCTGAACAAGCCGAAGATGAAAACCATATTGTCCATGTGCAACACACACTTTGTAAATAAAATAGTTTCTCACCTCAGACTCCTCCCTCAGACCAGGAAGAATCAAAAGGGTCTTCAATTAACTGTCCTGCTGAGATGCTGGTAAATAATGGATAAATGAATAACTACTTTTTCGCTGTCCGTTTATCCAAACAAATACAACCATGCGGACGTCCCCCATTTTGTCCCCCTGTTCAGCCTTTTTTATTTACTGTACCGAACTCCATCTGGATATAATTTTTACAAAATCCTGGAATGTAACATTTCACAAAAAGCATTAGCAGCTCTCATTTATGCAAACAAATGATTCAAACCCAACCTCACCACTGCACAAACATATTGTTTTTGTTCATACATGTCTTTAATTCAACTTTTTTATATAAAAAGTAAAACCTTCTTTGAGAATGAGGGGGAAAAAAACATAGGTGGTTTATCTTCCGCTTAAGAATCTTTTGTTTATTAAAGAGTAGAAAGTTGGTTTGGTGACGTTTGGAGGTTATACAATGGTTTGCCTGCAGGATACAAAAACGAATCAAGTTTTCTTCAGTCAACATTGTTTCAAATCTTCACACAAGGAAAACATTTGATCAGAAAGTTCCAAAGTATTTTTATGACTCCAGAGGGAGCTGCAAAGAGTCGGGTATATTGTCTTTTTGAAGCCCCTTATTCTAAACAGCCAGTTAGAAGCACATTGTTCTTAAACGATTCAAAACACAGAACAAATGTAGTCAGCTTCAGAAAGAGGGCACCAAACTTTCAAATCTTAAAGGGGCCCTAATTTTGCTATTTTCAGGTTCATATTAGTATGTAGTGTCTCTACTGGGACATGTCTCCATGCTTTAATGTTCAGAAAGCTCTTTATTTCTCTCATACTGCCTGTGCTGCAGCACATCTCTTCACCCTCTGTCTGAAACCAGAGCCCAGTCTGCTCTGATTGGTTAGCTGGCTGGCACTGTTGTGATTGGTCAACCGCTTAGAGATGTCCCGCCCCTTAGCCTATCATGTACAATGTGTTGAAGCCCTAGCTAATAGAAGCGCGATTGTTACATAGTGATGTCAGTATCTCACGGAAGTAAACATAGAAGTCCAATAGAGGCGTTTTTAGGCACAAAAATCTATACAACACACTACAGGAAAAGGAAAAAAACGAAATCATAAGAGTCCCTTTAAGACAAACATGGTAATCTCTTAAAAATTCATGCTTGCTGGTTTTTCTTTGTTCACTTATTTTTGTCGTCATCTGATTGACATTCGTATAATTTCGTGTAGGTATTTAAGGTTGTGTACACTTGTTTGAACAGTACAGTATTTTATAACAATTAGTATGAACTCGTATAAAATTAGGATTTTAGATATTATTACATAGTCAATAAACATTTAAGCCATGACTGTTCTGTACTGATAAATACTGCAGTGCATCATTTTCAAAGCCATGTCTGAACCTTTGAGTCTGTTCTCAAATCCCACCCTCAACATTTGTTGAAGAGTGTATTCAGTGACAGCGTTTCTTAAACTGGACGTGCATGATGAGCGGTTTGATTAAATGTCGTCCCCTGTGCAACAACAGTCACCCTTTGACCTTTGCACATACGACACGCCCTCTGAGTGCAGTTTCTCCTTCACCATGTGTGTATGTTGTGAACTCTGGCCCTGGAAAACATTAAAGGACAAGCCCAGTGTGCTGCTATCATATGTCACATGTGGCGTGAAAAGAGAGGGCTCGAAGGGTTGGGGGTTGCTTTGGCAGAGGGGTTTAGTTTCTTTAAAAAAAGCATCTATTCCATCGCCACCGGTTTATAATCCAGTGTGTGGATTGTGTCGGACAGTCTTTATCCGCTCTGCTGGTTGCTTCCTTGGAGAGCATTGCAGAATGGAGCCTCCCCAGCTGGAACACTTGAGGCGGTGCAGGTGTGACAGCGCAGGTGAGCCTCTGCACAGAGCATGCCAAAACAATGCATAGAAGACTCCTCTCAGTGGGTTTCTAGTTAAATGTGACATATCCAGGCCATGTGTTCATATGGAGTGCAACATATAAATATGAGGGTAAAAATAGACCCGTGACATATAACGCTTTGCTTTATGCAGCGAGGAAGTGACTTCCTTGTTGAGTGAAGCAACTGCTCAAGTAGCAGTCACATATAAATAGTAAGAAATAGACCAGGTTTAGAGAGTTGCCTGCTATCTAATGGACTCCATTGTTGCTTTTTGTATCTCACTCTCTTTCTTTGTTTATCTAATGATTTGCACACTTACACTTGCGTGAGTGCTAACATGTGGAGTGATTTTATGAGACAGTTAGAGAACTAACTGCAACTCAAAACAAAAACACATTAAGTTATTATATATATATATAAGTTATTATGTGATTCAGCAAGGGAATCGTCAGGAAAATGTGTCCTCTCTGAGAAGGCTTTGTAATAATAACTGGAATTTGCTTATGTTTTGTTTAGTTTTCCTAGAAAGAGTTATAGCTGCTAATGTCTGTGCGTGTGCAGTCTGTGAAAGAGAGGAGAGCTGGAGTATTTGGCTTTGTGGCTGTTGTTTGGGACACAATGAACTCCTGTCAGGTCAGACGCCCAATAGAATAGCATGTACGGTACCTTATCTCAATGGTCCAACTCGAGTCAAAACAGGAAGTGGTGGTCATTAGTGCACATCGCTGCCTTTCTAAACGCTGCCCAAGAGAAACAGTCTGTAAGACTTACCGGCTAAAACCGGGTACAGGATGTTCCCCATTTGACATTTATGGATTGAGTTACATTAAGGTTTGAAATTATGTCATTAATGACCTTTTCTTTTTGGATCAGGCAGGGTATGTTCCATATGTCATACACATACATATCTGCTGACTTTCAGAGCTGGACAAAGAAGCATTCAAAGAAAATCAAGTATAGTCTGACATATTGAGAAATACGCTTCCCTGCCTTCTAGGGTCGGTTAAATGAGTTGATCAATATTGTTTAGTTTGAAGCCATACAGCTTTGTATGAAGACCACACGAGATAACATTAATCAGTGTGCTTTTGAAGTGCAGATTTTGTTATCTTTGGATATAACAAGGCTGGCTGTTTTGAGTCTCTGTGCAACACAAAGTTAGCTCCTGACAGAAGCTTTATAGCAGACGGACGTGAGGTATTTCTCCCCTCGTTAAACCCTCCCATCAGAAAGTGAATAGGCAATAATGTTGAACTTTTCCTTTAAGTGAAGATGTTGCAGTATTACTTTCCTTCCGACGCCACTTCCTACTTTTCAGGGAATAGTGTTGAACACACGTCCAACTTTCTATTTGTAAAATATGAGGTTTTCTGTTAGTATCTTTGTTGCTGGCCTATATGTATAATTTGTTTCATCTTATTTGGTGCATGGTGTTTTTGTTGCTGTTACTGCCCCTACTGGCCCTCTTACCATATATGATGTCCACGTCACTGATATTAATAGAGTACTATATATATTCTCATTTACAGGAACTGATGTGCAGATTAATGACTAGTTTCACTTTCAATGCATGTCCTGCTAATGCTTCTGGACTTTTACTGTAATAAAGGATCTGAATCATATTAAACAGTATCTTGAAATGCATTCACCCTCCTGTTGTCTTCGGGTCAAATCTGACCGATTTACTACTTTCATCAATCATAACTTTTTTGTTTTACATTCGATTGCATTCAGGCTTTATGATATCCTTCACAGTAGACATTTGAACATATACAATTGCTGATCACCACTTTCATTGAGTTTTGGATGATTTAGTCAACTTTGTGACACCCATGGTGTTCCCGGTCAAAAAGTGACCGCCATAAAGAAAAGGAATTAGTAACCATCCGGATCAGATAACACACACACACACACACACACACACACACACACACACACAGAACAATTTGATACATTTCCCGCTCTTATGTGTCCATCCCCCCACATGGATCACACCTGGCACACGCAATACATGTTCAGTGTCTATTCTTTGTATATTTACTGCAGTTTTCCATGTATACCAGTAGTCTGATACAATATGTACAGTTTGAAAGGGTGTTAAATGAAATGTGGTGATGATTAATGGTTTGTGTGTTCATGTAATAGCAGTTCAAACAGGGTCGGTCAAATTTGACCGCGAACACCAAAGTAAGGGGGGGAAATGAAGGCAATAGGCGCCTACAGGAGGGTTAAATAAGTTAATCTCACTGAAGCATCATCCACTGTGGTTTAACAATGTTAACCCACTCCTCATTGCTATTATTACTGCTTTATTTCGGTGAAAAACACAACATTTGAATATGTTTTTGGAAAAAAACATGAACTACTGTTGCTCATATGACCCTTACCCACTCTAACCTCTTAGATTGTGCCAGATTTAAGGTATAAACTGCCCTCTAGTGGTAAAAAAGGAGACTCCCCCATCTCCACTCCACAGTTAGGTAAACAAACAGCTTGTGCAGTACCCACTATGCTCATTTGAATTCATGAGAGGATCCTCACTTTGTAATACTCGCCTCACAGGACTGTTTGAAGCCGTGTCACCACAACAGGACGTGGATATGAAAATGTCTCTGCTCTCTGACATCACTACAGACAGTTTATCAGCTCCCTCAAGTCCTTAGGAATCATAAAACAGACCGAGAGACAGACGAGCAGCATGACTTCAGGTCCTCCCCCTTCCACCAAGTGCTTCTCCTTGGCAACAGTCAGCTGACCTGCAGTAGGTAGAGTTCAGTGAAGCACACACGCTCAATCATGGCTCTCAGCGTGAACAGAGAGCAGAGAAAACTCACACAGACTCCTCTGCTTAAGATCTGGGTGCCATGGGTGGGCTGCAACTTGAACCGCAGGAGAGGATGTAAGTGCAGCTTGAATAGAAGAAGAAGAAGAAGAAGAAGCATCTATTTTGTGTTGCTGCTGTTTGTTCTTTTTCTAATAACTCATGTCTGTTTAAGTGTTTATTTTCTAAAACTTCCAGCAGTCATTGGTGTGTTTCAATGTGCTGAATCCTTCATGTTTAAGCTCCTGTGAGGGCTGCAGGTAGACAGAGAGACAGACAGTAGACTCAGTCATGGGATGACAGCCAGGCCTCTCTGTTCACTGTCTGACGTGGGCCTTTTGAGCATTTTCCTGACACAGTGTAGTCCATTCATAATCCCACGGCCTGGAGGCTCTCCCTGTTCTGTATAGTCACACACTGGACCATCCGGGTACTTTGTGCAACCCCGCAGTCTGCCTTTATAATGCAGTTTTTTTAGACGGACAAGCATTCAACAACTGCGTAATGACTAAACCAATTCAACACAAGGCTGATGCTCTTATGCTGAATGATGTGTCACAGTAATGCTTACATTTAGCTACATGTTAATGCATTTGTCTTCCATCAGCCTCGGTGCCTCAGTTCTGCAACTCTCCCACGATGATTGTGATGGTGGGGCTGCCAGCCAGAGGGAAGACGTACATCTCCAAGAAGCTAACTCGCTACCTGAACTGGATCGGAGTGCCTACAAAATGTCAGTGACAGTGAATCCTGTTGAAATCTGTGTATTAGACAAGAAGTGTTTCATGTTTAAAGTTTATTGGATCATCAAACATTCAACATACGTTTTTCTTGCCCTAAAAAGGAATATGTTTTTTTTTCTAATCCATTATTTAACTAGCGTTTAACGTGGGCCAGTACCGGAGGGAGGCTGTGAAGATCTACAAGGACTTTGAGTTCTTTAATCCCGAAAATGAGGAGGCCATGAAGATACGCAGGTAAGAAGGACGGTTGATGTTAAAGGTCCCATGTCATGCTTTTCCGGTTATTCCCCGTCCCCTTGTGTGTTATGAAGGTTTTTCTGCATGTAAACGGTGTGCAGAGTCAAAACCCTCAAAGTACACCCTGTAGTGAGTAAAACTCTAACACAGAAAATACCTCCCCAAAACGCCTCGTTGGAGATGCGTCATTGTCCACTGTTTACTTCCTGGGTACTATGTCGTAGGAATGGCCAGTAGCCGGATTGGCAGCAAATGGGCCAATCCGTGGAGCCGTTACGTTACGTCCGCGGAGCCGTTACGTTAAGCCCCCGCTGATTGGTCCAAATTGACCAATCCACGGACTTCCTCACACACACACTCAGTGCAGGCAGCTCTGCTGATTTCTCCTCCCTGGCTGCAGGCTGATAACAGACAGTTGGGATCGCGACGAAATTCTCTCTGCAGACCCATTCTCACAGCGTTTATCAACCTATAAACCTTTTTCTTACTCAATATCAAGCCACACTTATTGTTTTTACTTCGGCTGTGACTTTGTGGGTGCTCAGGATGAGTTTCGCTGTGTATCGCTAAACAAGGAAATCACACCTCCACGGAGCTCAGCGCGTTTCACAACGTCCCGACCAATCGGAGCACACTGTGCTCACAGGGAGGGGGGGAGGAGAGCTGCAGCGAGCCGTTTAGTGGAGAAAGTGAATACTGCTGAATACACACACTTTACAGAGATGCTGTATGCGAAACCAATGTGAGTTTGGAAAATTGCACAGTATTTTACTATTTTAGTATACCTCAACAATGGAATTATGATCAGTGGAAATGGCCATGACATGGGACCTTTAAAATAGTTTATAATGAAGTTTGATATGTTCTGATTTGTCTACATCTGTCATTATTCTTGCCACCTTCATTATCCTCCCATATTGTTGCAGTTTTTGCTCCGTTGCCCATCAGAGTTTCTCCTCTCTTTTAGGGCCTGTGCATCAGCCGCTCTCAAAGATGTTGCTGCGTACTTCTCAAAGGAACAGGGTCAAGCCGCCGTGAGTAAGAGGACAACTGAAACTGTCCCTCTTATTACAATTAAACATAATGAATAATTTATCTTGTATGTATGTCTTACTCATGACTTATACAGTCAGTTGTCCCTGAGATGAAAAGTGCACTCCACACCTTGATGTTTTTCTCCAGGTATTTGATGCCACCAACACCACCAGGGAGCGGAGGGCAGTCATCCTGAGTTATGCGAAAGAGAGGGGCTACAAAGTGAGTTTAAACATGCATGTGACCTTTTGGGGGAAATGTGCTTATTCTGTTTCTTGTCAAGAGATGCATGAAAAGGTTGTTCTCTTGGTTTAGCACAAAGACTGGGGGAATAGCTTCTAAAATGTAATACTATACCTTTAGGAGAAAGAATCAAATACACAAACACATGGTCACAATGGGAACAAATTAAATATATGTTTTATTTCATAAATGTAACTTTTGAATGACTTCCTGTATTCAGGTGTTCTTTGTGGAATCAATCTGCGATGACCCGGAAATCATTGCAGAGAATATTAAGGTCAGTCGATGATAATGTTTTTCTTTTTTATTGTAGATGTTTGCAGATACTGTAGGGATGTAGTTTTCACAATTACAATTCAAAACGGTCTTTTCTTTTCAGCAAGTGAAACTGGGGAGTCCAGATTACGTGGATCGTGACGAAGACGAGGCGATGAAAGACTTCAGCCGGCGCATCGACTGTTACAAGTCCAGCTACATGCCCATCGACGACGAGAAGGACAGGTACTGACCCATGATGCATTTCTTCCTGTGAGATTAAAACAATACTCTGTAAAAACATTACTTTACCTTTAAACCGGGACAAATTCATGTAAAGGTCCCCTATTGTACCGTTTTTCATCAATATATTATAAGTCTCATATATACACAAAACATGTCTCTGAAGTGTTTGGCTCGAAATACCAAACAGATCATTGCAGTCAACCCTACCGATTTTCGCGGGAGAATCACGATTTCATTGCCCTCTCCCGATTTCTGACTAAATCTGATTTACTCACGACTGTTTCCACTCTGACTTTAATACAGCTACACCATTGTTTGGTTTCCATGGTAGCGCGTCTCTTTAGTAGCGTGCGCAACTGAAAGTTTGTGGTTTTGAAATTCTCCCAATTTCTGAGGTCTCAAGGCATAATCCCCTCTGTTTCAGCCCTGTTTCAAAAGTGCTGATTCAATTCAATTCAATCTTTATTTCAGACTCAAGGTCCATATCACATACTAAAAGACACACATCAATAAATAAGATAAAAAGCTAAACACACAAAACAAATAAAAACAAACAGATAAAAAACATAAAATCAGTCCAATGACAGCTCGCCACACATGCTCACTGTCTGTATAGGCTATTGAGCCAATGTCTCCAAATCATGGAAGAGAACCGAGTAGAACTCTTCACAGGGTTAATTAAAATCGAGATAACATGATTGTCCGAGTCTTCTAGGCGACACATGAATTTGTACATTAGCTTTCTTAAAAGGGCTTGACAAGTAGGCACCCCCAAGTTAACAAACAGCTGGCTGGCACTGTGCCATCTTGGTACCCTCAGCAGCAACCGCTGCTGATTCTCTGTCTGTTACTTTAGATGAAAATAAGGAGCCCCTCCCCACGCCCCTCTGAGAGATATTTGTTTGAAAAGAACACAATGGTGCTCTAGGAGGAGATTCAGGTGATAAGGTGTGGGGGGGGGGGTTACCTTGGTTGGTGATTGGCTAATGGTTACACAAGCCAAAAAAATCGTTATGACATCATAAAGTGGCCAAAATCTGATCAGCTCATTTTCAGACAGGTTTTTATAGAAATGGATCAGGACAGAAAGTGAGAGAATCTTTGTTCCTGAAACTTTCAGAATCTCTTTACACAGAGGGGACACATGTTGATGTAGAAAAGACATGAAAAGGTGGATTTTGCATAATAGGTGAACTTTAATAGTTTGTTTTCCCCAATGCTGACTTAAAACAGGAAGCTGTCCTACATCAAGATCTTCAACGTGGGCAGCCGGTACCTGGTGAACCGGGTCCAGGACCACATCCAGAGCCGGATCGTGTATTACCTCATGAACATCCACGTCACCCCGAGGTCCATCTACCTGAGCCGCCACGGGGAGAGCGAGCTCAACCTGTCAGGTCGCATCGGGGGGGACTCCGGCCTCTCCCCTGGAGGACACAAGGTGAGGAGATTACACGACATTCAAGATTTAAATGTTTCATTGTCATATGCACAAAGCTACAGTGTAGACATGGCAATGACATTCTTCTGACCTGAGCTCCTCCAACAATCCAACATATATAATAAAATACAAAAATACAAAATAAAAAGTAGTGCAAAAAGTCTATAAACATGTCAATGTAATATGGGATATGCAGATCTGTGGATGACTGCACACTGCACACATGCTCCTTTTTAAATGTTACTTAAATGTCCCCTATTATGCAAAATGCTGTTTTTAATATCGTTGATACAGATGTATGTCTCCCCTGTGACTCAGAAAGCTCTATAAAAGCAAGATTTGACTGTTGGTTAAGATTGTTTGTTTGTTTGTAGCCTTTATTTAGACAGGTGAAAAGCCCCTTGAGATCAAAAGATCAATTTTTCAAGGGTGACCTGAAGAACATTAGTTACACATGTAACGTAAAAACAACAGAACAACAATAAGGTTGACAAACAACATAATGTACAGGGTACAGTTTACAGACTCTATTGACAGTGACAGGTACCATGAGTATCCAACAGCATGTCACCCAGCCGAGTTTTAAAATGATGTAGGGCAGTGGTTCCCAAACTTTTTCAGTCGGGACCCCCTTGGGTATTGGAAATATTTTCGGGACCCCCCAACCCGGTTCCCATCTATATTGGTAGGATTAATTGTATATTGTTGTAAAAACATTACATTTTCTCTGCTAATAATAATAAGATACAAAGATCCAACTATAATATATATATATATATTTTTATTATGGATTACACATGAACAAAAGTGCTTGTAATAGATACTGTGAATTCATTTGGCCTAATTAAAACTGGTAAACAAATTTTAAAAAAACTTCCCGCGAGTTTGAAAACCACTGATGTAGGGGAACCAAAGTGCTCAGTTTTAAACATGATTGCAGACTGTTCCAGTTTAGTGGAGCTGCACAACTAAAAGCTTTCTTCCCAAAGACAGTCCTAGCACTTGGCACATTCAATAAAACCACATCATGAGATCTCAGGCAATACGTACTTTCAATTCGACGAGAGATCAGAGAGCAGATATAAAAAGGTAGTTTACCCAACATCACTAGATGATCAGACCAGAACTAAATATTATTTTTGTTGTGAAATAATTGCTTAATATTTCCTCCATTCATTTATGAATTGCTTGGTTGGAGTTAATTACCTCAAAAACTCAAACATCTAATTCATTACAAATACTTTTTTTTTTAAAAAGAAGTAAAAAAACAGCAAATCATGTTAAAGTTTAATTCTTTCTTGCAAACTGTATAATAACATGTTTATATTCCACTTATTGTTTCCAGTATGCGAAGGGTTTGGCGACCTTCATCAGAGGTCAGAACATCAAGGAGCTGAAGGTGTGGACGAGTCACATGAAGAGGACCATCCAGACCGCCGAGGCTCTGGGGGTCCCGTACGAGCAGTGGAAGGCTCTCAATGAGATAGACGCTGTGAGTTCATTCATAATATATGATTAGGCTTCATTTGATGTTTTTCAAATGTGCAGTCATGGTTGAATGAATTAGCTCTTCAAATCATTACGTTGACTTTCGAGCTCCACATTTTTTAAAGAGGCCCTATTACTGTATGCTTTTTGGGGTTCTCCCTTTTCTGTTGTGTGTTAGTTTTGCATGTAGATGTTCTGCAAAGGCTATTATCCCACCATTTGACTCCTTTGTTTACTTCTGTAACATAGTGACATCACCTTGTAACACTCGCGCTTCTAACACATTGTACCTGATAGGCTAAAGGGTGGGACATCTCTAAATAAGGGGTTGAGCAATCACAACAGAGCCGGCCAGCTAACCAATCAGAGCAGACTGGGCTTTTTGAACATTAAAGCATGGAGACATGTCCCAGAAGAGGCACATGATGTAAATATGAACCTGAAAATGAATAGGCCCCTTTTAATGGTTATTTTCATGTTTTTCTCACAAAGGGTGTGTGTGAGGAGTTAACCTACGAAGAGATTCAGGAGAATTTACCAGAAGAGTTTGCTCTGAGAGACCAGGACAAGTATCGTTATCGTTACCCAAAGGGGGAGGTAAGTGCTCCGATGAATATACTAGAGACTTGTTTCATTAAACCATTATAGTATCAGTGGGAGCTGCACGTGTTGCTGCCCATTCAACCACAGTCTGACCTGTTCTGAGAGCAGCTCTACTGATGCACTTTGGTGTTTAAGAGAATATTTCAACATTTTGGGAAAATACGCTTTTTTCTATCGTAGAATCGCGAGCTGAAATGGGGCCGAAATCAAACCCTGTGCCGGTATTGGACATGCGCTGTAACATTTTGGTTACACAAGTTGGCCAGGGGCAGCCCCGTACACCATAAGGAATATATTTTATACAATTTTTATAAATTTGAATCTGCAAAGTTTCTTGTAATTTAAGTTATCAAGTACATTAACTATAACAAAAAGTACAATATAGAGAACCGCAGTGAGGCGTCCTAAAACCCGGAAGTAAACTCCTTCCGGTTCCTTCGACAAAAAGCAATGTAATTTCTCCATAGGATTTTGGAAAATAGCTGGAAATAAGGTCTGTGGTTGAAACACATTTAAGAGACGGATCACGTTTTGTTGAGCCGGATAATCTCCACATGTCTACCCTACTTTTATAATGTTCGAATCATAAATGTAGTCGCCAGAAGCAAAATGCTAACGTTATGCTATACACGAACTACAGCAGGGTCGCTGCTTCAACGTCACGCCAACTTAAGATCCATATTCAAACATACAGATTGTAAATGGTACAAGTTGAAGCGTTTGTTTGAACAGTTTGCAGGAGGCAGGTATTTGCTTTCAAGCAGAACAGGGCAAACAAACTTAGCGGGAGTGTTTTACGTGTTCAGTGTAATGAGGTAAAACGGCCTGGACAACTTCTGTAGTCCTATTCAGCCACTTGGTAACAACCATCGTTTTTCAGACACGTAAACTCTTCAGAAATCACCAGCGGGGTCACTGCTGATGGATTTAATGTCGTAGAACAAAACGTGATCTGTCTCTTCAATGTGTGTCAAACACAGACCTTATTTCCAGATATTTTCCAAAATCCTATGGAGAAATTGCATTGCTTTTTATCGAAGGAACCGGAAGTGGTAAAAATGCTAACTTACTTCCGGGTTTTAGGACGCGTCACTGCGGTTCTCTATTGGTAGTGTAGTATGAAGCAGCATAAAATGTAAATCCTGTCGTACAGTACTTGAGCAAGTATACTCAGTAACTTTAAATACCTGCAAACAAGATAAAACATGGTCGTTAGTGAGATTTAGAATTGCTTGCCGCTTTATATTTAACAGAGAAGTTCGCCTTGCTGAATCGGCACTTTTCCCACCCAGACGTCTCCTTCCAGACACGATCATCATAAGAGAGTCTGAGTAGTCAGGTCGGGTCAGTTCATAGCGTGCCCACATCAAGTGGACTGAGAGACTATGATAGAATGAGTCTGTTTGAATTATTGATAAACTCTTTAATAATTGTGTCCTCTTTTCCAGTCCTACGAGGACCTCGTCCATCGTCTGGAGCCGGTGATCATGGAGCTGGAAAGGCAGGAAAACGTTCTGGTGATCTGCCACCAAGCTGTGTTTCGCTGCCTGCTGGCCTACTTTGTAAACAAACCTGCAGGTACACACATCCAGGCCTCAGAAAAGAATCCGACACAGAAGTATGTCACATTGTTTTCAATACCACAAACGACTGCTACCTATTTAAGTTAAAACTGCACGGCTCTTCCACTTTAAATTATGATTAACTGCACATATTTCATTTTTTATAAATATTTTTATATAAATATTTCTTGTTAAATTATTTGTTTATTGTTTTCAAAACAGTTATATATTTGCTCCTTTTTACAATTGTTTTCCTCTTACGGCCCGTCCACACAGCGGCGTGCGTTGAAGCTTGCCGGCGGGCATGTCTGAAACTCGACCAACAACCAATCACATGAATCTCCCGCCCCTGACACACAAGCAGCGGTTTGATTGGCTAGAGCTTGTACTGGCATATGATTTGATTGGCTGATGCTTCTGCCGAGGCTTCAAAAGTTGAACATTGCTCAACTTTTGCAGCGAGCCACGCCAGCAACGCTCCACGTCGCTTCCCACAATGCAGTTCGGCGAAAAGTGACGTCACCCCATTCAAAGTGAATGGTGAAGCGTCAACGCACGCCGCTGTGTGGACGGGCCGTTACTGTGTTTATCATTCCACGATGATACACCAAAGCAAATTCCTTTTAAGAGAGAAACCTGATTCTGATTATTTCTTTCCTCTGAAGCTGAGCTGCCTTATCTCAGATGCCCTCTTCACACTGTGTTCAAACTCACACCAATAGCTTACGGTACGTGGTAAATCCTGGAGTGTGTGACGTTTCCATATCTCAGTAAACTTCTCCCTAACAGTCTCACTTTCTCTCTTAATTTCAGGCTGTAAAGTCGAGACATTTTTCCTCAACATTGAAGCAGTCAACACTCACAGAGAGAGGCCAGTGGTAAGTTTCCACAAGCACACAATTTTTATAATAGCACACAGATCTGTCATAATAGATATAGCGGCCAAAATCATATAGAAATAAAACAGATAATTAACTTAAAAGAATACAGCCGCTGAGGCACTAGTTAGCAGATCTTACGCAGGGCAATGATCCAGCTCCAGACAAGATTCTCCATTTGTGCATTTTATTCCGATAACAAAGTACAACGAACAGGTTTCCTATATCCCTTTTCCTATATCCCTTTTCCTATATCCCTTTTCC
>CALSBZ010045094.1:167168-214854 GCA_943591055.1 Gobionotothen gibberifrons | reverse complement strand
TGTGTGTGTGTGTGTGTGTGTGTGTGTGTGTGTGTGTGTGTGTGTGTACCTGCTGAGTGTGCTGTCAGCTCGCTCACTCTCGTCCTCTGTCCATGTTTTCACAGACAGCCTGTGTGAATCCTGCACTGGACCTGTCATCCTGCACACAGCAAGTCTCAATTCATTTCCATTCTCACCACTGACAGACACACCGACATAAAACTACAAACTAAAACTAAAACGTCAACTCAACATACACAAACACTCTCATAACATACATGGATAAATGCAAAAAAATGCAAGCTACCAAACATACATTTACATTACAGAGGCTCACGCTGACTGCCAAACACACACTCAACTCACTAAGCAGCACATACTAATGCAATGATGGACCCACAGTCAGAAAAGGAAGGTCATCCAGTACGAGGTCATCCCGTATTACTGTAGGCATCACCATGGAAACCACATAGCATAGCAACAAGCTGTAAAGTAATTATGACAACACATCATAAGAGGGAGAAACAGAGAGATGTTCGAAGACAACAAACCTGATAAATGTCCAGATATCCCTCAGTTATGTTCACGTCTGTGTTTCATCTGCAACCCATCTCTATCCATTTAGTGAGGTTCATGAGGCATTAATCATGAAGGACTGACACATATGAAGGATTGGATGGGTGATGGAGAGAACAAAAGCAACCTATCAAAGGGAAGATCACATGGCTAACGACAAAAGCATCCTTTAAATTGCAAATTGTGTGTCGTGTGTGTTGCTGTTCACCAGAGAGCTCATCTATATTCAAGAACCTTGTTTGAAGTGGCTTCTGAAACACAAGTGTGTCTTTGTGTCCATGTATTCTCCTGATTACTGAAAGAGGAGTGCTTTTATACACACACCTGCACACGTGAAATTGAGACATGTTTTATTAAGGTTACTAGAAATAGAATGGATCTAGGTAAAAGAAGATAAGATCCAAATATATTGTATTGACAGATAGAAGATGGATGGATCCGGGTAGAGAAAATCTTGGTAGGAGATGATCATTTTTGGGTTGAAGATGACCGGAAATGGGTAGAGGACACCAAATCTTCATAGATACAGAAGTTTTCTGGGTAGAAAAGGCAAGATTTAGGTAGAAAAATATTGTATCTGGGTATAATTAGACCTGATCCGGGTAAAAGACGGTCCTATCTGGGTACAACAAGACCGTATCTGGGTAAAAAAAAAAGGCAAAGGTTTTGGTAGATAACACCGTATATTGGTAGAAAAAGGATGTTATCTAGGTAGAAAGGGACAGATTTTGGTTAAAAAATACTGGATGGCGATTCCAAGATGGCGGCGTGCTAGACAGACGTGTTTCTTTCTCCTCCGCACAATCGTATTAATCCTGATATAAAAGCAAAAACTAACAACTACGACAAAGTGAGCAATACATTTGCTAAGAATACCCTGATGCCCCCAAAAAAATCCGTTAGAGGTCGCGGAAAAGCCCAATCTAAAATAGATTTTGGCCCGTCCATACCAACCCAGTCTCACGGCATTTCGTGTTATAGTCACGACATTTAATCTATTGATTCGTGGTCACCAACACGATTATCCCATTTTTTTCGTGTCACACAGAACGACTTTAAAAGCAATGTATTTCTACTGGTAATGTGTTTCGTGCCTGCAACACGTCTTTTTCTCCGGTCGGGTCGTGGAAGACCAGAAGCTGTGTGGTTCATAAAAACATGTTCTTACTCAATATCAAGCCACAATTATTGCTTTTATTTAAAATCGTATAATTTCTGACTTTTGTTGCCGTCTGTGAGGAAAATAAATGGGGCTCAGAGCCTCAGGATACTGAAATCTGTATTTTTTAAATCTTTTTTTCCTTCTAATTTGTTATTCTTTTCAAAATAACACACTGTTATTTACTCACCAATAACACACAATTATCCTTGTTTTTATTTATTGGTGTATTTCCATAATCTCTGGGTTTTTTGCCGTCCGTCAGGAACTGAATTTCAAAATAAAAATTACCGGAAACAGACGTAGGCCTGTAAGGGACATTTCGAGCATTTTCGAGTTTAGGATGGCTGAACACACTACACTAAACAGATGGAAACAGACGTAAGCATTTCGAGTGATTACCCAAGATCCTCAGCTATGGTTTAAGATCGCTGCTGATTGGATGTTTTAGCCGCAATGCATGTTGGGATTTGGTGTTTATATGATATGAAATCGGAAAAACATTAAAAAATAATCAAATAATACTTAATTCCGAGTGTTCTTGCATTTCTCTTTGAAAGTCATCACATAACGGCATTGTAATACACGGTTCGGCTGCATTATATATTACATATCTGCCGTAGTTCTTTATTTATAGAGCCCTGATGAGAAGACCTTTGGAAAAACTGGAAGCAATGCCGCCGAAACTGAATACTTGACGTGGATAATAAATATATCAACAATTAAACAACATCTTCAATTTCTCTTCACACAATACGTCTCCTTGCAGTATCAACACTAATTCGTTTGACTTTTACATTTGATCTAATTCGTAGATAGGTTATATTTACACCATAACGGTGCACAGCTGATATAAAAGGACTTGTAGTTTTTAAAGATATTACTGATTTTCTTTGAATATAAGAATGTAAATACTGAGTCTGAAATAATATAGCAATATGCTGTAAAATTATGTGAAAACATGAATAAAACTACACATCTTCAGATGTTGTACATACATAAGTGTCCTACACTAATAATACATACAGTTATACAGTTATTATGGCTGTGTGTACCTTGTGTGCACCACCTAGTGGTTAAAGCATGTTATTGAATTATTGTTTTTATGTGTTATATTTGATGAAAAAAATATTAAGAGTACATACTTTCATAGGGGGAAAGTAGAAGGTCAATGATAGAAATATAGAATATAAAAAATCAAGAAGATACTATAAGTGATCTCTACAATAAAACAGTTTAGTGCAGGATGTACAAAGATATTAATAGGAGGAGGTGCAAAACAGAAAAACGAATTAATCTTTATTTAAACATTACATAATACTTTAGATTAAGGTCTTCTTTTAAATAAGAAAACTTTGGGGATATCTATCTACAGATAAATATTAAGCCTGACAAAGTACTTAACGTCTAATATATTGCTTTCCTGCAATGTTAACTATGTTGAAGCACTTATTTTAACTGATATTATACATATGAATTATACTCTTATGTATGTAGATAGTATAAGAAATGTGCAGAATATGACAGTTTAATGGTGGAGGTATACACACATAACCTGTTGAGGAACCTGTGACCCAAGATTTTCATTCATTGCATAACTACACCGTAGTAGAAAATCTTGAAATCTTGAAAGGGATGTGCAAAATAGCCATAATATACAGTCTTTAATTAACCATTAGTAGAGAATAACGAGTAATGAATATACTTTATTACTCATTTCCATTCATGTCAATTGCAGATAAATGTTTAGTCTTCTCAAGCACCAACTATCAAATATCTCTCCTGATTGTTGGCACTTGACAATCACCTTCCCTGAATTTTACTCAGGTGTAACTAAAGTCTGATTTAAGGGTTGTTTATATTTCACATCATTAATCAGAATCTGCAAAGTAACTCAAATAAATGTAATGGAGTAAAAATACCAGGCTAACCTCTGAATTGTAGTGGAGTAGAATTACAAAGTAACAATGAGCTGTCATGTGGGTATATATTAATGCTGCGTATTATGGACACAAGCGATTTTCACCCATTTATGAATTATATGTTTTACATTTGATAACACCAATGTGTTTAATACTGGCAACTTCTAATTGTGGGGAAAACGAAAACGTTCAGTAGATATGTCCCATAGAACATTTTGCGAAACACAATAGCCAGTGTGTGTAGTTCTGGGGGGTTCGATTCCAGTTTTGGATAGTCTGGCGTGGTTTCGTTCCATTTCAAACAGCTGTTTAACGCTCGGCATAACCTTGGCGCACTGCCACTCCAACATCCAATCACAGAGGTTGAAGATTAATCACGAGGACTGTAGTCCTAAACGATAGCTGGGGATTATGGGTAGTGTAGTGTCTTCGGCCATCCTAAACTCGAAAATGCTCGAAATGTCCCTTACAGGCCTACGTCTGTTTCCGGTAAAAAGAAAAATTGAAATTCAGTTCCTGACGGACGGCAAAAAACCCAGAGATTATGGAAATAAGCCAATAAATAAAAACAAGGATAATTGTGTGTTATTGGTGAGTAAATAACAGTGTGTTATTTTGAAAAGAATAACAAATTAGAAGGAAAAAAAGATTTTAAAAATACAGATTTCAGTATCCTGAGGCTCTGAGCCACATTTATTTTCCTCACAGACGGCAACAAAAGTCCGAAATTATACGATTTTAAATAAAAGCAATAATTGTGGCTTGATATTGAGTAAGAACATGTTTTTATCATGGTTTTTATGAACCACACAGCTTCCGGTCTTCCACGACCCGACCGGAGAAAAATACGTGTTGCAGGCACGAAACGCATTACCAGTAGAAATACATTGCTTTTAAAGTGACACGAAAAAAAGGGGATAATCGTGTTGGTGAACACGAATCAATAGATGAAATGTCGTGACTATAACACGAAATTCCATGAGACTGGGTTGTCCATACAGGGTGAAGAACCTACAGCTAATGCTAACACAATGGCAGATGGGAATGTTGGGAACGCCGGAGATGAAGTAACAAACTTGCCAATTCTCGAGGCTATCAAAGACCTAAAAACAGACTTCTCCAACAGACAGGATGGAGTATTGGCTGTGATTGCTGGAATGAGGAAGGAGGTTGGAGAATGTATGGAACGTGTTAACAATGCAGAGTTGCGCATTTCAGGCACCGAGGACACCATCATCCACCTACAGGCTAAGGTACAGAGTCTCGAAAGTAAAAACAAAGTCATGGAGGACAAAGTTATCGACTTGGAAGCAAGGTCCAGAAGTTCTAACTTAAGGCTGGTAAATATGCCGGAAAAGGCGGAAGGCGGCGACGCCTGCTTATTTCTGGAAAAGTGGATCCCGGAGGCCCTTGATATCCCCTCGCTAAACTCGAAGCTAACCCTGGTACGCGCACACAGAATTGGTCAGAGAAACGATCCAAATGCTCCCCCAAGAACACTCATCATGAAATTCCTGAATGACAGAGACAAGATGCCGGTGATGAAAGTGGTCAGAGCCAAAAATCAACTACTCTACAAAGATAGGCCGGTCTGGTTCTACCCAGACCGGCACCCAAGCTCCCGTTAGCGTACGGGGCTACAAGGAACAGAACATTTAAAAACGGCCACCCTTGGTATCCTTTTCTTTGCTGCTACGTTCTGATCTGAGTTGAGCAAGGTAATCGCTAAAATACTGAATATTTTTATATTTTCTATATTATTTTACAAACTTGTGCCTTTATATACATGTAACACGGACTTATTGATATGCTATGGTTCGGGTGGGAAAGGATACCAGCGGAGCTCCCAGACTGGGGGCTAACCAGGGGCGGTTCTAGGGGGGGGGCAGGGGGGCCACAATGTTTTATGATTTATTACACGATTTATTGAATGACGGAATAGGCGGAACTAACGTTATTCATCATTCTAGTCGGACCCATTAGAGTGGTGCACTCACTTTCACTGTGCGGCTGAAGTGCGCGAAAAACAAACACTTTTCATCTCGGATCATCAGAGGCTGTTGCATCCAAGAAAGACTGATTGAAACATATGTTTCGAGAGACTACCACGATAATTGAAGGTGAGTTAAACTATTGTATCCGTGTAATTGTTACAAGGTAAGACTTTAGGTCAGTAAGTGTTGTTGTTGACTAACGTTAGTCAACGTAGTGTGCAAAGTAATCAGCGACAGCAAACAGTTTGCTTTCATCATCTGTCACCTGTCAGCGCCTTAAATTATGCCGTTTTTTATTATAAAACAAAAAAAAAGTGTAATAAATAAATAGATACATATATAAATATATATGCACACATATGTACATATACACACACATACACATCTCTTCCTTTTCTGATTAATTCACCTATTCATCCATTTCCCATTTAATGTAACTTCTTTCATTATTATTACAATTATTTTTCTGTTTCTTCATAGCTTATTTATATTTATTTATTCATATTATTATATTTATTGTTGGTTTGAGTCCGGGCAAGCCCTTATCTTATCCCAAAGCCTGTTGTCTGGCTTAACCAAATATAACAGGGAGAAAGCAGCTTCGTGTCATACATTTATTAATATAGATATCTAATTTGTGGTTGTTCATTGCTCTGGTAAATGTGCCATATTTATTTGCGTTATCTTTCTCCACAGATATCAGTAAGTGCAAAGAGGAGCCACCAATGCAACCACACCCTAAATTGTTTCCAAGGACCTGGATGGGCGACCGGAGAAGGAGTTTCAAGGCTGACTGGTACAAGATTCACCCCTGGCTTGAGTACTCCAAAATGTCAGACTCTGCTCATTGTTACGCCTGCAGACATTTTAGCCCTCCGAATAGCACAGACACTGTATTTGATTCACCTTCAGGTTTCAAAAACTGGAAGAAGGAAACATACAAAGAGGGGGGATTTGCAATCCAAGACTACCAGAGAGCTGTGACATCTAATGCAACATTGGCAAATGTACTTAACAAAGAACATAAGAAACTGGTTCAAGAAAATCGGGAATATATAAAAACCATAGCCGAAGTGCTGCTACTTACTGCGACACAAAACATTGCTCAAAGAGGACACAATGAGTCTGCAGGCTCAGATAATAAAGGGAACTTCATGACCATTCTAGAGACAATTGCTAACCATGACAAAGCTGTTAAAAAAAGGTTGACTTCCATTCATAATGCAAAGTACACAAGCAAAACCATTCAGAATGAAGTTCTGGGTTGTCTTGCAGACATGGTTCGATCTGAAATAACAGAGGAAGTGAAAAACAGTGAAGTCTTTAACCTCATGGCAGATGAAACAAAAGATGTTAAAAAAAAGAACAGATTTCTCTTGTAGTCAGGTACTACTTCAATGGTGCTATCCAGGAGAGTTTTCTCCATTTTGAGTCAGCAGAGAGGCTACGTACAGATGGAGCACTTATTTTAGGACTCCAGCTTAGCTGTTCCTGCCTACGACCTGCCAACGCCCAGTTTGGAGGAAGGTCAAGCCCTCCCACTATTTTCCAAGAGGGCGTTGCCAGATTTTCAATTTCAGGTTTTAACCAGGAGATGGCGCTTCATTCACAAATACAGAAATGATGTCGTACTGTGTCGTACACAGTGCGGATAAAGCTGCTTGAAGAGCATTTGAACATATAGTCTTTATATATTAAATAATCATAATAATAATGTAAATGTTTACATTACATTAAACCATGCATTTTGTAATGTCAGCATTTCATTTAGAAGAAAAGTAGTTAGTTAGTTATTTTCATGTCGATGGACACTTCATAATATTGTTTGCCGTGAACAAAATTAACGATCAAGCAGCATTTTAAATTCTAAAGATCCCTGCAAATATAGCAATGACATTTCTGCTTCTGTCTTTGCAAAACGAGTAAACAGTCACATTTGGGTCTCAAATCAACTCAACATCATATTAATAACGATATATGATACAGACAACAACAACAAGCCACAGAAGTCGTATCACAAGTTATCCTGGGCGGAGCAGCTGAAGACTTCTCCACGCTGCTTTCAAACTGTGAGTAAACAACGTGTGCTTCACTTGTAGGCTGTCTGAAGGTATACACAGGTCTCAGATGGACTTCGTATGTCTGTGTTCCTGCCAGTAATTAGCCGTGTCTCGGCTCGCTGTACGGCTAAATATTGAAGCTAAATTAGCAACTACATGTTAGCAACTACATGTCCCACAATGCATTTCGTTCTGTGACTTGCGCACTGTCTTAATCTCAGCCGTATTTTAACCGCTGGCTGACAGGGGGCGAAAGAGACGAGTGAGCGATACAGGGAGAGAAACACAGAAGAAGAGATGAGAGCGCAGCAGAGAGAGGCGGAGAGGATATCTGTATAGTTCAATGTTCATTGACAATACATATTGAATTGTACTTTCTTTATTTGATTGGCAGTCAGTTGTTGATTACATGCAGACGTTGATAAAGCTACAGGCTACTTCAATATCACACTAATTCATGGAGCAACTTAGACATTTTGATGTTCCGGACCTTTGCATGGGGACATTTTCTCTAACTGGACCTCATTGAATTTTAGTTGAATACCCCTATGTGGATGCACATTGCACACTAACCTTTCCCTGCTTATTGTTTAATATATGAAGTGTGAGCTGTATGCTCGAGTCTTCCTGCCTGTCAGCCTGTCAGATCTTGTACTTCAGTAAAAGTAGAAGTATCAGAGTGTAGGAATACTCTGTTACAGTACAAGTCCTGCATTCAAAATGTTCCTCAAGTAAAAGTATTATCATCAAAATATAGTGAAAGTAGCGACAGTAAAAGTAGTCATTGTGCAGATTGGTCCATTTCAGAATAATATATATGATATCATGAAAGTGTTCTCAAAGCTGGTAAAGGTGCAGCTAGTTTGAATGACTTTGTATACTGCAGGGTAGCTTGTGAATTTACTCCGGTTGATGGCCCATGAGTTGTGTAAATACACAGCTGAGAGCTGCCGTTTCATTCATACGACGGAGTATTAGGGCCACACTTAGAAAAAAAAACGGAGAGATTTCGAGAATAAAGTAGTAATAATACGAGAATAAAGTCATAGTTACGAGAATAAAGTCGTAATGTTACGAGAATAAAGTCATAATTACGAGATTAAAGTCGTAATGTTACGAGAATAAAATCATAATTACGAGATTAAAGTCGTAGTTTCATAAGTGACTTGAGAAGGAGACAACAGCAGCGTCCTGAAATACAATGAGGAATGTGGAGCATCTTGTGAAGCAGTACTTTAGTTTAGGCTTCTCAAATAACGAAATAGTTGATCTTTTGGCATCAGATTATCATAAGTATTAGAACTTTGAATAGGTTGTGCAAGAAACTATGTCTATTTTATTTCGAAGAAAGAACCAAACGGATTTGGAGGAGATTGTCTCCCTTCAGCTGTGTTTTAGCACACCACGTAACGCATCTGAACGAATCACGTTCGACAACAGAAATGTTGTCGAACCCTTGTTCACAGGTCTCACTCATGGTCTCACTGCTTTCACACCGATTTGCATACTGTGTAGAGTGAGCGATTAGTTTATTCCCTCAGACGCAATTCAGGGGGGGGTGGGGGAGAAAGTGTTCTCAAAGCTGGTAAAGGTGCAGCTAGTTTGAATGACTTTGTATACTGCAGGGAAGCTTGTGAATTTACTCCAGGTGGAACTAAAGTCTGATTTAAGACTTGGTTATATTTCACATCATTCATCCACATCTGTGAAGTAACTAAAGGTATTAAATACCATTTACCTCTGAACTGTAGAGGAGTACAATAACAAAGTAGCAAAACATTGAAATACTTAAAGTAAAGTCAATAAATCTCTTTTTATCACTCCATAAATCAGAAAACACTGTCAACAGTATGATTTGCCTAATGTGGGACTGTCCTAAAAGGGGCATGGATTGTGCAAGAGCAATGGTTATTTACAGGGCTTTAGTCTTCTAATGCATTATTTTAGATATTTAAGGTGAAGGGCAAATTATATTAAATAATTGGGGGTATCTGGGGCGTAATTGGGGGTAATTGGGGGGCTCTGTTAAAATGGTATGACAAAGTCAGGGATAATGTTAGGGATAAATGTCTGAGTTTAAAAGATGGCAATTCATTTAAGCCCAAATATTCATAGTAATTTAATAAATCCTTCCAACACACGTTAAATTAAGAAATCATTCCAATAGGTCAGTAAAAAAATTAAAAAAACACAGTTTAAAAGGGGAGTGATTAGTCGAATATGCATAAATCTGTTAGAACGCCTCCATTTCCGCATTCCAGCTGTCCACATTCCTGGATTCACGTCTTTCTCTTCCGACATTCCAGGACTTCCAGCCAGGCCTTGGGACACACACGCTGTAGTACATATGCCGGGCCTGTAACTGGCGCTGGAACTTCCTCCACAAAAGCAGCGAAGAAGCATAGTTGTCATGGTTGCCCTTCTGTTTATTCTCCACGTTGGGGACAGAGGGAACCGGGCAGAGTTTTTCGCCAGTCAACGTGTATTAAAGTTGAAATCTTCCGGACAAAATTATAAAAGTGCCGGTCAAAGGTCTTCTTTGTTATTTATTGAGCTTTAAAACAAATGAATAACGACTCTATAGGCCTATAATATATAAAATACACGGAGCCTCTCTTTTTCCTCCCTCTCTTCGGGCAGCTGTCTCATGCAGCAGCTGATCCAGTAATGAGTGACCCGGCCGACAGTACAAATAAACATATTTATAACTAGTTTAGGTAGTGAATATGAGGAGAAGAGGCGTGTGGATATAAGCAAGATATAAACATGTCGAAATCTGTTTTACGCGATGTCACAACGGACTATTTTTCTTAGCGGATGCATGTCAATTTATATCAATACATACAACTATTGTTTAAATCAATAAAAACATTTTCTAAATCCATAAAAGCATTTCAATTAATATTGGGAGTCATGTCGTTACTTTGTTGAGAATTTGGCCATGTAATAAACGGGATAATTTGCAGCGACTTGTTCCTTATGGGGAACACCCTTCATGCTGAGCAAGATCCCTCCGCTACACCGTCAAGGCTCCATTAAAAATATACATATATTTGTAGTGAGTTACTGACGTTCATATTGAGTTTAAGATGATGATTAATTTAGGATTAAAAATCGAGAGCCGGGCTGCATTTCCTCCCGTTCGTTTTTTTCGACTACAGTACATTAAGTTCCGCTGACCGCTGTACATCCAGCGTACTGTACAGTATCAGACTTTATTTCACATGAGCACCAGTGTGGAACCCCACTGCACCCCCTGGTGGATCAATGATCCATTGCAGCTGGCTTCATTATAATTACATTTATTTAAAACGGGGGCGGTCTCAAGTCAAGCTGGAGGCTTTCCCTTGAGCGAGGGCAGACCACTTACCAATCACTGCCCTCGCGTTTCAAACTGTCCGAAATTAAGTGCTTCATCTGTAGATGCAGCAGGACTTACTGAAAAAATAATTCACATATTGGAAAGTAACGGTCTGGAATTCAAAAACAACCTTGTAGGCCAAGCATATGATGGTGCTGCTGTCATGAGCGGTAAGCACTCAGGGGTCCAGGCTAGAATCAGAGAGCAAGCTAAATATGCTTTTTATGTTCATTGCAATGCTCACTGTCTAAATCTAGTTTTAGTAGATACAGTCAAAGCTGTCCCAGAAGCAGAGCAGTTCTTCTCCTTACTAGAAAAGCTATACGTCTTCACATCTGGGTCGTATGTCCACCCCATATGGCTAGATATCCAAAGAGAGATGTACGAAGGTGCCCCAAGAGAACTCCAGTGATTGAGTGACACTAGATGGGCATGCAGATTTATATCTCTCCGTAACATTATGGATAGATTACCGGCCCTCAAGCGAGTACTGCAAGACATAGCCCAAGAACGCAATGGTGAGAGATCTATTGAGGCACGTGGTCTGCTGGCACAGTTGGATCTAGAATTCATTGTGCATCTTGTAACACTCCGTAAAGTGTTTGCAGAAACAACATTTCTCTCTGACATGTTACAGTCTTCATCCCTTGACCTTTCAAAGGCTGTTGATTTAGTTGGATCTTTAGTTCAGACATTGAATGACTTCAGGCAGGAGTCATTTTTTGATAACTTGTGGGATGAAGTGTTGAACATTTCTGAGCAATGTGATACTGCAATACAGCCAGCAGCAAAACGACAAAAACGACTGAGCTCTAAACTTGCTGAAAGCTTCGTACTGACTACTGTTGGACAGAGAGAGACAGAACAAGATAAACACGGGTTTCGTACAGCCTTTTTCTACCCTCTCATTGATCAGATGCTCAATGAGCTTAATAGACGGTTTTCAAACACAAACTGTGACATGATGAATAGCATCCAAGCTCTTAACCCCAAAAGTAATGCATTTCTGAAGGAGACAACTCTGTTTTCATTTGCTCAGTTGTATGATGCAAATATTGAGGACTTGGGGCATGAACTACATCAGTTCAGCAGAATTTTAGATCGAGTGACATTTTGGGAAGGAAACTACAGCCTGGGATGCAGACACCCTTATGTAAAGTAGAGATGTAACTGTTCATTGCCTTTATTTTTATATATAAATCTGTGTGTTTTCCAGATATCACTGTTTTACGTTTATTAGAAATGTGACGGAATAGACGAAACTGATTAGTGTGCGTGCAGAACAGGTGTGTTCAGTCTTCATGTTTGTTAAATAGCCTACTTGTCTGTGCTTATGGGAAATAATACATCTGAAATCTATGTTTTCTATCTATATCCATGTATTTTATTTCATTTAAGATTTGTAAACTTTTACATTAAATCCTTTTCTGTGGATTTAAAAATGTATATTTTCTGGTACTCTTGTTGCGTAAACTTGTTGATCGGTTTGCCAAAAAACGCAGGATTTGGTTGCTGTAATGTGAGATTGTGCAGACACCCTTATGTAAAGTAGAGATGTAACTGTTCATTGCCTTTATTTTTATATAAATATGATATGGTGTTAGTGCAAAATGTTTACTATAACTTAAGCTGAAGCTAACAGTAATAACTATAAGATCTATCTGAAATAAATAAGTGTACTGAAACAAATACCAATAACTGTATTGCATTGTTTTCTTATGCGCAATTACATACTGTCTAGTTCTCTTTTTCGTCCTGCATTTATTGTGCCCCCCTCAGAAAATAACTGGGGCTAACGCTACAGATAGCTAAAGGCTAAGCTATTCAGTGATATCTTTTTGTTTTTGCTTCGCCTCAATGCAGGTAGCCGTTAGGCATGTAATTGTGACAACTTTATTTTCTTATGTTTAAAGGGTTATGCACACGTTGCCACATTATAATCAGTAGAGTGATTGGGAAAACATTACGTTAGTAAAGTTCTAGCTGAACATCGGTTATTTGTTTTGTTTTAAACCGATACCCAAACCGATACCCCATGATGCACTTTGCGCTAGATCCCTTTGTTAAGTTCCGGGTCACCCTGACGACGAATGGTCGACTACATATAGTGCAGCCACGGCGCAGTGTTGTTCTGTGATTCAGAGTGTTTACAGCCCTCGTTACTCTCTGTGTTCTAAGGCATAAACATGAATACTTATAATTTTGTTTGAGGACAATCTTAGCTTCAGCCGGATGTGCCTTGACATCTCTGCTCAATTGTTCACTGTTTTGAAAAAATAAAATAAAAAAGAGTTTGGTACCTGAATTACAGGAGGGAAAGATTACACGTTGGGGTGGATGGCGTTGTTTGACTACTCCTCACTAACGGCCCGTCCACACTACAGCTTCGACAGCTTCAAAAACGGCTTCCAACGCGTCTGCCCATTCACTTTGAATGGGGTGACGTCACGTTGCCTCGCTTTTCGCCGAACTGAATTGTGGGTAGCATGGCTGAGCTTCTCCGGCGTCTCCGGCGTCAGAAGTTGAAAATTGTTCAACTTCTGACGCCGGAGAAGCCAGCGCCAGCCAATCAAATCTCGTTTCTGAAAATCTGACAGCTCAAGCCCTAGCCAATCAAACCGCGTCTAAGCTGGGAGAGATATCCCGCCGTTCATTTCTATATTTCAAAAAAAGACGGAGGAGAAACTAATTATCGCCGTAGCGAATCACCCGGTTTTGTATGACCAGTCCCTATTAACTTACTTCCGGGATACAACCGGAGGAACCAGGCATGGAGGGAGGTGGCAGAGACAGTGGGTGAAACTGGTAGGCTTTTGCCTGTTTGGGGATTTTATATCCAGTTTACTTCGTTTTAACATTGCTATTGCTTTGTATGTCGGGGACGGGAGATTCATGTGATAGGTTGTTGGTTGCGGTGCTCAAATAAAATCCCCAAGCTTCAGACACGCCCAGCTCCAAGCTTTTTTTGAAGCTGTAGTGTGGACGGGCCGTAAGTGTGGAGTGGTATCAAGCTATACTGGAGTGTCTGTAAGGAGGGGGGAAGAAGCCTGGGTTATGGGCTTG
This sequence comes from Gobionotothen gibberifrons, assembly GCA_943591055.1. Lineage (NCBI taxonomy): Eukaryota > Metazoa > Chordata > Actinopteri > Perciformes > Nototheniidae > Gobionotothen > Gobionotothen gibberifrons. Next base: position 200,740 of record CALSBZ010045094.1, on the reverse strand, counting down.
GGGGCAGAGATGGGGTCGTTACTAAAAAAAGTAATATATTACATATTACTTTTTTTAAAAAGTAATATATTAGACTACTTTTACTCTCTACATAAAATAACTCGTTACTTTACTCGCAGGGCCGGCCCGCCCCTCTCTACAGGCAGATCACGCAGACTGCGGCGCACCGACAGTGTAAGCGTGCCACAGTTTTGCCTCTGCGAGACTCCACTTGCACCCCCAAGTACTATTGCAATAAGGAAGACATAACACAAGTCTTTCTTTTTATATGCTCTTTAATAAAATAGGCTACCAGCCTACCACAACAAGCTAACAGTCTGTGAAACGTAAAGAGCATTTCAAGAGAAAAATTGTAATAACGGAACAAGTGGGCCATATCAATGTGATGTGACACTGGCAAAATAAACAAATACTTTACAAATAAATAGCCTGTATAAAACAAAATAAGAGGTTGGCCCTGATAACACGTTAAATACACAAATATTGATTGCCTCAACAACAACAAAAAGGCCTATCAGCATTAAATAGCCTAAAGGCTAATGAAAAAGAACACAACCTAAAGCCGGATGAGCTTCATTAATTGAACAGTAAGCTAAAAAATATACAATATAGTCAACATGGCCTTTTTACATCATTAACAACAATCAAAAGCGAAAATAGGCCAAAGTGGCATTGTCTGTGAACATAGGCCTATTACCACACTCCCTCTCGTGATCTCAGACTGAACACTTCACCCTTATTTGATGTGTTTGTCACTGAAGCAGTGGTTATACCGCATTAGGAGGAGTCTCTCAAATCACAAGACTGCCTAGGCTGAAAAGTGCGGTGGCCGGCAGGTGCAAACGCGGAACAACGGCCCAAAACGCATACATTAGCAGGAAACACCTGCAAATAATGAAATGAAAAACAAACAAACCCTGAAAACAAATACAACAGAAAAACGCTGCATTTACAGAAATGATGCAAACTAAATACAACACACAAACCCCGAAAACAAACGCAACAAAAAAACGCTGCACGATATGCAAAGTCAAAAGCACATACAAATTCCAAAACACATACCAAAAAAAAACATTCCGGAAGTGGTCCAGGGCTCCAGGCCTCTAGGGGGCGCGCTACGTGGAACAGATTGATGTATGACCAGACATAGAGAGAACGAACAAGAGTGATAGAAATTGAAGCCGGAGGAAACAAAGTTGATCGAAGTGGAAAAAGTCGATATATAAGAAGGTAAGAGCGTCATATTTACCCAGCTAGCGTTAGCTTGTTTGGTAAAAGAGTTTGCAAGTCAAGAGACAGTACTGTGCACCTAAATGTAACTATTGACATCATATAGATATATTATAGGTGCAGAGAGGAGTTGGTTTATTGTGCCCCAATGTAAATCCTAATGTGAGAGTTAAATGACGGTCAACAATATAATGTTCCTTGGTCAGTTTGGATTTATCGTGGCATTTATTCTTAATTAAAGTGAATTTATTTGTATTTCAGTCAGTCATTTGTGTGTATGCAGGTGTGGGACATTCTAAATGTTCAAAAAGTGAGCACTCCAAGAATGGACAACAGTTTGCCAGGGTAAAATAAAACATTGTCAACATATTATTTTGTGCCACAAGAAGCAGAATGTTTTAACAGTACAGTAGTTTGAATATATTTGTTGTTTACCTTTATCAGACCTCTCAGGCACCCACAACCAGCGTCTGATCGGGTAAGACTCATTAAAAATGTAATTATACCATGTAGGTTTGAATTTGTGAACATGAAATCAATAAATACCTTTGTGTGCACTTATTTCCTGGGTAAAAATAGGATGGAGCACCAACCCCATTCCAGGAAGAGGTCCAGTCTGCCCCGGGTCAGAACAACTTCTATAGGTAAATGATGTTGACAGTTGCATCGTGACACAGTTGTGTGGTGTGTATCTTTATTTTTACATTTGTTCGTTTGTATAGCCTCCAATCACAGTGGGTAACATTCCCAGGAAGCAGAACAATTATACTTTCATACATTTCCAAATGACACCCACAACATCTTAGTGAAGACGATACAAAAAACACCCACAAATATTTTTCAAAGATCAGATATTGTTTCTTGCACCCATTTCAAATGTTTACAAGGATTGTGCAGGAGTATGACAAAAGTGTTGTTGTCAGTTTAGAACCCAATGTATTGAAAAAAAAACAGGAAGAGGATCGACATCCTTTTGTAAATATGACTGTCATGCATATATTATGATTTGAAAATAATTATTCAACTAACTGCAGCAACTACACAAATGTGTATGCACTTATCATTAATGATAGCCAGTCTGAGCCAGAAGACAAAATGGAGCAACGGTATTAATTGTTACTATTACCACTTAATTTTTCTATTCTATACTGCAAATCGTATTACTAGCTTCATCATTTAATATTACAATACATCACTTTGTCTTTCCCAGCACAGAATACCTGACTGTGGAGGACATTGTTGCAGAACTCTCTGCAAAAATAACAAATACATCTTGCAGCAGGTTCAATATTAATAGAGCCAATCCGCGGCTTCAAAGGTGCCTCATTCGATCCCTCTCAATCGACGTCAGTTAAGTTCACTGATGAGGGACAAACTGAGGATGGAGTGGACACTGGTGGTCCCAAGCCTGAGTTCCTGACCCTCCTTATGGAATGCCTGAGAATACGAAGAAAACATCACGTCAGCAACTGATTGTGCCCCATGGCGGTGTGACTTTCCCAGCCGCTCACTCTCTCAAAATCTGATTCTAAATGTTTAATGTTCCCTATAAAGATAGAACTAATACACAATTATGAATGTATAATATAAGCTGTTTTGTGTATTTAATCATGCATTGGTCTACAAACGTTGACGTTACTTTGAATCGCGGGGGTAAGCTAAACCGTTAGCAAGTAGCTATAGCTAGCCAGATATATTAAATAAACACTTAGTCATACAATCTAAATGTAATGTTTTTTAGCATTACCTGGTGATTTCAAAGAAAGCTCTCTGGAAAATGTTGACTTACTGTTCGACATGAAGCTAGAAGCTACCTTACAGTACACAGTTGATACTGAGTCCTGTCAGTTAAAGTGTTTCATAGTTAGCTTAGCTAAGCATCAACCTAGCAATGAAATATATGGATGTTATGTGACAGTATTTCTAGGTCAGCTGAATTGGTGGCATGCCACTGCTTTACGTGTCGACAGCATGTTTGAACGTATTTGCAGCAGTAAATGTGGCTGTTTGGCCACTGACATTGCCATAACAACACCTGAATTTAAATGTGCAACCTCTTTTTGTGACAGATTTTTACATTAAATGATAACTCTTCTGAATGATATTCCTATTGACAGCTAGTTTCTATGTGAACATTATGAGATGGACAGCCAGAGAGAATAAATGAAAAACAGTTGTGAAATTCAATATGACAAAACAAAAATACAGTTTAAAAGGGGAGTGATTTGTAAAATATAAGAAAAATCAAATCTGTTTACAGTTCTGTTTCATATGGATGTTGAGAGATGTATCCATAGATCTCTTAATTTTGCTCTCAAAGTGATAGCTTATTCGTTTTTCTCGCGTCCAGGAGAGAAAGTTTTAAAATAAGGAGAACAATGAGTCTCGACTATAAGTTTCAAATGGTGGTACTTTAATAAAAATAAGGCACGGTAATGTTACAAGCAGGATCGTTCAGAGAGGAAGAACACAGCTGTTGTCCTCCGAAGGGTAGGTGCAAGAGAGGACGAACGGAACCTCTTCTCTCCTTTTATAACTCAGGTAGACTCCCCCTTCTTTTTCAGCTGGCGTTGCTGCTGGTGACTTCCGCTTGTTTCTTCAATGTCCGACATCACACTAAACAGAGGATCTTTGCTTTGTACATTCAACACATGACTAAACACACCTCTTCTCTACATATTCCCCTTCATGTCTTTTCATTTGGTCATCTTACGGCTTGATCCGTTACGTTACGTCTCTGAAGTCAAGTTACTGTTAGTATTTCGGACATTACTTCCGGAAAGCTTTTCAAAAATAAACACAGGCTGGAGTCAAACCGGAAGTATCTTCACAATAAAAGCTTGACCTCAGAGATTGTGCGAAAACTTCTGTTTTTTCAGTATAAGTCAGCATTTTAACTGATGGCATGTTTTAACTAAATTATGCCATAAAACATTGATTAAAATTACTAACAAAAGTGCACCAGATTGATGCTTTTAACTTCAATATTTAAAAAAAAATCTTCCCGGACCCCCCTAGCAGAGATGAGGACCCCCCCTAGAGGATGTTAGGTCCATGGTGTTTTTTACATGCTTATTTATACAATATGTGTGCTCATGCTAACATCATAAGACAAAAGTTGGTTCCGTGTTGTGTGTAGGCTTGCTTATCTTTCTGACAGTGCAGACGATTTTCTGCTTGCTCCTGCCTCTGCTTACTTTTTATGCTGATTTTCCTATTCTTATTCTCTGAAAACTTCGAGCAGCGGCTCCTGGACATTAACTTATCACTGGGACAGTTCATCTTCGTAAATAGACGGAGGGTTTCAGCCATATTTCAAAATTTTTACGACGACCTCAGTCTTACAGTAGCGTGGCCTAGCAACAGCTAAAGCCTGGTATGCTATTTAGCTTAAGCTAGTTAACAGCAAAATGCCTCCGTTCTCTACAGATGACTTCCACAAACTTCTACAGAAGATGGCCGTGTTGGAAATGAAAATGCAACGGTTGGAAGTTAACGTGGAAGTGAATGGACTATGTTGTGGGAATGACATAGGATATGGTCTCTGACTTGGCTGAGAAGATCCTGCATATTGGGGCTGAACATCCGACTGTGAAGAATGTGGTACTACATATTGGAACAAATTATGTTGTGAAACAACAGTCAGAAGTGCTGATAAAAGAGTTTAAATGTCTGTTGGAAGCTGTCAGCTCTCTAAATGCAGAGGTGTTCATCAGTGGCCCTCTACCGCCAGTCAGAAGAGGAGTGGAGAGATTCAGCAGACTGTTTGCACTGAACACGTGGCTTTCAACTGCCTGTACTGACCATTCTGTCCATTTTATTGACAATTTTAACTTTTTCTGGGATCGCAGACATCTTTATAAGGCAAATGGAGTTTGCTTGAACAAGTCAGGAGTGAAATTGTTTATCTCTAACATATTCAACTGCCTGCGTCATCAATCTGTTCCCTCTGCCAAGGACAAGCGGCAAGAGGAATCAAAACAGGAGAAAGACACAACACATCGCGCAGAAAACCCTGAAGAAGTATCACTGCACCCGCCTGAGGAATGTTCTGATTACGGGAGACCTATGACACAAATGGAGGAGTCTCCACTGCCCGTCACCCCCCCTGTCAACGCCTTTGAGGATACTCTTCATTCATCCCCCAGCTCTCTCTACTCTCCGCTCACCCTTTCACCCTCGCCCTCCCCCCGCATGAAGCCGATACGCAGGTTTGGCAGCATGTCCTTTACCCCCGCCCCTCAACGACGCCCACCACAATCACCGAAGCAGAGACGCGCACCATCTCCCCCGGCTTCATCACCATGCCTGCCACAATCATCCAAACCAAGGAAGATGGAAGCAGATTTCCAAACCCCCCTTCCTACAGTGTAGCCCTCACCCTGCCCTCCTATGATGAGAGGAGCAGGGTGGTGGGTCCTCCCTCCCCTTCAAAGCCTGATAGGGATGTGTGTGTACAAAACGCTGCAAACTGCCTACCCTACAGTGTAGCCCTCACCTGCCCTCCTATGAGAGAAGCAGGGTGGTGGGTCCTCCCTCCCCTTCAAAGAATGATAAAAACTTAGAGGACATTATTAAACTTCTGAATTCCTCCTCCTGCTGATATTCGCTGCTTTTAATTGAACTATTCATATCTTATACTGCACTGTAACTTTTATCCATGTATTATTATTTTTTTTTTTTCAGCTGTGAGGTCCGTGCAGAAAGCAGAGCAGTGTGTAAAATATATATCACTCAGTATAACAGGCCTACTCTCTTTATGTGTATGCTTTAGTTGAGTAGATATCTACAAACAAAGAGTCGACCATTTAGTGCTTCACACAATAAAATACACAACGGCTGTATCCTGACGCTGTATGTGTGTGTGGTACAGTGTGTAGTAGGGGTGTAACGGTTCACAGAAGTCACGGTTCGGTTCATACCTCGGTTTGGGGGTCACGGTTCGGTACGGTTTCGGTACAACAAGGAAAAGCTAAAAAAAAAGTCAGAAATGCATAATTTATTTTGCTGTTATTTGCTTCTTTATTTATTGCTGCAGAAAGGATCATGCCAGCCCACATCAAACACCTGATCAAGAACTTGTGAATCTTCAGGCAGAAAGGTTGAAAACACCTGTTCAAAGTTCCAGTTCCCTGTACATCGAACCATGCCTGTCCTCTGTTCCACATGTCTTCAGTCAGTTCTGGACCCCATGACTCGGACACTAGTTCTACCAAGGCTCATTAGAGGTAAGCAGTGGTAGCAGAGTGGAGTTATCTTTGTATTTAGGCTGCAAGTCGACAAGAATAGATTACAAATCGCTTACAAAATTGTTCAGACAAGAGGCACCATGTGTTACGCAGGTGTGGCGCTGATATAGTTTATATAATATGCGGTTTAGTTTTAAAATTAAATTATTTCCGGTGCAGAGAAAAACACTCGAGGTGGATGTATAAAGTACATACTGGTGTTAATAAAATATAGCGTATATCCCTCAATTTATCGACAATAAGAATGACAATACATACTTCCGGGTGTAAAGTAATATATCTATACTGTAGTTCCTACACATCCACTGGAGGTAAATTCTGAAATTAAAATATACACTTCTCACTAGAAATGTAATCATAAAGCATTATTATGGCCACACTATCCTACAATTTAGGATTTTCCACTGAAAAAAGTGTTGGATTCAAGATTCAAAGGTTTTATTCTCATATGCTCAGCAGCTACAGTGTAGAAATGTCAATGACATTCTTCTGACCTGAGCTCCTCCAACAATGCAACATACATAATAAAATACAAAATAACAATTAGTGCAAAAAGTTTATATACATGTAATATAATAGAATATGATATTTACAAGAACATAATATGAAATTAAATAATGTAAATTAAGAAAAAAATTAAACACGGTGGATTGCGTGGATAATAGACCCAATCACAGTGAATGTTCAAAACTAAATTTGATACATTTTTCTTTTTCATCTCACAGTGCACATATTTAAGTAATCATAACACAAAGCTAAAAGCTAATCTTTTCAAGAGTGCTTCAGAGGATGGCTGACCAAACAAAACGTGGAGAAGACCGAGAGGGAGAAGAGGGAGAAGTTGGTCGGTTACTTCATTTCTCAAAAGATACAGGACCTCGTGAAAAGCGGGAAGAAACAGTCGAAGTAAAAATATGAATGAATGGGTGTTTCGAAAATGTTTTCCAATTTGTATTAATGTTCATGTTGTGTGTTATAAATTATGTTCCTGCTTCTAATAATTTGATGTATGAGTATTTATTTACAGACAATACATTCTATACATTCTGGTACCTTTCTGGTAAGGTAGGTGCTCTGATCTGAAATGATAGATGTCCATTGAGCTACTGCAATTGGGTGAGAGTGTTTCATCATCATATATGACCAGCTTAACCATCAAGTTATCCCAGCTAAAGTTCTACTCAAGATCATACCAGTCTGACCAGCTCATGGTGACCAGCAGCAGCTAGAACACTGTGACCACCAGCTAAACCAGCTATCTTGACCAGCTAATGGTGACCAGCTACTAGACCACTGTGACCACCAGCTTTTGCCAGCTAAACCAGCTATCCTGACCAGCTAATGGTAGCCAGCTAGACCACTGTGACCACCAGCTTTTACCAGCTAAACCAGCTATCCTGACCAGCTAATGGTAACCAGCTAGACCACTGTGACTAAACCAGCTATCCTGACCAGCTAGACCACTGTGACCACCCGTTTTTACCAGCTAAACCAGCTATCCCGACCAGCTAATGGTGACCAGCTAGACCACTGTGACCAAACCAGCTATCCTGACCAGCTAAAGTGTCCAAAACCCCTCTCAACCAGCCAACTAATCCAGCCTAATATTGACTGGCCTGGTTGACCAGCCTGACCAGCCTGACCAGCCTGACCAGCCTGACCAGCCTTGTTGATTTTAGCTGTTTTTTTCAGCAGGGGGATTATTTGCCGTGTGACTGCATGTGCCGAACCGTGACGTCCGAACCGTGGCGGTACGGGACGAATACGGATACCGTTACACCCCTAGTGTGTAGGTGTGTGTATGTTGTAGGTGTGTGGTACAGTATAGGTGTGTGTTGTACAGTGTGTATGCGGCGGACAGACAGGTCTCAGTTGGTTTGGTGTCCTATGCTTACTTTTAATACTTGTAAATACAACTTTTGGCCCGTAATTTCAATTCCCCATTTCAGCGACCAGAGAGAGGGGGGGGGATATATCAGTCTCTGATTGTGTTACGTTATTATGAGAGTGCTCTCATACTTTAAATTGCATATATTTATATAAATATATTTGTGTGTGTGTCCCCGCATCTGTAGCCTGTTATTGTCTCATTATACCGCACTGTCAATGAATTAAAAGTGAATATATAAGTCATAATGAACACATCTGTCCATCAGACAGAGGGCTGCTGTGCCTCCTGTCATCATTAATGGACGTCGATTTAATATGACCGCTCAGAGGAGAGGAGTTCTCATTTCTCTAACCGCCTGCTGCTTCCACTCCTCTCTCCTCGGTTCCCCTCCTCAGTCCTCCGCTCGCATCTCCTGTGGGCGGGACTGAGTATCGAGGATAGGAGTTGAGGAGGGGAGTCGAGGAGGGGAAATTTAAGAATTGAGAAGCATCTAATGACTTCTGTCTCAGAGTTTAAGGAAGCTGTATCTCCCTCCATCTCATCGAAGGCAAATAAATCCTTCTCAGCGGACAGCACGTCCGCTGAGAAGGATTAATCTGCCGCCGTAGGAGGCGGCAGATTCCTGATGAGACGCACCCGGCTCCACACCACCGGGTGCAGAACTATGAGGTGTGACTTGTGCCAAAGAACAGATAACTAAGCTGACTGAGCGGAGAACTAACGTGTCAACGTGCGGCAACGCCTCCCTCAAGGTGTGTGTGGGTGTGTCTGTGTTTCTCATTCACTGTCCCACAGGTTGTAGCATGTTTAGATTGCCAGTTTGTGGCTTGAATGTCTTGTGAACGCAACGCTGGCATAATATGATGTGGCCTGCTGACATGGCCTCTAATAAACGCACAGGACTAAAATAATACGCGTCTAATTCAGCCCAGATGCGGTGACTGCAGGCCAAATCCATTAATGCGGCATATTGAAGTTGTTCAAAGTTGCACCGGTATGAGGCGCAGTGAGAACCACGCATCTGTCAGACTAGCGAATGGGCACATTTGAATTTCAGGAGAATAATGAAGATGTGATTGGTTGTTCCACTCTCCGTTTCTCACGAGACCAGCGTGCTGCTGTTTACATTAGTGTGGACTGGACCGACTGAAACTGACCGCAATGGTGTGTGTGTGTAACACAAACATAATAAATAATTGGATAGTGCTTCTCAAATGAAGGGGGAAAATAAGGAAATAAAGTAATGTTTTAAGACTCAGTGCGAGTTATTACTTTCTTCCTTTACTTGGCATTCTTCAAAAATACACAGACATTGCAGCACATCGTTTCACGTCTTTGTACAGCCTTTCTCAGCAGTAGAGTAATGTGTTGGCGAACCTTGGTTTCCTCCTGACAGCTCACTTAAAAGGTATGTTCAATTCAATAGCTTTATTAGCATGACCTCAGTTACATATAGTATTGCCAAAGCTTTGTATAGTTGCAACATCTATACAAAATATAGGCCTATATACAATATATATACTCCCCCTCGTGGCCAAAGGGGGACACAACTCTTGTCTTCCGATGTATGCTTGAGTGCAGCAAAATGTAGGACTGTGACTATTTTGTCAACTAAACATAAAACAATACATATTTTAGTAAACGGGACATTATAATCTCCGCACATTAAATCTATATTTGCCTCTGCCATGGTGCCAAAATTAAACTAAATAAAATAAACAATATATAGGGGTTGCTTCTTCTCTGAACTTTTATGTATACATAGAAGTCCATATTAAATAAACCATAAACAAAGTCGTGTTCACTGCAGTGATCTATTTTTTTTTTTTTTTTAACTTTCTTTTATTGATTTTTTCACATGGTAAAATTACACACAACACATATTACATTTCAGAGAGAACAGTGCCTGTACGGAGACGATCTACATAGTTATCAATTATTGCTTGGTTTTTTATGACTCATTTGTTATGTACCTTAACCATTTTTCCCAGCCCTTAAGAAATTTGTCTTCCATTACTTTCAACTTGTATGTGATTTTCTCCATTATTAGGATATCACCAATAATATTAACCCATTGTCTATAGCTTGGAGTTTCCGCCTTTAGCCAGTTTTTAGTGATAGCCTTCTTTCCAGCAGCTAGGAGGATCTTGATCAGGTATTGATCTCCGACATGTACAGATCCTTCCATATGTCCCAGATATAATACCAAACAGGTTCGAGGGATTCTATAGCTTAATACCTTGCATATAACAGAGTGTACACATTCCCAGAAAGGTTGAATTTTACTGCAGCTCCAAAACACATGTGTATGGTGAGGTTCCTGTTGTTTACAAAGTCTCCAGCATGATTGTTGAGTGTGTGTTTGTTTACTAGTTATTTTGGGTGTGTAAAAGAAACTAATTTGGTTTTTCCACAGAAATTCTCTCCATCCGTGTGACTGTGTAGTGGTCTGGTGCATTTTCCACATCTCATACCACATCTCATCTGAGATCCTTTCATTTAGTTATTTTTCCCATTTAGTTTTTACATAGAGTGTTGAATCTGTTTTGGCTTCCATCAAGCACAAATACAGGGTTGACACAACTTTGGGAACATCATCATGGTAAGCTTGTGCAATAATCTTTACAATAGGTTGTATGTCATTTTCATTTTTCTTAACCTTTTTTGTATAGTAGTCCCTCATTTGCATATATCTGAATAAGTCTTTGTTCTCTAGGTCAAAGAGGTTTTTCAGGTCTTGAAAGCTTCTCATTTCTCCCTTCTGGATAACCGTGCATATGGCTGTTAAACCCTTTTCTGTCCATTGCTTGAATCTACAGTCATAGCTTCCTGGTTTGAATCCTTTGTCATAGGCTATCCAGTCTAATAGTCCAAGTTCCCTTCCCAATTTCAATTGTTTAATAATAGAATACCATTTTTCTAGTGTAAATGTTGTTATTGGGTCTAGGTCTCCCTTTTCTTTAATATGGGGAGGTATTTCTCTTTGCCCTATGAGTGGTTGAATTGGGGACTCATATGTAAGTATTTCGATGTCTTTCCAGCGGGCTATATAATCGGAGTTGCACCAGTAAATGAGAGGACGTAGTTGTGCTGCATGATAATATTCCTTTAAGATTGGAAGTGCCAGTCCTCCTCTTTCTTTAGGCAATTGCAGTGTGGTATATCTTATCCTAGGTCTTTTACCCCCCCATATGAATCTTGATATAAGCTTATCCCAGCTTTGGAACTGAATCTGCGGTATATTTATCGGCAAGGATTGAAATAAATACAACAAGCGTGGTAGAATATTCATTTTCACTGTATTTATCCTCTCAATAAAACTCATCGGGTAAGTTGACCATTTTTCGAAATCTTTCCTTATATCTTTGTCAATACATTCATAGTTGCTTTGGTACAACTTTGCTATATTTTTGGTTATGTTTATTCCTAAGTATTTAATTGATTTAGCTTCCCAGTTTAAATTTAATTCTTTTAGTTTTTGATTTGGAGCACAGTTAAACATAAGGATTTGAGTTTTAGATATGTTTAATTTGTATCCTGAATATTCACCGAATTGTTCCATAATTTGCATTAGCTTTATAAAGGAGCTTACTGGATCTTTCAGCATGATCATGACGTCGTCTGCGAAAAGGCTAATAACATGTTTTTGTTGATTAATTTCTATTCCTGCAATAGCATTTTCCTGTCTGATCATTTGGGCTAATGGTTCTATATATAGAGCAAACAGGGTAGGGCTGAGACAGCAGCCCTGTCTAGTTCCTCTTTCCAATGTAAATCTGTCTGTTAGTGAGCCATTAACTTTAACTCGAGCTGTTGGTTTGTTATAAATAGACTTAATGCATTTAATTGTTTTATTACTGAATCCAAATTTCTCTAATGTTAGATATAAAAATTCCCAATTGACCCTGTCAAATGCTTTTTCCGCATCGAGACTAATCAGTGCTGCTGGTATTTTATTTTGTTGTATTCTATGTGTGATGTGTAACGTTCTTCTGATATTATCATGCGTCTGTCTACCTGAAACAAAGCCTGTTTGGTCCTCATCTATGAGGTCTGGTACTATTGTTTGTAGCCTGTTTGATAGTATCGTAGTGTAGAGCTTGTAATCAACATTAAGAATTGAGATTGGTCTATAATTTTGGCAAAATTCTTTATCTTTTAGTGGTTTGGGGATAACTGTAATAATTGCTTCTTTCCATGAGGGGAGAGTATCCTCTTTTCACATGATCCAATTAAAGGCACCTAGTAGCAGTGGAGACAGTTCTTTGTCTAGTTTTTTGTACCACTCAGATGGGAATCCATCACTACCTGGAGCTTTGTTTGTTTTCAGTTTTCCGATTGCCTTATGGATTTCATCTATAGTTATCTTTGCTGTTATACGTTCATTTTGAACTTTACCTATAGAGGGCAGATCCAGTAAGTCTAGGAATGACTTTGTACGCATATGATTTGTTGTAGACGTTTGCATGTAAAGATCTTTGTAATAATCTCTAAAAATATTTTCAATTTCTTTGGGTTCATATTTAGGTTGATTTGTTTTAGGGTCATGTCGTTTGTTGACTGTGATTGCTGCCTGTTGCTTTCGTAAACGTCTTGCCAACAACTTTGTAGCTTTGGGGCCTAATTCATAATAATTTTGTTTAAGATATCTTGCTTTTATCTCCATATCCTGATGTAGTAAGTTGTTGATTTGGTTTCTCACCTCTTTGATTTGTTTTTGTGTTTTTCTATCACTTTTTTCTTTATGTTTTTGTTCTAATTGTTTCAGGTCGGCTGTGAGATTATTATATTGAGTTTCTTTTACTTTTTTGAGGTTACTTGTAATAGAAATCAATTTTCCTCGTATTAATGCTTTTAATGCATCCCATAATATGCCTGGGTCTGTGTTGTCGTTATTGTTTTCCTCTAAGTATTTCTGTATTTCATCTTTGATTTGTTCAACAACCAATTTGTTATTCAATATGCCCACGTTCAATCTCCATAATGTGTCTCTCCGTCTGCACCCCAGTTTAATATTCAAGTAGATTGCACAATGATCAGACACGTCAGCCACTCCAATTTGACAGTCCTGTATTTTATCCCTATTTTCCTTCTGCATAAAAAAGTAATCAATCCGTGAGTATACTGAGTGTACTGCAGAGTAATAGCTGAAATCCTTTTTTTTTGGATGAAGGTCCCTCCATACATCAAAAAATCCCATTTCTTCCCAAGTGTTTTTCACCAGCTTTGTAATAGGTTTTTTAATTCTCTTACAGTTTGTTGTGTCCAGATCATAATCCATTATCAAATTGAGATCTCCCCCACTTATACATATTCCCTCTGTTTCTACTGCAATCAGATCAAGCAGGGCCCCAAAGAAATACTTATCACTCTCAGGTGGTGCATATATGTTAACCAATGTTACTTTAGTTTTGTCAATTGTCCCTTTCACAATAATATATCGTCCCTCTCTATCTTTTATTTCTTTTTGGTACTCAAATTTGACTGCATTAGAAATTAAAATTGCTACTCCTCTTTTACGTGTGTTAGAGTGGGAGCTGTAAAAGGTGTTTTTGAATCCAAATTGTTTTAATTTCTCATGTTCCGTCTGAGAAAGGTGGGTTTCTTGTAGGAAAGTAATCTGTGACTTTTCTTTTTTGATTTTCGTTATAATTTTTGCTCTTTTTATCGGGTTTCCCAAACCATTAACGTTAAGGGACATAAGTTTAATTCCGTCTTGTTTGTTAGTCATAGGTTGATTTTGGTTCGGTCATTTTGTAGTGTCTCCCACTCAGGTTAACAGTGATATAACTATAGGCACTTAACAACATTGAAAACAAGAAAACATTTCTAAACGTAACTATAGACAGAAAAGGCGACCTCCAGATAGAGGTGTCAACAACTCTCAGATGTTGACTCACCTCTTGTTGAGGGGGAAAGTCTTCCATATGGGAAGGGCCCCCAGCTAGTAGTAGGATAAAACCCAAATTGAGTTAAACTGCCCATACTAGGCTTATAACATAGGCAGCTATGTTTCATTCCCTTTTTAAGCCAACATGCCATATATCAATATGTATTCATGTCACTTCTAATTTCAAAACTAACAGTTCTTAATGTTTTTGAATAACATTACAAGGATATATTCTTATCTTTTTCCATTATGCGTCAGGCTGAAGAAGAAGACTTTCATTCTGCGTTGTTTTCTTAATGTTCGAATTCTTCTCGCCCGTTTGCCTGTCTGCGTGGTTCTGTTGTTTCCGACGCGTGTCCAAGTCTCGATCCCCGTGGACTTGAGCCCGCCGCGGCCAGCGAAGCCTCTCGTAGCGGTGGTGTCTTCTACTTCATATCCTCTTCCCCGCATATCGCTGGCTGCTTCCTCTGCGCTGTTATATGTCTTCATTCCATTAGCCCAGTGAATATGCATCTTATTGAGAGGTGTCTGGAAGCGGATGCCTTCTCCCTTCAAGATCTTCTTAACGCCCACGTATGCCTTGCGTTGGAGCAGTATCCTCGCGGTCGAAATATATCCTATTGTCTCAGAGTTTGACAGTTTTCTTTTCCCAAGCCCTCTTCAAGACAAGTTCTTTTACATGGAACTGCAGAAAGTTCAGGATGATCGACCTCGGAGGTTGTCCCGATTTTGGTTTCGGTGCCAGGGCTCTGTGGGCTCGTTGAATCTGGAGATCTGTTTCTATTGACAGCTCGTCCCGCAGCCATTTATCCACAAACATCGCCACCGTGTCACTTTTCAGTTCTGCATCTTCTGGTATGCCGTATATTCTCAAATTGTTCCGTCTGGATCTCGATTCCAAATCATCCAGCTTTTCAGTCATAAACTTGTGTTCTTTTAATATTTCCTGCATATCGCTTTTTGCCTCTGTACTCCAGAGCTCAAACTCCTCCGTGCGATTCACAACGGCGTCTATTTTATCATTTTGCTGTCCAACTTCTGTGTGCATTTTTACCAGTTTCTGGTTAATGTCTTCTTTGACTTCTGTCAGCTCGTTTTTTATTTGAGTGGCGATGTCCTCCTTAAAGATGGTCAAGTCGGTTTTCAGCTCGCTACGCATGGCTTCTATTTGCTTGCTAATGCTGTCCATATTAGCTTGTGGTTTAGCCATTGCTGTGCTAGCTTCTGCAGTTAGCCTGTCCTTTTCTTTATTAATGTTAGTTTTTTCTTCACCTTTACGGTTCTCGCTTTTCTTATTCCTTGCTTTTGTTGACCCTCCGCTCATTATCAACTGTCCAGGATGTTTTATATGTTTTAATTTTCGAGTTAGGCGGAGTTTATTCTGTTGGCACAAGGGAGCTCACTGTTCAAGCGACCATGCTGCTCAGCTGTCCTCCTGTGACCTAGCTGTCCTCCTGTGACCGCAGCGATCTATTTTACACACAAAACTATGAAAACTTGGTGATATACAGTGGTCATTCATTGGCACAAATTGTGCACAAATTGTGCCAATGAACGAACTCACTGAGCTCACAAACGTGTCAATCGTCGCCTCCTCACTGTCAGCGACACCCACGTGATTTCCAAGATGGCGCCTGTGTCGGCTCGCCGCTCGCTCAGCTCACTGCCTTTAGTGATCCTACTCTTGTTTTTTGTATGTCAGAATGTCTCTGCTCTGCTCTGCTACGATCGCCTAGCCCTCCTCCACCTCAGACCCTCATTGGAGTGTATACTGCTGCCCACACCTTCATCTGGCAACCATAACTCGTCCCCCCCCCCTCTACTGTTGGATATCCCAAACTACCTGCGCCGGCTCCCCTGCATCCTGCCTCGCCGAAAGCGCCTTAGACGTCGGGGAAATCGTGGTGGTGCACTGGTCCATCTTAAGGCATACCTGACGGCTTCTTCTGGGACTTATCCACGCCTCGGATGTCATGGCCCTCCCGCTGCACGCCAGGTGAGGGATCGATGGATTCGCCCCGTCTTTCCGGAGCTGCGTCCTCTGCAGGGCCCGCTGCCAGCTTCTCCTGCCCGTCCGACTGCTCCCAGCTCGCGCGGCGTCCAACATGCACATCTTCGTCCGCTGAGACGCACGACACCTTCGGCTGGCCCGGAGCAAACACTTTGCATGGCTCTGCTAAATGCTAGGTCGATAGCAAACAAAACATTCCTGCTAAATGACTTCTTCACCTCTCGTGATCTGGATTTTATGTTTCTGACGGAGACCTGGATCCACGCTGGCGAGTATACACCGTTCTCTGAACTTCTTCCTCCTGACTGTACATTCTTCAGCTCCCCCCGCACCACTGGCCATGGGGGGGGGTTAGCATCAGTGTTTAGAGCTAGCTTCCAATGCCGATTGCTTCACCCTGTAACTAGCTATGCTAGCTTTGAGTTGCAGCTTTTTGAACTTAACCCGGCCTCGCCTATACTCTGCGCAGTCGTCTATCGTCCGCCAAAGTGCAATAAGGATTTCATAAATGACTTTGCTGACTTTCTGTCTGGGATCATGGTGAAATATGATCGTGTTTTGATTTGCGGAGATTTTAATGTCCATGTGTGTTGTGAGTCCAAACCTCTGGTCAGGGATTTTTTAAATCTCCTCGATTCTTTCGGTCTCATTCAGTCCGTAGCTGGCCCAATACATGAAAAAGGACACACTTTAGATTTAGTACTATCGTTTGGACTGTCTGTATCTGTGGATGAAATCTGTGTAACAACGCGTATCTCAGACCATTTACCGGTTTTGTTTACAACCTCGATCCCTTCTGCAGGAGTCGAATCACGTGCTCCTGCGCGTCGTCTGCGTTCGATTAACCCCTTGACTGCCTCACAGTTTTCTGATGTTTTTAATGTCTCCCCGATCTGTAAATTAGATGTGAACTGTGCTTTCAATGCTGATGAGCTTATCTCCATGTTTGACTCAACATGTACACTAATTTTGGATGCTGTTGCTCCTTTTACGCTTAGACGCACCAAAGTTCTCTCAGAGCCTTGGCTAAATGACTGTACTCGTGCTCTCAGACGCGCTTGCAGGCGCGCAGAGAGAAAATGGAAAAAGGACAAACTCCATGTCTCCTTAGAAATCCTTCGTGCTTGTCTTTCCGACTACCAGACGGCAGTCAAAGCAGCCAAAACAGAGCACATCTCGCTGTTAATCTCCAAAAACAGCCATAAGCCTCAGGTTCTTTTTAATGTCCTCAACTCCATTATTAATCCCTGTGATGCTTCTCCTATTGTGCCATCGACCACTCTCTGTGATAAGTTCCTCACGTTTTTTATCGAAAAAGTATCTACTCTTAGGCTAGCCCACACTAGTGCTACCCCAGATCCTGCCCCCTTTCTGTGCCCTGCTGTCCTCGACCACTTTGAGCCTGTGTCCCTCTCCTCTCTCTCGGATGTGGTCATGCACCTGCGGCTGACAAACTGCAGCTTAGATAGCATTCCCTCTCGCCTTCTCAGAGATGTTTTTAATTCAGTTGGAGCAAGTATTTTATTACTTATAAATACCTCTCTTGGCTCAGGATGTGTCCCAGCTGCCTTCAAACATGCCGTGGTAAAGCCACTACTTAAAAAGAAAAATCTCGACCCTTCCATTCTCGGAAATGTTAGGCCCATCTCCCAGCTACCCTTTTTATCCAAAGTTCTGGAGCGAGTAGTCTACGCCCAGCTGCAGTCTTTTTTAACTACGCATGGAATCCATGAAAAGTTTCAGTCGGGCTTTAAACCTATGCATAGCACTGAAACAGCCCTTTTAAGAGTTTTTAATGACCTGCTCCTAGCCGCCGACTCAGGTAGCCCAGCTGTCTTGGTGCTGTTAGACCTGACAGCTGCCTTTGACACAGTGGACCATAGCATCCTGTTGTCACGGCTTGAACAGTCCGCTGGCATCACAGGCTCTGCCCTTGCATGGTTCAGGTCCTACCTGACAGACCGTAGCTTTGCAGTGCAGTTAGGCGCCTTCTCCTCTGCCAAAGCCCCTCTTACCTGTGGGGTTCCCCAAGGCTCGATTCTGGGCCCCATCCTGTTTTTACTTTACATGCTTCCCCTGGGTTCAATCCTCAAAAAACACAATGTCGCCTTCCACTGTTATGCAGATGATGTCCAAATATATCTACCTCTCAATTCCCATAAAAACTCGTTACAGCTACTGATGGACTGCTTGACAGAGGTCAAATCCTGGCTGAGCCAAAACTTCCTCACCCTCAATGAGAGCAAAACTGAGGTCATCTTTTTTGGACCTCAATCTCCAGCCTCCCCAGCTGATACTCTGGGCTCCCTCAAAAAAAACATCCTCCCCTCTGTCAAGAACCTTGGAGTGACCTTTGATAGCATTTTTAAATTTGACAAACAGGTCAGCAGCGTAGTTCAAACCTGCTTTTTTAAAATACGACTATTGGCTAAGACCAAGTCGTTTTTATCTTTTAAAGACTTGGAAAGGGTTATCAACGCCTTCGTAACCTCAAGGTTGGATTACTGCAACGGTCTGTATATGGGTATGGACCAGGCCTCAATCAGACGCCTGCAGCTAGTGCAGAACGCCGCTGCACGTCTTCTTACGGGCCACAAAAAGCGTGACCACATCACCCCAATTCTGGCCTCACTGCACTGGCTTCCAGTTCGGTTCAGAATTGATTTTAAACTCCTTTTATTTGTTTTTAAAGCACTAAATGGGCTGGCTCCGGCCTATATAGCTGAACTCCTCCAGCGCTACACCCCAACCAGAGCCTTAAGGTCTGCTGACCAGCTGCTGCTGGTAGTGCCCAAGACCAGGCTCAAAACCAGAGGTCACCGAGCCTTCGCAGCAGCCGGCCCCAGACTCTGGAACACTCTGCCCCTCCATGTGAGGTCGGCCCAGACCCTAGGGTTTTTTAAATCCTCACTCAAAACGCACTTCTTCTCTCTGGCCTTCTAGTCAGAGCGGAGCATGACTCCTGACATTTCGCTGTGGGTAATTTTTGTATTTTTGCTGTTGCTTTTTGTTGTATAGTGTTTTTATTGTAAAGCATTTTTATTGTATGTACAGCACTTTGGGCTCGACCAAAAATCGCTTGTAAATGTGCTCTATAAATAAAAATTGATTTGATTTCCGTGAACTATGCCGCGAGAGAAGTAACGTGACACTCTCGTCGCCACCCCTCTCGTCTGAGAAGCTACGTGACGTCTGCGTCTGAAGTTACTTTACTTTGGTAGTTATCACCAAATAACCCAGTAATGTTACAGCTACTTAGTTGCTGTTCAAGCGAGACTCTATTTCAATATAGTTTTGGTATTAAAATAATGTTACACCCCTTGTATGCCCTGAACGCAAAAACAACCACAGACAAGAATATATATTTGTAATTATCAAAATGATAACTAAGGCTGAAAAAACAGGAGAAGCCTGTTGTAATGTTCTTATTGGTTATAAATAAGATATCTTCTTGGATCTTTAGACTAGCTTTGCTAGCCAACTTTATTAGCCAACATGCAGTACCTTCACATCTTGTTCTGCGAACATCTATGTCCATAGATGTTATACTGCCGCCTAGTGGTAACATGTATGCATTGTAACTAAGCATAAACACCTATCTGCCTTCACCTGTCTTCCCTTGGTCTCCAGGAGAAAACGCCACTGTATATCACCAAGTTTTCATAGTTTTGTGTGTGAAATAGATCGCTGCAGTGTACACGACTTTATGTATTTGTTTATGGTTTATTTGATATGGAGGGATGCAGCATACATAGAAGTACAGAGAAGAAGCAACCCCTATATATTGTTTATTTTATTTCGTTTCATTTTGGCACCATGGTGTAACATCTTGGTGAATACAAGATCTTTGATTACAGAAATCACGTGGAGGACGTAATGTATGTGTGATGATGTTACGCGCCAGTGGAATAAAGATGGACACTCAGAGGCCGTTTCTCAATCGCGAAGATTTTGGCTTCCAAGCCAATATTTCAAGGATGCTGCGTCATCGAGTGCCGCCGAAGGACTATTCCAATCTCCAGCATACTTGGAATTCCACCGAGGCCGCGTCCTTGGTTTGGGGGAAATTTCGAGGCTGCACATGAGTAGACTTCGCGTCCTTAAAATCCCCACAATGCTTTGCGCACTGACCAATTTCAAAAACCCTTGCGGAGAATGGCTGAACCGACGCAGCACACATTTAAATGTAAGTATGTAGTGGCGTAGAACATGTGTTGGTAAATATGTTACTTTGTTATATTTGTTTGTTATCACCAAAAATGTGTTCCGTGAAAGTAAAGCAAGTTTATAATTAGATAGACATTGTGAGGTATTTATTTTCGGTACAGTTTATGTCGAAACCGTTAGAGAGAGTGGCACACTTGTTGGCCTGTTTCATTCTTCTTCGTATTCCGAAGCCGTGGCTTGGAAGCTACTTGCTTCGTTTCTGAACGAAGTGACTTGGAAGTACGCCACTACCAAGCCAGTATCCTCGCGATTGAGAAACACCCAGAATGAGAGAGAAGTAGTCTGCTTCATCTGTTTATGTAGACACTTACATGTCCATAGAACAGAATATTACACATGGCAGAGGCAAATATAGAGTTAATGTGCGGAGATTATAATGTCCCGTTTACTAAAATATGTATTGTTTTATGATGTTTAGTTGACAAAATAGTCACTGTGCTCAGGGTCGGCGTCATGGGTGGGCATTCGCAGGCCATGCCCCCCCAAATGAGTCACTGTGCCCCCCTAACGCAGGCCAGGCAAGCCCTGCCACTTTGCCGTTCTTTTTATTTATTTATCATATAAGTGAAAACGTTTTTTTGTGTGAAATAAATCAGAAATAAGGAATATAAATAAAAAACACAGCCTGAGGTGTGATTGATGTGTTTCTTGATCAATGACCCCGGCCTTTGATTTGTTGTTATTACTTCAAAAAATGTGCGCACAATTAGCAAGTCAGTGAGACGAAGCTAATGCTCGGACTGTCGGACATAAAGTAATGGTATGGATATACGTAAATGGCTGCAAGGTGCAGCTGCTACACGGCCTCCTCCAACTCCTCCACCGACTGAAAACGAAGGGAATAAACCCAGCTCCAGCATCGCCGGCACCACCTCTGAAGAGCTGGAGCCGTGCTCTTCGACCAGCCAATATACACCTGCTAGCCAAGCCCATCCACCTGCTGCAGCTAACGTTAGCGCTGGAAATCAACCCATAGATGATCTTGGAACTGATCAGCCCAACCAAATTGTCTTAAAACAGTACCCTTACAGCATCCTCACTGGCAGGAGGCGTTCACTTGTCTCTGCTTGGTATCACAACCGAGACTGGCTTGAATACAGTGTCAAGGCCGATTGCTGCATTTTGTTTCTGCTGTCGCCAGTCTAGCAAAACCCGGAGGATGGATGCATTTATGTCTGTTGGCTTCCGTAACTGGAAAAATGCGGTGGGGAACGACAAGGGATTTCATAAACATGGAAATTCAAAGGAGCATCTCTCTTGCTATGCAATGTGGAAGGAGCGAGAGAGGCGTGCCAGCACTGGAAAGGAGATTTCTACACTTGTTAACGCATACCAACTTCGAAAAAACAGGTATTATATCTCCTCTCTTTGGATTTCTGGTGGAAAACCAGCTGCCTTTACGAGGGAAGATAGAGGCTTTTGATAACATGTCAGAGGGGGGCAGTGGCCTTTTCCTCTCCCTGCTGGACTATACGATAAAAAAGACCCCGAATTGGCTGATGTAGTGAAATCAATCCCTCGAAACGCCACTTACACTTGTCACAAAATGCTAAATGAACTCATAAGTACACTCAGCAATGTGGTGACTGAGGCTATAGTGGAGGAAATAGGAGACCCCTTTTACACACTGAAAGTAGATGGAATCCGTGACCCCACGGGGTGTGAAAACATTTTGATTGTCATTCGATTTGTAAATGAGACATATGACGTCACAGAGCGCCTGCTGATCATATCGACAGCTGACAAAGGTGATACACAGACATTAACGGACACAGTCGTGGCAGATCTCAACAAAGTTGGACTGGACACATCAAAGATACTAAGCCAGGTATTTGATGGGGCTGCTCTGATGTCTGGGAAACATGGTGCCGTCCAGAAGCTCCTGCAAAAAAAACTAGGTCGTGAGATTCCTTATGTACACTGTTTGAACCACCAGCTACACTTAGTTGTAGTACATGCTATGTCAGCAGAGACAGCTGTAGTGGATTTCTTTCATGTGTGCAATGCCCTCTACAAGTTCTGCAAGAAGCCCACAGTTGCTGTGCATTATAAGGGTGTGTGAAAGACAAGAGACTTTACAGCATGTTTTGAAATTGAAGTTGCGTTGGTGTTTGTGTGTTGGTTGTTGACGGCAGTGCGTGCCCCCCCGTGGTAAATGATTGCCCCCCCATTCGATTTGTTCTGGAGCCGACCCTGACTGTGCTACATCTTGCTACACTCAAGCATACATCTGAAGACAAGAGTTCTGTCCGCCTTTGGCCACAAGGGGGAGTATTGTATATATTTTGTATAGATGTTGCAACTATACAGAGCTTTGGAAATACTATATGTAACTGAGGTCATGCTAGTGTAACCGGTGTGGTTAAGCGGTCTCTGCGTTGTGTTGATAATGGACGAGACCCGAGCCAGCGTACAGTTGAGAGACGATCTCTGTTTATTGACTGACAACAGATAAAAACGATCAGTTCACTTTCATAAATTCCTCACAATGACTCCTCTCACATGGAACATTTTACGGAAAGGGTAACATACCTGACAACAGATAAAAACGATCAGTTCACTTTCATAAATTCCTCACAATGACTCCTCTCACATGGAACATTTTACAGAAAGGGAAGAGGAAACGTGAGGGACACAATATCAAGGGGGGAAAGTCCTCACAACAAAAAACTCCTGAGCACAGCGACCACACTTCAGAGGTTCCGCCCACTGATCTCCGATCTTGCCAGGTATTTAACATTCAATAAAATGAAGAACACAGAATAAAATAATATAAAACACAGAATTTGTGTGATTATACACAATGAAATTAAATAAACCCCACTGCATATTTACATCTGTTACACTCTCCCCCCTAGAAGTACACAACATTCTGAGCACCAAAACAATCCACACATATAACACATCGGCCATGAAATACACAAACAAAGTGTATGGAATCAGCAATATAAACTTCCTACTGAAAGGATAAGAGAATCAGAGCATTACCCGGCGCCTAGCAATAACACATGACACCCTCTAGACAAAGTGAGATGCCTTATACATCACACATACGGCCAAACCATGTGGATACACAAAAGAAAGTGTGACATACAGCAGCAGAGTTAGCCAAAAACATTCCTTTGTCACAAGAAAAAAACATTCTACATATAATAACAATAAAACAAAACGTCAATCCTATGCCACCCCAATTCTCACAAATGGATAACAGCACCGGGGCCTGAATCAACCCCTAGAACAGACTCAAGTTGTGTCATGGACTCAATCAGACGACACACTGGCCTAAAGATTCTGCCAAACCGAGAGGCAAGCCCCCCATTGGCAGTTGGACACTGCTGTGGACCAGGATGGGCAGACAGTGACTGTGACAGGGGAACAGGGATTGGGGCAGGAACATCCAAAGCAGGGGAAATTGCCAGAGAGGGAGACAGTGGACACTCTGAACTAACTGAGCCATCAATGGAGGACTGTTCTTGGACCCATGAGGCAGTGCGGCTATCTGCCCAGCCAACAGCACTCGAAAGCAGCAGCAGCTGTAGTATCCAACTCAGAGATTGCAGTCTTGTACAAATCAGTTGCAGGGGGAGCATCGGCCAAGCTAACAGTAGGCATGGACAAAGGAGCAGGACTGCCATTTGAGGCCTCTTCCAGGGGCAGGAAGTCAACCTGGAGCAGCAGGTTCCGATGGACAACACGTTCATTCTAGGGATCGACCGATATGGCTTTTTAAGGCCGATACCGATTATTAGTAATCAAGGA
The DNA here is from genome assembly GCA_943591055.1 of Gobionotothen gibberifrons. NCBI lineage: Eukaryota > Metazoa > Chordata > Actinopteri > Perciformes > Nototheniidae > Gobionotothen > Gobionotothen gibberifrons. The sequence goes on along the minus strand of CALSBZ010045094.1, from coordinate 176,483 downwards.
GACCGATAACCGATATTTGGAACCGATATATATTAGGGCCGGGACTTTAACGCGTTAATTAAGATTAATTAATTACACAAAAATTAACGCATTTTAATCGCACTTATTTTTGCACCGCGGAACGTTTCTCACTGGATGAGTTTCAGGCGTACCGATTATACTGGAGCACCAACTAACGTGCATGACTTCAGAAAACAACAAACCACAGTGAACAATAGCCAAACATGAACGAAGAAGCTGATGAGACCGCGTTGGTTGGCCCCGTGGATGGGAAATTTTGTTTTAAAAAACGGACGGATGGAAGCGTCGATAAGAGCACGGTTGTGTGCAAATTATGCAAAAAGGAATTTGCATATCACCGCAGCACATCAAGCCTCAAGTATCACCTCAATGTTAAACATATAGCAGCTAGCGTGGAAGCTAGCGTGGACGTTAGCCCGACTCCGAGTACAAGGAGGACCCACACTCAACCAGATGACTGGTTTCAGAGCCAGGATAACTAAGTCCACGTCTGAACAAATAACCAACTCCCTGGCTCACTGGATTGCACTCGACTGTAGACCACTTGGAGTGGTAGAAGATAAGGGGCTGCAAAAAACTGTTGGTAAATCAACAAAGTCTGTTATGGCCTCTGAAGCAACAGAGAGATGTTTTCTAATAGTCAGGGTTTCCAATGTTCTGAATGTACTTGAAAGTATTGTGTTTTACTTAAAAACAAAGTGTTATAGTTTACAGAAGGTCTACCTACCTATAGGCTACCTGAATCTCTGAAATGTACTATATTCCTAAATATGCTATTGCTACACTTTATGGCAAAAATTGCACTTTTCTGTTGGTCTTTGTTAAGTACCGCCTTGAAAAAAAATAAACAATGTTTTGGTGCTTAAGCTTATGTATTCAGTCATTATTCAATGGTATACTAAAATTCATGTGAAAAAAATTGCTTCTCACTGTTCTCAGGTCAAATATTTATATGCGATTAAAAATGCGATTCATTTCGATTAATTAATTACAAAGCCTCTAATTAATTAGATTAATTTTTTTTAACCGAGTCCCGGCCCTAATATATATATATATATATATTTGCAGTAAAATCAGAAAATCTTGGTGTCAAAATGTAGAATAACACAAACTCCAACACAACATCTTTTAAATGCATTTAAGCATATATTATGTTTAACTTTTAAACATCTTACAACTGGTTTCCTCTCTGTGCCCTTGTCTTTAGTGCAGCCATCTGCAATGAGTTAGAGAGAGTCAAGAAGTGGGGCTGCAGGCTGACATGCTTAACTAACAATAATGCTTAATTTATTATATCAAAACAATGCCGGTCTATCTAGCATAATATCCCAATAGCTGCTAGCAACTGCAAAACACTAGTGCTAGCTAATGTTTTGCAAACTATTAAAAGTGAGGCTATTACAGTAGACCTAACGTTAGTCTAGTAGCCTCACTTCTAATATTTTGCTAAACATTTGCTAGATACATGTTGGCTAGCTAATGAGCTTCACATATCAACCTGAAAAACTCAACCCCACCCCCCCAAGGCCTGGCTGGAAGGCCTGGAATGCGGAAATGGAGGCGATGAGGGAAGTAGGTAGCGGAGGAAAGAGACGGGAAAGCAGAGAAAAGAGACGATATGGAGAAGAAGGCAACTGGGAAACTGATATAAGATCGTGGTGTTTTTGCAACTTCAGCATAGGGGATTGGGATGTTTATTGAATTTCGGTTTAACACATGTATGGCTCTGCCGCTCAGCGCTGCTGCTTGCTTCAGTCTGTGTCTGCGTTCTTTCGCACCTGCCTGTAATCTGAGAAGGTCCCGCCTCTCTGGCTGGCTCCCGCCCGGAAAATCTTCAGTGTTGATTGACACTCCAGTATTAGCCTATCAGAGAGCGCTGTGGGCGGGACATTGCTCGTGTACAGAGAGTGGTGACTGCAGCCAGAGAAACGGCCGCATCAGAGCCAAAGTTTTATCGGCAATTTGCTAAAAAAAAGGCCGATACCGATAATCGGTCAAATGCGGGATATCAGTCGACCCCTAGTTCATTCCCTTCTCGATCCTTGATCCGGTATATATGCAAGGCAGGTTTTGAGGCCACCACGGTGTAAATGATGGGCATCCACTTGTCAGAAAGCTTACGTTTCCCCCTGGCTCCTTTGTTCGCCAGCAGCACCCTGTCACCAAGAGACAGGGGATGACCTCTGACCCGTTTATTGTACTGGTCACATTGATGTCGTTGCTCAGCAGTGCTGTTCTTTTGAGCCAGCACCATGGCGCAGTGAAGGTCATCCAAAAGGGATTTGACATAAGCGTCGTAGTCACACACTGTGTCATCATGCAATACATTCTTGAAAAGAAGGTCAACCGGCAGTCTGGGGACCCTCCCAAACATCAAATAGAAAGCAAACCCAGTGGTCTCATGAATGGTACAGTTGTACACAAAAGTCATCGTCTGGACCATTTGTGGCCATTTCTGTTTGGAACGGAGGGGTAGAGATCTCAGCATGTTGTCCAGGGTGCGATTAAACCTTTCAGTACCGCCATTACCCATGGGGTGGTAAGGTGAAGTACGAGACTTGTTGACGCCTGACAACTCGAGTAGCTCTGCGATCAGCTCACTTTCAAAGTTGGCCCCCTGGTCAGAATGGAGGCACTGAGGGAAGCCATAAATACAGAAAAAGCTGTCCCACAGCTTCTTCGCCACCCTTTTAGCAGTCTGATCCATAGCAGCCACATACACCCTGACGGTAGCAGGACACCGGCCGTCATCCAGGAGGGACTGCAGGAACTCAAGGGTAGTAGGCACCGAGCAATGTACTGGGTCCTCATTTCGCCCTTGGCACCAGTCAGAGAACAGTTTCCACCTGTTTTCGTACTGTTTACGAGTAGACGGTGCCCTAGCATTGAGAATAGTCCTCCTGACAGGCTCTATGCAGTCGCTCAGCAGTGGGTCGGGCCCTCCAGTGGCCAGACCCACAGCTGGAGGCGGCAGGGGTCGGGGTGCCATATCCGACCCTCCAGCTGAGACAAGAGGTCCTTCCTGTTGGGGAGACGCCAAGGTGTCCCGCAACAGAGTCTGTGCAGCAGGGAGAACCAAGTCCTGGCTGGCCAGAAGGGGGCCACCAGAAGAAGCCTGTGGCCCTGATGAAGCACTCTGAGGAGTGTTGGTAGGATCAGAGGGAGGGGTGGATAGGCATAGAGAAGACACCCTGGCCATGAATGAGCCAGGGCGTCCTGACCCAAAGGGCTGTTTTTCTCCCTCAAGGAGAACCACAGGAGGCAGTGGGTCGACATCTTCGAGGCAAAGAGATCTACCTCTGCCCTGCCGAAGAGACCCCAGATGTTGGCCACCACCTCTGGATGAAGCCGCCACTCCCCTGGTGGAGGCTTGTGACGGGAGAGGGAGTCTGCGACTTGGTTCTGCTCTCAGGGCAGATACATTGACCGTAGGCTGGCCAGGCAAGGAGCTGCCCAGGTCAGGAGAGTCTGGGACACCTCTAGCAAGCGTGCAGATTTGGTGCCCCCTTGGTGGTTTATATGGTACACCGTTGTAGTGTTGTCTGAGCGGACAAGCACATGCCTCCCCCTCAGGTATGGCAGGAAGTGCCTGAGTGCTAGGTGCACAGCTTGTAGCTCTAGCACATTGATATGTTCTGTGCCGTCCAGAGCAGACCACTGCTGGTCTGTCCTGTTTTGCCACACTGCACCCCATCCCGAGAGGCTGGCATCCGTCGTAACGGTCTCTCTGCGGAAAGGGACGGAGCCCATGGCCACACCCCTCGACATATACGACCTCTCCCTCCATGGGGATAGAGTGGAGAGGCACTGTTGTGACACCCTGATTTTTCTGTGCCTGTGCAACTTGGGGTCTAAGTGGAGGCCGTTCAGCCATCTCTGCAGGGGGCACAGTGACAACAAGCCCAAGGGAATGACAGTTGAGGCAGCTGTCAGCTTGCCCAAGAGGCGGAGATACAGGATATATGCCAGATACCTGCCCCTTTTGAAGAGGGGAAGAAGCTGAAGGATGTCGTCCAGGCGCTGAGCAGATGGACAGGCCCGCATTGTGACTGTGTCCAGAGCCACCCCAATGAAGGTTAGGCTCTGAGAGGGGTTCAGACAACTCTTCTCCATGTTCACCTTGAGGCCTAGCCGGGCGACATGAGAGAGAAGGAGAGCCGTGTCCTGGGTCGACTGCAACCGGGATGGTGCACAGATTAGCCAGTCGTCTAAGTATGGCAGAATCTTCATACCCTGCGACTGCAGGGGCGAGAGGGCTGCCGCGACACACCTGGTGAACACCCTTGGGGAGATGGAGAGTCCGAATGGGAGCACCCTGAACTGGAAATGATGGCCTCTGAAGGCAAAGCGAAGAAACTGCCTGTGATGAGGCACAATAGGCACATGAAAATAAGCGTCCTTTAAATCGACGGACGTGAACCATTCCCCCCTGACAACGGTACGAAGAACGTCCGCTGTGCTCAGCATATGGAAAGGTAAGATCTTTAGGAACTTGTTGAGTCCCCTCAGATCAAGGATTGGGCGAAGTCCACCACCTTTCTTCCTTACCAGGAAGTAGGTTGAGTAGAAGCCCCCGGGCTTTGAGATGGGGTCCACAGGCTCGATTGTATCCTTAGCAAGGAGGACTGACAGCTCCTGGTTTAGGGCGATTTTCTTTTGCCGGGTCGCTTATGGTGGTCATCTTGACCCGGCTGAAGGCTGGGGGCCGGCGTCGGAACTGAAGCTTGTACCCCTGGGTTAAGGTGGAAACCACCCAGGGGTCTGAAGCTTGAGCTACCCAGTAGTTGAGCTGCTGCTGGGTGAAACAACCGACAGCCGGCCCCAGACCCTCAGTACCTTGCCCCCGGCCTCTGGAGGCTCTGGGGGGGCGACGGTTAGGCACCGGATACCGAGGCTGCCTTGGGGGCAAGTTAGCAGGACCGTAGCGGGCCGGCCCCCTCGTGGGATACAGAGGCCCATGGCGGGCACCGGGGTGAGCCGGTGGACGGGAGCGGCCTCGGGAGGCAGATAGAGAGGCGCCTCCGAGAGGCGGAGCCTCTAGGCCTACCGGGGGGGGGGGGCATGTCTCTGCGAAGAGCTGATAACTGTTGCCTGGTCTGACTAGCTTGGACAGTCCGTTCGAGCACCTGTACGGCAGCTGAACCGAACAGTTCCCCCGGCTCCACTGGGACAGCACGGAGAGTCCTCCTCCATGCCTCTGATAAGGGTGACTGTGCCAACCAAACCTGGTGACGAGTCTGGACGAGAGTGGACATCAAGCGCCCAAGCTCTCTAGACATCAGAGCAAACGCCTGTAATGAGGCGTCACTGAGGCTGGTAGCGGAAGCGCTAAGAGCCTCCTGCTGCAGGGAAGCTGAGAGGGCGAGCATGAGGTGAGAGAGGGAATTGCCTATACGGCCCATGCGTGCCGCTGCATCGTAAGCCTTAGTGAGCAGGTCATCAGTGACCCGACATTGGGGTCGAGGGCACCTGGCCTCTGACCTCAGAGCTTCGTCAGGGGAAACTATGAGGGAAGCAATAGTAGGCTCAACAGCCGGCATGTGGTCAAGGCCGACCTTTGCCGCATCCTGCATGGCTGCTAGGGCTCGGCCATCGGACGTAAGATGGGAAAGAGTCTTAGTGTCCCTCCAGCATGTATGTAACTCCCTCAGATACTCACAAGAGGGAGGAACTGCAAGGGTGGCGGGTGCCAAAGTGCGCCTGAAGAACGCACTGGCAGGCGCTGTTTCGGGCTGCTGTACATCCAGCTGCTGGCGAGCCAGTGCCATGCGGATGACGGTACCCATGGAGCCGACATCCGCCCCCTCCGAGGATGCATGAGCTGAGGTACAGGAGCCAGGCCCAGAAGCATGGGACGGGCCCTCTCCGTCATACTCATTCAATTGAGTGGCTGAAGCTGCCATCGAGAACACATCGTCATCTGGAATCAGCTCAGCCATGGGTGGACTGGGTGCAGCGGCGTGCTCTGTACGGACACCAGAATGGAGAGCCAAGAGGAGGGACTTCATCTGGGCAAGCTCAGTAGTGAGTAGGTCCACCCTAGAGGGCAGCGTATCAGGCTTAGTCCTCTTCTTGGGCGGGGCACCCGCAGCCTCTGCTGCCCGACGCCTAGGACGGGTAGGTTGGGATGTAGTCGACTGTGCAGGGGGAAGGCCACCCTCAGTCAGTAGTTCAACCTCGGCTAGTCTAGTAGCTCTTACCGCACGAGGCATGATGGTGCAATTCATGCACGGGTCCTCAGAAAGGCCCTCCCTCAGATGCTTGAGGCCAAGACAAGAGGGGCAAAGGTCATGGCCATCCTCTGGTTGCAGAGAAGCCATACAGGTGTTACAGCCGTTACACATAGCGCCAAGGGGGAGCACTCAGCTGACTGTAAATAACTGGGCCAGGAAACAAACTCTGCAGTGGAGGGGAGTGAGCACGTTGACACGTTAGTTCTCCGCTCAGTTAGATTAGTTCTGTTCTTTGGCACATGTCATCTAAAGATAGCACTTTCAAAGCTAAGCCGCCGCCACGTGAGCGCGTACTTTGAGAGCGTACTTTGAGCGCGTACTTTGAGCGCACCTATGATACGTCGCCGTCACGTCGCCTGTATTGTACGTCAACCCATTGAAAATTGATGGAGGCGTTGGCGCACGTTGACACGTCAGTTCTCCGCTCAGTTAGCTTAGTTATCTGTTCTTTGGCACAAGTCACACCTCATACAAATCACACCTCATACAGAACGACACTCGGTAGTCAGCAGCGCCCGCGCGGCTTCTCTCCTTTCCTCCTCCGTAAGCCATCGCACTTTAAACTTTGGCAACGTCACAGCAGCAAGAAGGGCATCTCTGCTGTCAAGCACGGGTGCAAACCGTCTCTTGATGGCCTACGATAGAAATATTGGATAAGATGGATAGTTCAGCTAGGTAGGCTACGCTACACTGTAACTTGAGAGGCCTATAGCTAAACAAAATCGCAGATTGCATGCATGCTGCTATTTGAGGGAATACGCTCCTATTTATCATCATCACCAGGCAGCAACATATTTCCATATCACACGTAGGCTACATCAAGTCATCCAACCCAGTCTCACAAAAAAACGTGTAATAACTACGTTGGTCCACAACTTGGGACGTAGTGTTTCTACAAAAACGGCTCTGAAATTGCTACGTTTTTTTTCACCATTCATTCCAATGGCTGGCGTCTATGTCACGTGATCTTCACATTTCTCCCTGCAGAAAAAAAAAACATGGCCGACGTTCATTTTATTCTCGGTGGAAAATGCCTATTTTAAAGGTCACATGTCATGGCCATTTCCACTGATCATAATTCCATTGTTGAGGTATACTAAAATAGAAAAATACTGTGCAATTTTCCAAACTCACATTGGTTTCGCATACAGCATCTCTGTAAAGTATGTGTATTCAGCAGTATTCACTTTCTCCACTAAAAGGCTCGCTACAGCTCTCCCCCCCCCCACCCTGTGAGCCCAGTGTGCTCCGATTGGTCGGGACGTTGTGAATCGCGCTGAGCTCCGTGGATTTCCTTGTTTAGCGATACACAGCGAAACACAGCCAAACTCATCCTGTGCACACACAAAGTCACAGCCGAAGTAAAAACAATAAGTGTGGCTTGATATTGAGTAAGAAAAAAGTTTATAGGTTGATAAACGCTGTGAGAATGGGTCTGCAGAGAGAATTTCGCAGCGATCCCAACTGTCTGTTATCAGCCTGCAGCCAGGGAGGAGAAATCAGCAGAGCTGCCTGCACTGAGTGTGTGTGTGAGGAAGTCCGTGGATTGGTCAATTTGGACCAATCAGCGGGGGCTTAACGTAACGGCTCCACGGACGTAACATAACGGCTCCATGGATTGGCCCATTTAGTTCTGGGTACGTGCTTACGTAAGCACGTACCCGGAAGAATCAAATGGATGATGACGTTTCACCAACGAGGCGTTTTGGGGAGGTATTTTCTGTTTTAGAGTTTTACTCGCTACAGGGTGTTCTTTGAGGGTTTTGACTCTGCACACCGTTTACATGCATAAAAACCTTCATAACACACAAGGGGACGGGTAATAACCGGAAAAGCATGACATGGGACCTTTAAGGTTAGTTTGGCCATTAAAATGCGTTTTGATGTCATTTGATGCGAGAAATATGAGTTGTTATTTCAGATAACAACTCACAACTGTGCAGTGGATGTACATGATCTTTAGTTTACCTCTAAAGCAGCAGCTAACTTACTGAAACTTAAACAATCCATCTTTGATCAAGGGGAAAAGTCAGGTAAAATCCTGGCATGGCGCATAAAACAACTTCAAATTGAAAGAACTATCACTGTGCTGAAAAACGACAAGGGGGAGACCGTTGCAGACCCTGTGGCAATAAATGGGGCGTTCAGGGATTATTATGAAAGATTATACAGCTCTGAAATAGAAGAGGGGACACTGCTCCAGAGTCCATTCTTAGATAGCCTCACGATTCCCATTATCAGATGAGGAAAGTTTGAATTTAGAGAAAGTATTGTCTTTGGAGGAGATATCTGAGGCAATGAAGAGCATGAAATCGGGAAAAGCAGCAGGACCGGATGGCCTGCCCATTGACATCTATACAAAATTTGAAGCGAAATTAAAGGCACCCCTTTTGGAAATGTTTATTGAATCTATTCAAAATGGAATACTTCCTCCCACCCTGAGAGGGGCGCTGACCACACTCCTGCCAAAACCTGGGAAATCAAATGATAAGTGCGGAAATATGCGCCCAATCAGCCTCCTAAACCCAGACTTGAAGATACTTTGTAAGATCTTGGCAAGGAGACTGGAATGCCTGTTGCCGGAAATTATAAAAGAGGATCAAAATGGGTTCATGGTTGGACAGCAGGGATTTCACAATGTGAGACGGGTTTTGAACATTTTACATGACCAAAGGGGGGTGCCAGATACAGCTCTCTTGGCATTAGATGCTGTGAAAGCTTTTGACAGGGTGGAATGGTCCTATTTGTTTGAACTTCTTGACCATTTTGGTTTTGGGGAGAATTTTTGTAATTGGGTAAAACTTTTATACAATGATGTATGCAGAAATAATTACCAATAATATCATATCAAAGCCGATAAGGATCGGTAGGGGCTGTAGACAAGGTTGTCCTCTATCCCCCCTTCTATTTTTAATCATAATTGAACCATTTGCTATTGCTGTGAGAGAGCACACAATGATTACTGGCATAAATGTGAGAGGGTTTGACCATCGAATAGCTCTTTACGCTGATGACGTGAGAATTCTATACTGGCCCTTATATATTGGGTTACAAAGTAAAT